>VXBL01001295.1:116915-147395 GCA_013400195.1 Aramus guarauna
TTTAGATATAAAGAAAATAGGAACAAAAATGGAAAATAAAAAAAAAAAAAAAAAAAGGTAGGAGTTTTCAGAAAGCTAGAGAATAGAGAGATTTTACAAGTGCTGGTTATAAAGCTAGAGGAGAGAAAGTAGTGTTGAAGAGAAAGGTTTGTTACTAACTACAAAAATGTTTCCTGCAAGGGGCTGAGGTAATGGGAAGTGTTGGGAAAGCGGCCATGACTGTGTCAGTGAGCAAGAAACAGAGAACAAAGGCTGCAGGAAGCCTCAGCGAGCTGATAGAAGCAGCAAGCCTCACCTCCAATACCACAGCTTCAGTTGGGCATCGCCGCCATAGACATGCCACTCCCCAGCTGTGTGAAGTGTTACTGCAAGAGAGAAAGGGCAACCAGTTGGCCTAGCAGCTGCTGCTCCAGGGGAGAGACTGTAAGGCAGTGACAGGTATTTGGGAATTAAGTACTGTGTGTTACCTTATTTATCTACCATTTTGGACTTCTCTTTTCAGAGACTCAAAGATTCACAGAACGGTAGGGGTTGGAAGGGACCTCTGGAGGTCATCTAGTCCAACCCCCCTGCTAGAGCAGGATCACCTAGAGCAGGGTGCACAGGATCGCATCCCAGCGGGTTTTGAATATCTCCAGAGAAGGAGACTCCACAGACTCTCTGGGCAGCCTGTCCCAGTGCTCGGTCACCCTCACAGAAAAGGAGTTTTTCCTCATATTCAGATGGAACTTGCTGTGTTCCAGTTTGTGCCCATTGCCCCTTGTCCTGTCACTGGGTACCACTGAAAAGATTCTGGCCCCATCCTCTTGACACGTGCCCTTTAGATATTTATAAGTGTTGATGAGATCCCCTCTCAGTCTCCTCTTCTCCATGCTAAACAGACCCAGCTCTCTCAGCCTTTCCCCATACGAGAGATGCTCCAGTCTCCTAATCATCTTTGTAGCCCTCCACTAGACTCTCTCCAGTAGAGCCCTGTCTTTCTTGAACTGGTGAGCCACTGGACACAGTGCTCCAGATGTGGCCTCACCAGGGCAGAGTAGAGGGGAAGGATAACCTCCCTCGACCTGCTGGCCATGCTCTTCTTAATGCACCCCAGGACACCATTGGCCTTCTTGGCCACAAAGGCACATTGCTGGCTCATGGAGAGCTTCACCAGGACTCCCAGACGTCCTTCTCTGCAGAGCTGCTTCCCAGCAGGTCAACCTCTAACCTGTACTGGTGCTTGGGGTTGTTCCTCCCTAGGTGCAGGACCCTACACTTGCCCTTCTTGAACTTCATTTGGTTCCTCTCTGTCCAGGTCTCTAGCATGTCCAGATCCTGCTGAATGGCAGCGCAGCCTTCTGGTGTGTCAGCCACTTCTCCCAGTTTTGTATCATCAGCAAACTTGCTGAGGGTACACTCTGTCCCCTCGTCCAGGTCATGATGAATAAGACCGCACCCAGTACTGACCCCTGGGGCACATCATTACCTACAGACCTCCTACTAGACTCTGTGCCACTTACCACAACCCTCTGAGCTCTGACATTCAGCCAGTTCTCAACACCTCACTGACCCCCTCATCCAGCCCACACTTCCTAAGCTTGCTAATGAGGATGTTATGAGAGACGGTGTCAACAGCCTCGTTGAAGTCAAGGTATACAACATCCACTGCTCTCTTTTCTTCCTTTGATAATAGCATGGTTCACTAAGCCAAGTGTTTCCTGCTTGCAAGCACAGGAAATCAGCTACCTGATTACCAGAAAGCTTTGTTGACTTTTCCCAAATCTCCAGATAACGTCTTGTCCTCATAGTAACCCCTTCAAAATCTTACCTGGACCTTGCTGGTCTTGGCAGAAGGGTTACATTTACAAGTGGCATGGGAGGGAAACAAAACATGTAAAAGAGCTAACATAGATTACAGGAGACAGCTGAAGCTATGCATAACAAGCCAGTCAAACAGGTATTTGCAGACCTTTTTTTGTATTTGAATATATATCCTGCCCCCTGTTTTTATCCATCAGGTATAAATACGATGAATAATTTTACAGAATAAAGGCAAGTGACAGAAATCTCTATCTCCCTCCCTCTGCCCCTTCTTCCTTCACTAAAAGTTTTCAACGCTTGCTTAGACACAGCAAGTGAGAGTAGTTAAAGAGTCTTTTGCAAGTAAATTCAACCTTTCTGAAGTTAAATATAGACAATTTCTGATATCCCTGAAGAAAAATAAATCCCTTTAACTGGATTTTGCCAGGTTAATAGTAGGTAACTCATTTGGCTATTTGTATCTTCTACTTAAAAGAAAGAGAAATAAGCCCAAAGCACCAATTTAAGAGCAGTTTCTATTCCCATTAAAAGCCAGAAAATGTTACACTCTAAAATGCTGCATTACAACAAACTTCATATCATTGTGTCAGTAACCAGGAAATTACATGAACCAGGATGTTCTTGCATCTTCAATTTTTTCCATTGTACACATGAAAACATTCCATAATCTTCAGTTCCTTCCTTACATGTTTGGGGTTTTTTTTCACCATGCTTCACTCCATTCAGGTGCTATCCACTCTGTACCTAGTAAGGAGCTATAAAAGTATTATTCTTGTATCCTTTAGTACCACAACCGTAAGCCATTCACCTTTAGTTGTAACAATGCTAAAATTTTACCATAGACGTACTTGGGTCTACACAGCCTTACACCTTAGTATAGGGTAGATTTCCTCCTCAGTCATCCATGGATAGCATAAAATATAAATGTTCATTTTGCTGATACTTGGAGCTTTAGAGACTCTTTTTGTTGATATACAGAATCTCTAAGTGTATTACTAGCTTGTAATGGAACTACCGTAGATAGGAAAAAAGTAATATGAAACTAAGATAACCTGACCTGAAACCAGGGCAAAGTTCACTGTATTGCTGAACTTACACATCATAGATTCATAGAATCACAGAATGTTTTTGCCAGGAAGGGACCTTTAATGATCATCTAGTCCACCCCTTCTTGCCATGGGCAAGGACACCCTCCACTAGACCAGGTTGCCCAAAGCCCCATCCAATCCGGCCTTCAACACTTCCAGGAAGGGGGCATCCACAACTTCTCTGGGCAACCTGTTCCAAGGCCTCACCACCCTCATTGTAAAAAATGTCTTCCATATGTACAATCTAAATCTATTCTCTTTCAGTTTAAAAGGCCCTGGCAAAAAATATATTGAAAGGCCACATAAGGTCTCCCCAGAGCCTTCTCTTCTCCAGGCTGAACAACACAACTCTCTCAGCCTGTCTTCATAGGAGAGGTGCTCCAGCCTTCTAATCGTATTTGTGGCCCTCCTCTGGATCTGCTCTAACAGCTCCATGTCTCTCTTTCACTGGGGACCCCAGAGCTGGATGCAATACTCCAGGTGGAGTCTCACCAGAACAGAGTAGAGGGGCAGAATCAACACCCTCAAGGTCACTCTTCTTTCGATGCAGCCCAGGAGACAGTTGGCTTTCTGGGCTGCAAGTGCACACAGCCACCTCATGCACAATTTTTCATCCACCCGTATCCCAAATTCCTTCTCCACAGGACTGTTCTCAATCCATTCATCCCCCAGCCTGTACTGATCCTGGGGATTGCCCTGACCCTCAGGTGTAGGACATTGCACTTGACCTTGTCAAATCAAAGTCAAATAAGGCACTGCCAAGAAACTACAACAGCATAAGGGGTAGGAATATTCTGACAAAGAACACCAAGAAGAAATTAAAGGAAGACTCAGCAGTAAAGCTGAAGGTGGGATAGCTGTGTTGCTGGGTAAAGAGAAGACGTGTGAAGATGCATATGAAAAAAAAGAAATTGCTGCAGCCCTTCTTCCTACAATGGGTTTTCAGTGTTGGATACAGAGATTTAAAATGTACAGCTGGGGGAGTACCAGCACTGGATGAAATAAGCAGGACAGAAGCAACACTGAAAGCTTGCAAGTTTGCAAACAGCAAGTTTGAGAATTCTGTATTTGAAAAACAGCTTGAGTTTCCCCAAATGAATGTTAAATCATTCAGCCAAAAAAAGAAATTAAGATACATGCAGCAGAATATCCTGTCTTGTTTCTCTCCGCTCCTCTGATTCTGGGCTGCCTGGGCAATGGAGCTGCCAGTACAGGTTAAAAGTTAGAGCCGCACAGCTGATCCAAAGGAGCTGCATCACAGCCCTGAAAGTGACACAAAGGGGCCTAGTGTTGCTCATCTGCCTGGAGTTACGGCCCCACAGTTTCTTCCATGGTGAGACACAGGCTGTGGGTTACTGTGTCCTAACTGATATTATTGTTTGTGTGACTCCAAAGCTTTTAATCAGGATTTTGAGACTTGTCTTCTGCCCCCAAATGCATAATTCTCCATTTGAATGTCAAATAATAACTGCCTGCATGTTGATATGTATAAAAGAAGTTACACCATCCTGATGTACTTCCTTTGCAGTAAGAGTTTCAAAACTGCTTCATAGGTTTCCCTCTGAACATGTCAGTGCCAAACCAGTAAGCGTTACCAAAGATGCCATTCTTTAACCTAGAATTGAAGTCTTTCAGCAGGATCCTTCTCTCAACAACGGGGCAGCCAAAACTTGTATTGCCGTATATGCAGCTGCTGAAGCGCTGTGGAGTTTCTCCTCAGACTGCCTCCAAACTTGTGGTAGAAATTGAAATTTGTGCTGTCTTAAGCTCTGTACATTTTCACTTCTGAGAGTTAATTGTTCCTGTGGGGTAACTTAAGTATAGGTTGCTGTGCAAGCTGTTCTCATATGTCCAACAATAACTTCTGGCGTAAGTAAGGGGAAAAAACCCAGGAAGTGAGAACAGTGATGTAATGTGTGTGTTACACAATTTTGAAAAGAGGAGAAGTGTATTTTTGCACTTAATGATTGCACATAGGGATTTATAGATTTCAGCTTTTAGTTACTATTTTCTGAATGAAATTTGGAACTAGACCCTGTAAGTCAGACCAAATGTAATTCTTACTTTAAACACCACAGATTGAAGGAGAGTCACCTGGTGTCCTATCAGTCAAGAGTCATGATCCATCAATGCATCAAGCCCAGCCATGAGCTGAGAGCCACATTGATATGAGGAATCGGCTCTAGGGAAGTTCTCTGAAGAACATGTTATCTGATCAGCAATGCAACATGGCATCATTACAAAGTAAGGTAATCAGTTAATGTGTAATCATCACCCTGTTTCTGGGTAGACAAGATCTGACCTTAAGCCCAAGTTTTGTATTCTGTGGTTACCCAAACATTCCTGAACTTGCTGTTCCTGAATGTGCTGTGGACATTTCTAATCAAGCAGAGAAAAGGAAAGTCCCAAAGGAATATCCCTTTGGTCAGTTTGGGTCAGCTGTCCTGGCTGTGTCCCCTCCCAGCTTCTTGGGTGCCTGCCACCTTCTTGTTAGCAGGCCAGTATGAGAAGCTGAAAACTCCTTAACTACTTGGCAACAACTAAAACATCAGTATGTTATCAACATTATTCTCATCCTAAATCCAAAACACAGCACTACACCAGCTGTCTGAAAGAAAATTAACTCTATCCCTGCCAAAACCAGGACAGTAATGCAATCTTTTCTTTGCCCAAGAGAAACTGAGGGAAAACTCAGAGATAACAATTACCTGATTCAGAGACGTCCTGGCTGTAAATAAATTTTCTGTTATATATGCCAAGAAAATAAGAAAATACCTTCTTTCTTCTTTAAGAAATGGGATTTTTCACAAAGGAAGTATCATTAAGTGTATTTCCTAGGAAAGATAATTAGAGACATCCTATATAATCATCAGTGCCTATGTAATGTCACTATTGTGCTGAGATGCTGAAAGGAATCCCTCAGACATGACCAAGGCAATTCAATAGGACGTCCAAAATCATTTCTTCCACAGATTGGTTTGGGCAGAAGACATTTGCCACTTGATTTGCCACTCCAAAAGGTATTAGTATTGGACAGTTGCATTAATACAGGGAACAAAAACATAACATTGATGTTTTGCAGCTTTGTTATATGTTGAGTAAACACTGTGCTTGGGCCTTTTGGAATGAGTCTAATGGTGACAACACAGAGCTCTGCTCAATCTAATTTACCTTATTGAGAAGGCTGAGAGCACTGCATACCACACGCCCACTGATACCATTGCTATGTAGCACATACACTGCATACATTAGAACATAGCAGTGTTTGCTTTCCCTCTCCCAATACACTATCTCCTTTCTTCGGACATAGCTGGCTTTAGAGTGCTCAGTGTTTGCAAGCTATTTTGGCCTAGGGAAGGGAGTATGCTCCATGTTCTTTGAAATGAATTTTGAAATCCCATTAAAAGAAGATCTTTGGTGAATAGAACAAGGAAACCTGAAACTGGCTGCAAAGCAGTAAAAAGTGTCGCAAAACACACACAGCCTGAGCTATCACCATTGCATCTGCCCACATGAGCCTCGCAGAGTAACGCAAGTAGCTGATATGTCAGCACAGCCTGCAGTATTTGTTTCAAAATGGGAACAAAGCCCAGCAGATGATAGCGCAGGATGTTCTGGGCTTTATTTTTAGCTATAAATACAAGAAAATTGTGGCAAACAGGAGCTTGGCACAGAACTGGATAAACATTGTGATGCAGAGCTGCGTGACAGCTGTCATAGTACATGCCTCAGAGACTGCAACTGCCATTAGACAGTGATAACGCAGAATTGCAACTCTGTGCTCTCCAGGTAAACTTGAATATGGCAAAACAGTTCCTGAAATAGCTACTGATCCCGCATCTGCACAAAGGCCTTGCATAGTTCGTATTCTAAATGCCATTATTTTGAAGTTGACTTTGTCATGTAGCTTTTAATGCATCACAATCCTGCAGGAACACTGAGCAGTAGTTCATTCTCCAGGCTGCTCTGGGGCTTGCAAAACACTGAACTATGGATGCTTCAGCAACACTTCTCTCCTGTAGCTTGCCGCTTCCCGCAGCTTGCATCTTCATCCTCCATTTATCCCCTTGCCCTATGAAAGATCTAGTTTGTGTCCTGTGGCGCCCATGGAAATGGTAAAGGACAAAGAAGGGCCTGCTGGGATTCCTCGCATGCTTGTAGCATTGATAACCCCTGGCACTGCTTGGTGTGTTGCAGGGCCCTGAGCTACCTGACCTAGCATTTCAGCCTGGCCTGTGGTAGAACATACCACAAAGTGAATTTCCAGATTGTGACAACGGCATAATGCCATTACAATGTAAAATCACAGCGAAGGTAACTTTAGAAGAAAGGGATTTTCCCATTCTGCTTGAAACACTGTGCTTTCAAAAGGATACTTCATCTCGTATCAAGATAAAAAAGGTTGAAAAAAAATCACACAGGTTTTCCTATTGGGATCAACCAATCAATCAATTCAAATTTATCAAAACTTTCTGTTTGATTATGTAATTGAGGGCAGTAGAAGACAATATCATTATTGTGACCAATGCCTTCAGATATGGTCAATCTTGTGATAAGTAAAGTCTCCAGGTGAGAGGTTGGCGAGGATCGCAGCCATAGTCAGCATGCTCACCAAGATTTTTAAGTCTGGTTGAGTCAAGCCTGAACCCAGTGTTACTGACAAGTGAGAACGGAAGGAAATAAAACCTTCCAGGAGAGGTCCACCAAAAATATTTACAAGAGACTACATGAACTGTTCTCTGAATACACAGAGATAGATCATGAAAGGGCAATATTTATCTACAGCAAACTACAAACAATACATAAAATAGACCCATTGTTGCTTTCGATAGCTTCTTTAATGTCAACCACACAAAATGGAATACAAAAAATGGCAGAGGCCCTGCTAAAGCAAGAGTATTATAAAACAAATTACAAAGTGATGCTGGTTATATACTCACATAGCAACAGAAGCAATGTGCAATGCTTTTACATTACATAGTACAGGACATTGAAATGCCAACTGCAGGTGCAATAGATTACACACCCCTGGCACGTCTCTTATCTTTGAGTCTCTTTCATTTGACCAAATACGATAGTTCTTGCATTCATGGGGATTATAGGGAGGGAGAACAGTGCAAGGCAGGATGAAGAAATACAGATATGCAGTGCAGCATGAGAGAGAGCTCTCCCACTCAGTGTTTCTGTGACATGGGAAAAAAGCAATACAAGCATAGACAGAAATGTAGGTCTCAAATTTCTTGCTGGGATTGCATCTTCCCTCAGTGTTGCAAGGTGTGCAGTCTAACAGTCACAGCTGTTGCCGGGGTGAAGGGGACGCAGAAATGAAAGCTTGTCATTGAAATTAATTGCCTCATAATTCGGAAGGTGTTCGTGTTCTCGCGCAATGTAACAAAAACCACCTCCATCGCTGTGTTCACACAACAGCCAGGCACCTCTCTGGACTTTGTGAGACGATATGATGTCATTGTCGTATCCCCTACTCAAATTGGTTGCTTCTCTTATCACCCTGGTCTTCCCTTGATATTGGGCATGTTCATAGAGAGTGATCTGGGGATTGTGCAGATTTTCAGTGATCACCTTCAGAGAACTGATCTTATCATTCATCTCTCTACCAACAAAGCTATGTTCTCCCTCCTCAAATACCAGTAACTTGCCTGTATAATTGATATGCTCATAAGCCACCCAAGGCTGGCCAATTACTTTCACTGAGGAGACACAATCATTCCAATCTACATGTTTTAGATCATCAATGTCACTGGTGAATTCTTTGGAGTAACCCTGGAAGTTGGCATGCTCATAGATGATGATTTTTCCCATCTCAGTAAGACTTCTATAGTTTGGATTTCTGGCTGTAGGAGCTGGATGACAGCCTGCAGAAAAGGAAAACAGAAAAGGAAAACAGATAATAAGCAATGCCTGTAAGAAGCCTTTTCACACCAGACACAAATGCTGGAGAGGGTGGTAAAAAAAAGGAAAAAAGGACAAGTAAAACATTTTTAGCAGAGGATAAATATAGCAGAGGATAAATACAGCAGCAGCTGTAAAAGAGTGAGGAAATTTGAATTTGGAAGAAAAAAGTAAAATGAGATATGTACATCAAAACTATACAGTTTTATTTAGTTGTGTGTGTTGGTTTATGTGAGGGACATCTGAGCATTTGGTTTAACATCTTATTGGTATATCCTAGATAATAATGAAATATATAACTGGTGATAAATCTTTCAGTTGATAATTGACACTACATATGAGGATTATTTTAGAAATTGGCATTCATTGTTTGGACTAGATTTTGTGATCCACATAATACTACAAGTAAAGTAGTAGTGAGACATTCAATTAATTCAATTAATTAATTCAATTAATTTCCAAATGAAAGTGCATTTTGTACTGTAAACAGGAAAAAAATCTATTTCGTTAAGGCCAGAACTGAGCTTTTAGACTCACTGAAATACCTTATTTCTCTTTTTATATGAAATGCTATTGAAATCAAGAGATTCCTCTTCTTGACATAAGCTGAAAAGCAATCAAATTCAAAGCATCATCTCTTTGAGTCAGACTAAATTTTGAGTTGTAAGTGTCTTTTTGTAGCAAATACTGATATCTAATTCCACACAAAATCATCTGGAATCAGATTAAGAATCACCATATTTATTAGTAACAGCTGCAGGAACAGTAGCAGAAATGAGTAGCCAATTAAGATAGCAGCTCCCTTTCTAAATCACTTAACACTCATCAAAGCAAAGTTTTAGATTTCAGGGCAAACACATCTGAGGGAAAGAAACAGTTACTCTGATTCTGGGAAGGGATGGGAGAAGATCATATCTGCCCAAGTAAGATTAAAAGTCAGACTAAAATTGCAAGACCTGAGCAATATAATCAACATTTAAAAAAAACCCCTCACTTAAATCTTGCCTTTTAAAAAAGAATCTCACTATATGATTAAATACATTTAAGCATTTTTTCACAGTTATAATTGAATATATGGAGGCTGTGGCAACCCAAACTCTAATTTAATGTTTGAGCACTAGTATAATGACCTTCTACCTGTAGAAAAAGGAATAATAAGAATAAAAGAGTTAATTTTGCTGACACAACATAAGGATCCTATGCCCAAAATTAATTTGTAAAATATTCTCACTTTCACCCCATGGAATTTTGCATCAGTGGCTCTCTCCACCCTCTCCCTTTGTAAGGTATGTTTATCCTGCAGCTGTCTTCTCATTACCTGAAAGACGTATAAAGTTTCTTGCAAATACAGACACCAGATCCCCACATACATGCTGCAGCTCTCATCCTAACACTTCAACCTCTTTTCTCCGCAACTTCATTTCACAGTAGCTGCCCAAGAAGCCATTGAAAGTTTTCATCTAAAAAGCACGCATCTCACCTTGATGTTGGCGTCTTGGATGGGGAAAGCTGACAGTACTTCCTCTGGTCCAGTGCTGCTGTTTGTGAGAGGCGGCTCACTTGCCTGTATTTGTAGCTTGCCCAAAAGTCTTGTGAAACACCTCATTTGACAGAAATAAGAAGTGGCCTCAGGGATCAAAAATAGTTAACTACTTTATTTCGGTCTTGTTCTTCCTAGAAACAGCCTTCTTACTGCTCTGGGTTGAATGTCCATTGAAGAGCAAGCATCTTGATAAACCTTAGAGCTTTGATTCTTGTTTGTCTTTATTATTGAGAAGACAGCTGAATCACAGTAATAAAAACACATCAAAGTATTTTGTGATGCATAGGCTGTAAAAATTTTTTGCTTCCTGCAGTTTACATGTTTGCTTACCTGGGAAGCACATGTAATACACAATGTTAGCTTTGCAAAGGGTTTCTATGTGCGCTATCCAGGTGACAGAGGTGGCACTTAAGTAGCTTTTTTTTTAAATTCCCTTTCCTCCTTCTCACCTGTGTAGCCATTTGAGCAGCCACAGGGATGCAGAGATGGTAAAGCAAGGCAAGGAGGCCCTGGCAGAGCTGCAGTGGCAATATTTTTGCTTATTTTCATATTGCAGGTTTACTCCGTAATATATTTTCAGACACATTAATTGGCTAGCATGCTGGCAAGCTGTACTGCAGTGGAAGGAAACAGTGGGATCTTGGTTAGTTCAAGAGCAATCCAGATCCTGCAAATACCCACACCTGTAAAAAGAAGATACTTCCTTTAAAGGCTTATTTTGCCTTAGCCATCTCCAAATTTTGAAATCAAACAACAGTCTGATGCCTGATAACAACTGTATAAAAAAAATTAACAAGCTGCACTGCCAGTGAAAGCAAATGAGCACCTGTTTAGCTTCACAGAAAGATTTAGGTGGGAAGGGACCTTTGCAGGTCTTGAGCCCAACCACCCCTGAATCCCTGGGGTGAATCCCAACCTACATGGGGCTGCTCAGCGCCTTGCCCAGGTAACTTCTGAACATCTCCAAGGCTGGAAATTGCCCAGCTTCTCCGGGTGCTGAACCACCCTCAGAGGAAAGTGGTCCCTCGCTTACCAGCAGATGTGAGAAAGCTCGCAACAAAGACTCAGAGGGAATTTAGTGGTTATTGGAGCAAGCGAACCAAACACTCACAAGCTCAGTAGTAGTAGTAGATCTCAAATATATCTTGGATATGGGCAGGCTGGCCAGGCACTGTGTGCAATCCTCTGAGAGGAACCAAGGAGGCAGGGGCTATGAGCCAGTTTTTCATACAACAGAACTCCCAAGAAAGAAAATATGTACTTGTGCTCACAGCTACAGAGCAGATGTATCCGTTGGCTGCTCTAGGTTGTCATTAAACATAATGACCTCAAAAGGCAACACTTGACCAGCACAGCTTCATCCAAGGTCACTGTATAACATGCCCTGCTGTAGGATGCTTCGGGGACCCCTGCTCTGTCAGGTAGGATGGTACTGGAGAAGATGGGGAGATAGGAAGTGAGAGAATTCACCCCTGCCAAAACAGGCAGCCTGTACACTAGCTCCAGCCAAATCCTCCTGCTGCATTTCTTTCACTGGTGCTTGCCTGACCCCACAGTTTGCCAGATCACAGAACTGTGCACAGAAATGCATGTTTGTTTTTTTTCCACATGGTTCATTCTTTTGCTGCTCTGCAGAGGCTGGGAGCAGAGCGATTGAAATTTGCATTCTAGGGTTTGGAGGAGAGAAGCAGGACCTCAATTTGTAGCAGCAGCTAGATGCAAAATCAGCTTTGCTGTACTGCCAAATCGTACCTTTATGGCATGGGTTTGAGTGTTGCAGTGAGCTCACCCTACAGTTCAGTGCTGCTGGAAAGGGGAAGGCCCCATTCCGTTCCTGAACCATGGTGTCCACGATATGGTAAGGGACAGGAGAAAGAGCACAACAAAGTGAGGAATGGTTAGAAGGGGAACTAAATCAGCCTAGAATAGCATGGATTTACGCTGCCATTGAACAACATTCTTTTTTGGTTTGCTAGTATATTTTACTCATGAAATTATTTAGTTGAGTTTGGGGCGGGGGGGGAATATATATATATATAATATGATATAATTCAGCACAAACTAAACATTCCCACCTTTCTCAGCACCTGCAGACTCAGAAAAGCTCTTTGGACAAAGATATGAGCCATGAAGGCAACACAAAGAAAAAGCCTGAGCGTGTTTCAATTGCATTACACCGCGATACAGGCAACAGTGAACTCCGAAGTCCCCCACCTCCTCTCTGCAGAGCACCAAAGCTGGCACTGGGACTTTTCATGGCACTGAGGAATATTGAAAGGGGATACGCGATGGGATCTGTTGAGACACAAAACCTTGGCAAAGGATCTCTGTATAAACACTCCCAAGCTCACAGAAAGAAATGAGCTCCTAGTTCTAATGACCATCTTTCAAGAGTGTTATTGGGATTGAAAACAAAATGGATTTCAGTGTCGCTCATCTCATTTACATGGTGCTTTATGCTCAAGGAAGTAAGGCAGTGAACAAAGCAGAATACCACAGGGTGGGGTTAGGAGATTGAGATTGGAAATATTTATGGCTTGGGGTTTTTTTTCTTGGGTGTTTTGTTTTTTTCCTTATGGGTAATTATTTTTCCAAAACTTCCCTCCACCACCCTCCTACAGAAATAGCAGTATCTCAAAATCTGGAAAAGGAAGTGTGTAACAGAAGTGAAAAGAAAAAGAAAACTCAAAGATGATATTGAATAAACCGATTTTCCTCTATTGCCCTCAGCAGACAAAAAGCAGAACGAGCAAAGTGAATGATGAACATGCAGAGTCTTTGAAAAATGTGCAGAACTACATTATGCAAAAAAACCTCTTGAACAAATGAAGACTTACTCTGATTTGGAACAAAAAATTACTGAAAGATTTTTGCCTTTTTCATAAAACTGCTTTTGGGTTTTTTTGTTTGGTTTTGATGAGTCTTAATAGTGAGCTTCTTTTTTTGTTCTCCTGTAGAATCATTTCCAAATACATTAAGACTCTTATGTATTTATTTACTTTTATTTCCTCAGTGGTTGACTTCATCATCATTGCACTGCCACAGTCTATTTTCCACTAGATTGTAGGGTGGTAAAACAACTTCACTTTGAACTGTGGATGTCACATATGCACCTACTTCACATCATTAGAACAGGAAAAACAACAGAAAAATCAAATTAACAACAAACTCCTTCCCCCTTCAGATCCTCTTGTGTTTCCACCCTTCTTCACCACAGTGGATACCTTAGGTTGTATCTCAATAATACTAATCTCTTTGTATTCTGTACTTTAAAATAATGGGGTTTTAAAAAAAAAAAAAAAATCACACATGAACTGCATCTCCCCAGTTCCTGATTGCTATTTTGTCTGGTAATTGTGGACTCAAGGCAGCAGGACACTGGTTTCTTTGTTTCAGAGGGGTTTTTATGATTGGGGGTGTGTGATTTTTTGGTTTTTACTCTCTTGGCAGTTGTTAGGGCTAGTCAAGTAATTCTTCATCACAAAGACAGAGCCTTTTTCTCACTTTTGGCTCTAAGACTTCTGTTTCTCAAACAAAACAGCCCCCAAAAATGCAACATAGGAACATGCAACTGGACCATAGAGCCCCAAGCTGTGAACAGCCCACCCACCAATAAATACATTCACTGCCAAACCCTTGAGGGAAAAAAAGATGCCTCCTTTTTTGCCTAGCATGTATCTCACACAAAATCCCACCCCACCCCCCTTATTTTTTCTTCTCTTCTCTGTTTGCCACTGTGTTTGCTGCACTCCCCAACTGCCAGAGCTAAGTGGCCTGAAAAACACTACTTTTTCAGCACTGACTAAAAGAGGGACAAATAGCATCCTTTTGGATGAGCGTGGCATATCCACGCACAGCACTGGGAGTGAGCTCCGCAAAAGATGGGCTGGAAAGAGAGGCACAGCAAATGCAGACTGACAAAAGCCTTGTAAGTCCCACTTGACAAGACACAGAAGCCAGAAAGGAAAAGGAAGGGCTTTTCTAACTATTATTTCCTTCCCAAAGTCTCCCCTTCCCAGATATAGGAAAAGGCAACAGACTATCTGTGAATAATTTAGTTAAATTTGTCAGAAACCAAACTGGGTTGCTTTCTGTCCCTGCGTTTAGTAAGTGTGTGAATGGGTTTCTATAGCATGGTTGCTAAGCTGGACTCTGCAAACACAAATGCCTAGACTAATTAGATGCTTAGTACCAAGGGAAAAAAAAAAAAAAAAGAGCTTCACAGACCCTCAAAAAGTCCTAGCTTCACAGCGCCACATTTGGCTGGGAAAGCCCCTTCAACTCACAAAAGCCACACGTTCAGAAAATGCATCCAGCATTTTGTCGCCCTGATGTTTTATTATCAGGTTGTGCTCCTAAACCCTTTAATGGTCTGCTCAAGCGTGTCAGAGACAGACCTGCCTTGACACTAGGTGTCACTTCTGCTTAAGACACAGGATGGAGAAATTAAAAAGTTTCAAAAAACCTACCCATCCAGTATCAGATTTTCTGGGGACCTCTGTACCTACAACTCTTCCTACAGTCATGGACAGTTAGAGTTATAAAGTTTCATGTCTCAAATTGGGCATCAAAAAGCATTAGAAAATACCAGGAGTGCTTTGCCATACTAAGCGTAACGGTGACAGGTGAAAGGTTTCTCTTCTCACCTTTTGGAGGAGCAAGGAAAGAGATGGCTAGGTGAGCAAGGGACTACTATATGAAGAAGCTGCCAGAGTCTGCTCTGACAAAGTGACCTGCCTCTGTTGCTGCTTTGCTGCTACAGGTGGGAGAGCTGCTGTGATGCTTTCATTCCTTCCTCAGGAGCAGACTTGCCTGCCAAAAGATTTCTGAGCATCAGAGACTGACTCAGAGGAGGAGAAAGATGCATGGTGTTTGCAGTCAGGGCCCCGAGGCAGGCTAGGGTATGAATTATTTGCAATAATACAGGAAAAGTAGAAAAGATGCAGAAACATGGGGTACAGAGATAGGGAAAGAGCTCCCCCTGGGGAGAACTAGCCTGTTTAGGAAGGAGACACTAAAGAAAGGAGTGAGAGTAATGAAAGTATAAGAGGGTGACTGCAAGACCAGTTATTTCCTATGTCTTACAGTGTCAGAAGCAGGATACCACAAAGGAAGAGGTAGCAGGCTTAAAACACAACAGAAAAAAGACTTTGGATATCTAAATATGGTGCATCCACAAGACATTGTAGAGATCAAAAGTACTACTTGGTTTGAAAATCTACAAGATGCAGGCAGAGAATAAATTCACCAAAGGCTATTAAACAAATATACTGATGCAACTTCTGGGTCAGGCAATCTTTAAGCAGCAGACAGAGGACAGTACCTGCTATACTCTTGCCCTTACACTCTTTCCATGAAGACCCACTTCTAGACCACTTCTAGAGAAAAATTGGTCTGAGGCCATTCCAAACTGGAAAGACTTCAGCACACACAGGCAAACAAAGTGGGAGCCTGGGACAAGAGATCAGGGGGTTGTTGTCCCGTCCCACTCAGGGGGTTAGGGTGAGGTTAACTTTTTAATTCCCTGCACGGTAATCAGGAGTAACGACAATTACTTTAGAGGTTCAAACAAATCATAAATTTACTTAAAACTCAGTGGAACTACAAAAGATAGAGGCTTGGCAAAAGTCATAACAATGCTCAAAACTTAGCAGAACTATGAAAGGTAAGGGTTTAGCAAAATGTGTGACGATACTACCCTAATGTGCTGAAAACTAAGTTAGAGGCAAAGAGAGTGGTAGAGAGGAAAAGAAAGAGAGAAAGAGAGGGGGAGAGAAAAGATATCACCACCCTCGGATCCAGCAACATTCTCTGCTCGTAGTTGTAGTCTTCAGGTGGTGGGCGCGTGCCAAAAACTTTTGTTTTCCCTTTTTATAACCCAATGTGCCTGCCCCATAGGCAGGGGTCTGTCATCACTGAGCAGGCAGAAGGATTGAGCAGTATGTGCTCAGGAATGTTCAGAAATGTTCTAGAAATGGTGGGTTGTGAGGGTCCTGGGGGGTCTCACTGCCACCCCCACCCCCCCCTTCAGGGCTGACCAAGCGAGTGGTATTCTTTCACAGGCACATGGCACACAGGGCACTGATGGTCTTACTGTTTCAGGAATAGAGGAGTGGTTTCACAAGATATTATCCTGCCTCTGCAGGCTCCGTTCTTGGTCAACACTCCCTTGTCATCAGCTCATCCCTGCCCATGTCAAGACGGGTGTTTGCAACATTCACTTGTTACCAGGGCCTTACAGCTGTAACTCAAGAAAACCCAGGATCATAAAGAGGCTCAGTAGCTCAGAATGAGGAAACTGCAGTGGTAAAGTACAGCATACAACAGCAGCACATCCACCTTCTTGACAAGCATGGATGCTAATGAGGAGCATGGGTGGCTAGAGGTATAAGGATCTCAAAGTACAAGTTTTCATTTGCTGATACCTCCCAACTGGGTGTTGAGTCAGGCCAACACCAAGAGAGAAGAGATTTTAAGACTTCTTGGGGCCTTATGCAGCAAGTACATAAAGCACTGAGGGAAGAAATACAACAGAAACAGCAAGAAGCATGAATGGAGGAACACGTACTGAACCATCCCCTTTGGCCACATGCCCAGTGCCCTATGAAAGATTGTTTGTGTCCTGTGATGCCATGGATTTGGTAAAGAACAAAAAAGGGTCTGCTGGGATCCTTCACATGCTTTTTGTGGTGACAAGCCCTGCCACTGTTCTGTACACTGGGAGAAGTACAGAAAATACAGAGTGTGATCATTTATAAGGCCCCCAGCTACTTGATCTAGCATTCAAGTCAGGCCTGCTGTGAGCATTAGGGACCTCCAAACACCCCTCACTGCCTTATCTTTCTGTGAATCTGAAACACTCAGTGCCTGCTACCCACCTGTTCAACAGGGCTTGGTAACAGCAGATGTGGATGCAGCTGGAAATGTAAACTAGGATCTTAGAGCCCAAGTGCAAGCTTGGTTTGGAGGTGGCCAGAGACAGGGTTGCAGAGGGCAGGCAAAAGGTATGAACCGGAAACAGAACGCAGATACAATCAGCCAGCTGCTGTTCCCTACACCAATGCTCTGGTTCCAAAGACAAGTCTTAACAGGACAAGATTAGACATGGTCTGGACAGAGGCAGCTCACTCGTCACTCAGCCCTGGAAAACTAAATATGAACTAGTATCTACGTGAAGATCTGGCGTCAGCAAAGGTAGCACAGATGCTGTGAGATGATTTAAGGCAACAGAGAAGAATCTGACAGAAGGATTGAGATTAGTAAAAACCAAAAACCACATCTCTGACCAGGAGCAGCGTCTGTGAGCAGGACACAGAAGCAGTGTTTTCCTTCCTTTTAGATGGCACAAGCAGCAAAGTGTTTTGTATGGATTACAGCAATTTCAGAACAGTGCATGTGGTTTCAGTGCCACAGTGTGGGATGGGAGACACAGGGGAAGCTAGAGAGCAGAAAACATAGCAAGAACTGCTCCCTGCGCACATCATCTGCTCCCAGTTGTTGCAGCAGTGAGAGAAAAACAAGCCTGTGAGGTAGAGGTATGAAGAAACAGGTGCCTGGGGGAAGACAAAGGGTAAGTGCTCCCTGCCTAAGCCCCTGATCTCAACTGCTGCAACAGTCAGGTTCCTCAAAGAGGTGACACTGCAGATGGTAGAAAAAAGTGCTTCACTGACCCCTAAACCTAAGCAAGGAAGAAAAAAAAGAAAAAAGAAAAAAAAAACAACCACAGAGTGAGCTTTTGGCACAAGGAAGCTCTTCTGCTGGCTCACAGAACTGAAGCCTGAGGCTACATCAAAATGAGGTCCTTTAAGCTTCATTTGCATATGAGCTATCAATAAAACAAAACCTGGGTCAAAAGGGGAGATAGAAAGAGAGGCTCAGCTCTATCTTTTGAAAAACAGTGGGCTTATACCCCCAAAGATCTATACTACCCATTGCATGCAGCTCCAACAGAGGCACAAAGACGTCATTTTGGCAATTTTAATTCTCCCCCCTTTATTATACAAAATACTTTACAATTAAAAACATTTTCCCCAATAGAATCATATACAGATATTTATAATTAACAAGATTCAGTTACAGACATGATGGGGAACTTCTGTGCAGAAGACAGTGACAGACGATCAAGTGAAAATTAAGACTTGACCCTTTCCCCACCATAATTCTGGGAAGGGAGGTTACATTTTAGACACTTATTCCTATCACATTCCCTCAAGTCTGAACTCTGGGATCTCCTCTTACCATGAGAGGCTAAGGGCCTCAACCTGTGTCCCTAGCATAAGTATTATACTCTACTCTCAGAAGGGTTATGACAAAATACTGAGAAAGCAGCATCTGGCTGTACCACAAAGTTACCAGTACCCAGAAAAGGGGACGGCTGCCCCAGTTTTCCCTAGCAACCCACATATACACATATGCAAGCACATACATAGGGGAAGCATGCTCAAACCCCAGAATTTTTCACCCTTTCACCAAATGGCAACCCCACTCCACCAGAGCAACCTACATTCAAGACACATCCAGCAGCACGCAGTCTCTGCAGAATGGCTATTGTAACCTCTCATAGCTGAGCTGGGCATTACTGCAAAGGCAGTCTGGCAAGAGGGCTGGATGTCACCATCTTCCTGTCTTTGATCATCTGCCTACCACAGCAGAGCGTTGGTCAGTCATCAAGGTGGTAACGTGAATTGCTCAGAGATGCTCAGGCCACAACAGACAGGTAGGGGAAGTTACACACTTCAGTGGGAGGTCCTTGAAAAAACAGTTGCCAGTGATCTGCCCTACCAGAGCAAAGATATGTGTAAACCCTAGTGAACATTTTCTCTCTAAGGAAGATTACTGCTGGGCTGGGCGAGCCCTGCACTCGCAGGGAAGCCCATCCCAGAGTCACTGCTGGAGCCCAAATGCCTGAAGCAGTGTGGGGAGATCATGGGCATCAGCTGCCCCATACAGATCACTCTGTCCCAGCATGGAGAGGGCCATGCGGAGCGTGCTCCAGATGTTGTCAGACATAGCGCCTTGCTGTCCCCGTGGACCTCGGCTCTTCTGCTGCATGTGCAAAGCCTCTAAGAAGTGCTCCACAGCCTCACTGTCAACATGAGAACATACACATGCTTACTGGAGAAAATGATACATCTCATACACACTCCCTTCCAAAACAATTTCCCCCTCTACACCAAATCTTGCCCTGCTCCAGAACTGTCAGAGATCCTCCTTTTCCTTCTTAACAGAAACTGAAGTACAGATGGCCCCTACTCCAACTGCATCTGCCTGACACTTTGTACTCAGGGCAGAGTCCTCACACTCACTCTGCTCTTCTATGCCAAGGGAAGGCTGCAGGCAGTGTGGCACTGCCCAAGTAACCTGCTGCAGTCTCTCTCCCACAAACCCATGCACACGCATAGGTGACAGCATCCTATGCTCACCGGTGGGCGCCTAAGTTAATGCAGCTGATGCCCAAGTTGTAGCGAGAGCGGATGTATCCTGGCTGGAGCTCCAGCGCCCGACGATATGCAGCCACAGCTTCCTCACTCCGATTCCCATTGGCCAGGGTGGCACCAAGCTTGTTCCATAGAAGATGGTCCTGGATGAGGAGGCAGCCAGAAAGGGCTGAGATAAACTGGATCTTTTTAAGCTCTAAGCCAATCCTCCCTCCCCCATGTGTCTGTCTTCTTCCTCCACTCCAAAAGTGTACCTCTCATACAAGCAGCACAGCACCTCCACCCAAACCTTCACCCATAAGCCTCCAGGTACCTCTAGCATCCACAGTCTGCCCTTTCTTACATTGGGGCGCACACTGAGTGCGGCACTGAAGCAATCCACAGCCTTCTCATACTCGCCGCTAAGGTTGAAAAGGACACCCAGGCCACACTGAACATCAGGATCCACAGTTGAGGGGTTGCTGCGCACAGCTGCTAAGAACAGTTCTTTCACCTCTATGAACAGCGAGCTGGAAAAACACAGAACAAGGATATTGGTGTACTGTGGAGACAGCTGGCCTTGGGTTGCTCCCTCTGCTCCTGCCTGGACCAGTCCCAACCATCCAAGAAGCTTTTCAGCCGAAGGCTGAAATTTGTAATCCTAACTCACTCTGAAAGCAGGGAACCGAGGACACGCTTAGAAGGCCCCAGGTTTGTCCCCGAGACACTGTCCTCTGGTTCCTTCTCCAGCAGGTGGGCATAGTCTGCTTTATGTCGTAGCCAGTCCCGCAGAGTCTCACATGCCTGCTTCTGCAAGGACTCATTGGTAAAGCTGACCGCTAAAGCCATAAGTGCCGTTAGGTTCCCAGGCTGCAGTTCCAAACACCTGCAGGTCAAAGAAAAAGTGAATACAGCATTAAATCAGTCTGGGAGATGCCCATATACAGGAGGTAACACAATCGAGACAGAGCACACCATGCTAGCCATATGGTCCTTGTGGCACTACGCATTAGACAAGGAGCCATGCTCAGAAGCTCTTCTGCAACACTCACTGTCTGAGGGCACTGATTGCCAAGAGCTCCTGTTCATTCTCTGCTTGGGTGGTTCCCAGATATTGCCAGGCCTGGAGAAGATAAGATGCACGAAATCAGACTTCTTCACATCCAGCGAAAAAGATCAGCTGATAAGCCACAGCGATTACATCCACTGTATTATCCCACACATTTTTAGAGTGAGACCAAATATACGCAAGTATACACATTAGCCACAGATAAAAGTTTCTCTTGAAAGACATATAGGCTTTATGGCACATAGGTCCTCAAGGCCAATAAAACTGGCATTGTTATAGCAAAAAGAATGAATGTCTACCTGGAGATCCATCATAAAGCAACTGCTGGCAGTTTTATACTTTTAAGTCACAGAATCTCCACTTTTAACTTCTAACTGTGGTCTAACTGCAGAGGAAGGAGGGAAAAGCAGATCTCTTATTTCCCAAGAACAAAATGGCATAGCAGCAGTGCTAATAATAAGGAGATCCCCAAGGCAGGCAGCTGTATATACTTGTGCAGTGGTCCACTAGCAAGTAAAAATCTTGGGGTTGACCATCAGACCTGAAAATAGAAGCACTGTTATTTTACTGAGTCTTCAATCATCATGAGACTAGTACATGAAAACCACTTCCATCTCCAGGCTGCTGACATAGGAAATATTTAAATAAGGCACTAAACCCAAAGCACCTGTTCACTTTATGTTGATAACCACAGCCTTGCTCAAAAATAGGCTAGATAGTTGGCTGAACTGTCAGCATGAAGTACCTGCTTTTTGAATGCAAGTCACAAAACACAGTATCCACTGTATCAAGGAAGGAAACAGTTTCATTAGCAAAGACCCAGGCACGCTGCACAAGTCACCACAAGCAAAAGGCAATCTACTGTCTCAAATCTCTAATGCCTCACCATACAGCTGCAACTCAAGAAGAGCTGACCAGTGATAACTGCATAGTGTTCTGCAGGCAGAAGAGCTGAGATTCAAGGTAAAGTTGTGATTTGGACCAAAGCAACCATGATATTCCTTCAGAGCAATTACTCAAGTCTCTTTGATCACTGTGAAGTCTTGACTTCTCCTGTACTTTCTGCAGCATCACAGTAGAAGAATTCAGAAAGCCTTCAATACAGCTAGCCAGAACTGGCCCAAGATTTCCTGCCCTAAGGTCTCAACTACCTCTCCATTACACTCAGCCTGCAGCCCGTGCTGCAGAACACACTGATTCTAAAGGAATATTAGCAACCTCTTGATTATTTTAAAGCTAAATTAGGTCTCCAAAACTCTACTTGCTTTTCACTTGCTCCCAGTACCTTGGAAAGTTAGATGCATGTATTTCCAGAAGCCAAGAACTTCTGTTCTGAGAGGTCACTGCCATCTAAGCCTCAGGATGAACAAAATTCCCATCATATACAATTAGCAGAGCTTGAATCAGACACACTGAGAATTCAGCATCCTTGAGGCAGGCACTCCAGAAACAGACGCAAGTGTATTTTGTATTCTTCCTCTTCCTCCTGAGAACATCAGTGTCCTCTACCTCTGGCCAAAGGCACACAGACTATTCCATTTCTCAATCCATCCTGCAGAAGCTGAAGTGCTTTATGGAAATAAATATTCACTGAATTAGGAGCTGGAAACTCTGGCCCACAGCTTCAGATGAACACTATGAAGACACCTAAGCCATCTCTCAACCCTTTTGGTTTACATCTTCTCCTGGCATCTAGATGGAAGGCCTAACCAGGACCCCTAGTCTAACGAGCTGCTCAGAATTAGTCTTTAATACAGATATTGAGAGCAGTTATCAGCCATAAGCATCTCCAAATTTGCAATGCCAATAAAGACTTCCACAGAAGCAACTTAAGAGATCAGAACTCCTTATCTTGGTTCCACGCACAATCTCACATGCTCCAAAGATTTTACACAGCTCTGGATCAGAGTCTTTGTACTTTTTGTAACTGATCTTCGTCACAAACCTTCTTGCCCACAGTCCTCCTGGGGATTCACGTACATCAGCTACAGAAAAATGAGAAGTTTTCATACACCCTGCACAGCTCTTAAAACTAAAGTAAGTTCTCTACACACACCCTGACGTCTCACAAGGCAAGGATCCAAGTAGCAGGACATCTGATCAAGGCCTGTTATCTCTGCTCTCACTCACCTCCATATGATCTGGCTTCTGTTGCACTGCAGCCTCAAAGAGCAAGACAGCATTGGGGAGGTCACCTTCCTCCAAGCGTTTCCGCCCCTCTTCAAATGCATCCGGGTGATCTCTCATGGGATTATCTTCCTCAAACTGGTAACCCTAGCAAGGAAGACAGACGGGGGCTAATGCTAGGAGACAGGCTTAGGGAAATAAGCACTCTCTACAGTACAGCACAGTGTAGTCTTGCTGCATCAGAAACACTCAAACTGCAGACCAGCCAGCAACTCGTCCTCTCTGCTAGTTTGTAGCAGATCAGAGAACAATGGCTCTTCTTCCTGCCTGGTCTGTGCTGAAAAATTTCCCCAAAGCAGACCTGGAGTAAGTTGCAACAGAGACTAAACATCTGGTGTGGGTCCCATCAGCTGGGGGCAGGGCGTGACAGCACCAGCACTCATTGCAAAGAATACCAGCACTAGCTGTTATTTGGTGTTTGGCAAGAACTAGGTAGCATTTGCAGACAAGCACAAGTGAAAACAGCATGTGTTTAACCCCTAGCTGATCTGGGATGAAGGTGCAAGTGACAGCAAAAGATCAGTGTGAGAAGGAATCCTAGCAGCATTTGGGGTCCATGGAGCTCATCTGTGAGGCAGACATACTGCCAGTCTCCTCAAGACAGTCCATCACAGTGCCAAGGCTGAGACCTTATTCTGTATTACCTTGTCATATGATGAGGAGCTGAGGTCTTCATAATCAGAGAGCCAAGGATGAGCCTCTGCATCTCTCTTGGCCATCTCCTCCCATTCCGCCTGAAGTTTGTCCCAGAAGTCCACATCTGACTGAAAGCAGAACAGAAAGCAACTACAATCACCTTAAACTGAGCTCTACAGACACCCCAGAGAACACCCTCTTAAGTGTTTCTAGCCATCCTCACAGCATGCAAAGGAGAGAGGTAACCCTACCATGGGCTCTCAGTTGGTACCCAAGCCCTCCTCCTCCATCAGCTTTACCTCCACAGCAGTCTTTGCCTGCTCAAATTCCGTCTCAAGAGTTGACATGTTCCCAGATCGTGCAAATTGATCCACCCAGGCATCGGATGCCCCCTGGGAGTTTGGAAAAAGAAACACACTTTTCTTTTCAGAATTTGACAACCTCAGGACACATCCCAAAACAGCAGGAGTGCCTGTGATGACCCCTCCTCCCTATCAGCAAGAACTGATGGCCTCTGTAAAGTGGAGAGTTCATTTGGACATCCCCCTTCCTCCCAGGTGCTACAGATGAGAAGACTCACACTGCCCAAACACCTTCCCAGTTTCTGGCTAGACTCTGCTAAGAAGAGCCCAACATCCCCTCCCTTGCCTCCCCCAGCCTAGTCATTAATAAAGCATTGCAGAGAGTTGGACTTGCCATTCTCCCTCGCTCCCAGACTGTGCACTGTGGCAAAGAGCTTTCCTCCTTCAGAGCACATAGGGCTGGGGCTCCTACCTGCTGCTGTATAAACTCAGCTGCCCATTGCTCTGCCTGATCTTGGTCTCTGTGGGTCACCTGATTAGCTTCGATCGATACCCTCCCATCTCCGATCTGGCGGACAAACTTTAGGAACTGTGGCAGAGAAATGAAACAAGGGTGGAGCGGGGCAGATGCTTTGCCAACAAGCCCTCTGCCCTTGCCTCCCTCCTTCATTAAGAGGGCTTCTCTCTGCAAAGTGAGCACAAAAGGCCCAAAAAGGTAGGGAGGAGAGGACTTCACCACAGTCACGTGGTAGAAGTGGATAATATCTAGAGCAGATTGTAGGGTTCAACTTCTAGGAATCAGGGAAGAAACGGAAACATGGGACACAGCAGGAAGCTTTATTCCTTTACTGTTTTCCCCCTTCTCAATTCCCCACACCCTTATTCACACTAGAATAAGTCAGCCCCAGCCAGAGAATTTCTCACCTCAGAATTCTTGAGTTTTGGATCATCTAGTTTAGAGAGGAACTCACTAACAGTTTTCTTAAGATCATCCTCAGGTTGATATTCCTCATACCTGTGTTCACAGATGCAGTAAAAGGAAAAGAGATAGTCTGATATCAGGCAACAGTGAACTCTCTCACTAACAACAGTCTACACAATGGGCCAGACAACAGTATTGAGGGATACAATCCCTCCCTCCAAGATTCTGGGGTTCTCCCAAGGGATTCGGTACCTTTATCCATCTGTAAAAATTCCAAATTACTACTAGGTTAACTGTGCAAGTGACTGACACAAATGGTAGCAGAATTAAACAATTAAAGCGACAGCACAGTTCTGCAGAACAGTCTGGACTCCTTGGCAAGCTCACATGCTATCAAACATTGCAAGTTTCAGCACCATCATAAACAAGGTCGTATGTCTAGAAACAAAGAAAGTAGGTCGTGCTCATGGAAAAGGAAAAGTGTCTTAGAAAAGCATCAATTCCAGAGGACTGAGGGCTCATAGCAAGTATGTGACACTATGTTGTCTGGCTTGCAGCAGAATAGGACCAGTTCTAGGTGTTACCACTACATCCAGTCTTGGTGAAGTCTTTGGAACTGGCAGTAATAACTCAGGAACATTGTATTTGCAGAAAGGTATCAGAAAAGGCAAAAGCCAGGAGGAAGGAGAATCCAAATATACAAAATCTCTTTTAGAGAAAGACCTAAGACCACCAAATTTGTGTTTTGCTGCTTTAATTAAAAAACTTTACTGTAGTTAACAGGTACCTATACAGACATTTGTAGTAGTAGACCATTTTTTGATCTACTACACAAAAACATATGAAAATAATGTCTGAAATGCTGAATCTAGAAACGTGCAGAGGAAAGGCTGGATATGGTTTGTCAAATAGGGAGAATAAAGTGATGAAAGTTTACAGCTAGTAGTATCTAGTACTTGAGATCTCTAAATCTAAAAAAGAATCTGCTGTGGAAAAAAGTTCTGCTTGATTAGGAGTTCCTGAGCTCACTCCTGAAATCACTTTAAGGAGCTTTGCATTAGGCATGAGATTAAGTTAGCCTACATGATCACAGTATCTTCCTGGAACTAGAAAATAGAAAAGCTGAGATCTCTCAAAAATTTCAGTCTCCAAGCATTGTTTCCTCCTTTCTCTGAGACCAAAGGCCTGAGACCATCAATCAAAGTTAAATGACTCAAAAGCGTGCAGACCATAACTGATTTCTATCACCTATCCAAATTTCACCCATTCAAGTGCCTAGCAGCAATAACTAGTCTTTGAGAAAACAAACTCACCATTTATCTGCCAAAGACTGATCTTCTGATACCCCAAGCCACAGTTTCTCCTCTGACTGCTCTAGGTATTCTTCTGCCCACTTGGCAGGAGACACAGACAGCGGATCTGCATAGGACATTAGGAAGAATGGGGAGAAGATTAAGAAAGGCAGACCATCACTCAGATTCATTTCAGATTTTGCTCCCTCCTCTTTACACAGTTAGCTAACATACAGCAAAGACCTCTTCAAAGAAAGACTGTTTACACTTGTTTCTTCTAACTCTGTTTATTTGGATCTTAAAAAAAAAAATTAAAAAAAATCAAGCTTTATGTTCTCTGTGTATTAATACAGATGCCACTGTGGTGCCAACATGCTTATGATTTTCTACTTTGATTTCACAACTTATTCATCTGCTCCATGTGGGATACTATGTAGGTCAAGAAAATTAGCAATGCATTACAAGTCTCTGTCAACAGCACAACCTACACAGCACTAGGTTTTCACCAGAACTTTCTCAAAGACCTTTGTAAATGCTGATTTATACCCCTAGAAGTATAAAGAGTGAAGGTCAAAGAATGGGACTACCTGCCTCTCTACAGTGGCTACTCCTAGAGAAGAGAATAGCAACTACTTAAATCTTACTCATAACTTCCACATTAGGTCATTGATGGTGACTGGACACTATTCCAGCCACGGCTCTATACACAATGCAGGATGGCTTTTCAGAGAAACTACTGGCTTGCTTGAAACGGAAAGCTCAACCTATGGGCCAGAAACATTCACTTTGCACATTTCCAAGGTGCAGCATCCCTCTACCTCCATGAAACGGACAAAAAGTATTTGGCCAAAGCACACTAAACAATATTTACCTTTGTACCAAAGGCAAATTTAACCTTAAGAGAGAGAACTGGAGAATACATAAGCAAGAAGCAGTACTAGACCATCTCCAGAATTTGCATCCATTGAATCATATTAATTTTTATAAAAGCAGTTTGAATAGCCTGCTTCTCCTAAGTTCTCCAAGTAACCCAAGCTAAAAAAAAAGACCCTTACACCTGAATAAAAGCTTCCACACCACATTGTTCACAATTTGACTAAGCCGTCACAAAGCAGCTTTCCCCCTCAACCCCCGCCCCCATTAAAGCTGGTACAGTAAGCACTGACTGCTGGGCCCAAAGCATTACTCCAATTTCACATTCAGTAACTCTTCACTGTACACAGGTATGTGACTGGGCAACATCTTGACGGTAATTCCAAAAGGGACCCTTCACCTGTCACTTCAGCAATGAACTCCTGTGACCAGTCAGCCTCATTGTAATCTGAGGAGACATCACCAGCACTATCTGCTGCAGCCAAGAATTCCTGGGTCCAGTTTTCAGACAGTGCCAGGGCTGCCACACCTGGAGCTACAAGAAGAAAAAAACAGGAGTGAGGATCAGAGGACTCAAAGGCATCATTTAAGTGTTCCAGGCTAGCCCTCATTATCTCTGATCTTTCATTTTCTGTTAGAATAAAAAGACCTGTTAAAAGCACCTGTTCCAGTACTGAACTGCCCTCCAAGGGAAGAAGCGTTTCCTTACATCTAGTCAGTTCCCTTTCTGCCAGTTGTGTCCAACACCCTTGTCCTTATGCTGTGTATCACTGCGCAGATCCTGGCCGCAGCTGCTGAAGACAGCACCTAGACATTCCACCTCCCACTCCCTCTGCCCCTTAGACGCCTCTTCCCTAAGCTGAACAAACCCAGTTCCCTAAGCCTTCCCTCTTACACCACATATTCCAGTCCTTAAACACCTCACTGATCTCCGCTGGACTCATTCCAGTATGTCAGTGTACTGGGAAGCCCAAATCTAGAAACAATACTCCAGATACAACCTCACAAGTGCTGAAGAGACAGGAATCACCCTTCTAGGAGCTTAACCAGAACGCCAAGATCTCTTCCAGCTCTCCACCTTCTAGCTCCCCTCACCTCGCTGAGGGGCCTGTCGGAAGCTTGATTGTTCAATCTCTTGCATTTCGGCCAACAGGTCATCCATCTTAAAGGTCTGGGGTGCACGGGACAGTAGAGGGGCATTCTGCTCTTGCAGGAACTCTCCAACCAGCTGCCAAAGACAGAGACTGATTACAAACATGGCATAGAAGATGAACAGGCAGAGCCATGGAGCATGAGAGAAAGACATGGACTTGTCAGAAGGAAAGATTAATATTGGGTAAAGGGGAAAATAGCAAAAAGTGTCAATGAGAAAAGATGTAAGGAGATGCATCAATCTGTTTTTACCTCATCTTCAGTGGCCACTCCCAGTGGTTTGGATACCTACAGGGAATAGTGGGCAATTATGCCAACAGCTTTCACCCCATACCCCTCTCCACACACACCCTGTGACCTGGTTAGTTTACATCTTCCTCTTCCTTCAGCTTAGGCTGTCAGAATTTTATTGCATTAGCTACCTGCTTAGCTAAAGGAAAAGGAATACTTTGAGTGATACTGTCCAACTCCCTCCCACCACTTTCTGGGTTAGGACCTGTGACAGTAAGGCATGCAGCCCACCACAGCGACCAACATCCTCTGAGTGCCCATGAACGCAGCTTCCACAAACAGGCCCTCACCCCATAACCCTGCAGGACAAATCAGGTGACCCCATGGCCTCTTTCCCCAGAAAAAAACAACACTGCACCTGTCTGCATCAACAGCCCCCTGGTACTGCTCACTCCACACCCCCTTCAGCCAGCACATCCCTACCCGNCCGCAGCCTCCCTAACGACTCCCGCACCTCTCCCCCCCCCTCGCCCCTCCCGCCAGCCGCCCAGGCGGCGGCGCCTCTGGCCCAGCACTCCCCACCCCACACGGGCACGGGGAACGGGAGGAGAGCAGCAAGGCCCAGCGAGCTACCCCCTGCCCGCCACCGTACCTGGGACTGCCAGGGCTCGCGGGGCTCACGGGGTAGGGGGCGGGGCCAGCCCTTAAAGGGCCAGGCATCCCGCGAGAGCCGCACNTACAACCTCACAAGTGCTGAAGAGACAGGAATCACCCTTCTAGGAGCTTAACCAGAACGCCAAGATCTCTTCCAGCTCTCCACCTTCTAGCTCCCCTCACCTCGCTGAGGGGCCTGTCGGAAGCTTGATTGTTCAATCTCTTGCATTTCGGCCAACAGGTCATCCATCTTAAAGGTCTGGGGTGCACGGGACAGTAGAGGGGCATTCTGCTCTTGCAGGAACTCTCCAACCAGCTGCCAAAGACAGAGACTGATTACAAACATGGCATAGAAGATGAACAGGCAGAGCCATGGAGCATGAGAGAAAGACATGGACTTGTCAGAAGGAAAGATTAATATTGGGTAAAGGGGAAAATAGCAAAAAGTGTCAATGAGAAAAGATGTAAGGAGATGCATCAATCTGTTTTTACCTCATCTTCAGTGGCCACTCCCAGTGGTTTGGATACCTACAGGGAATAGTGGGCAATTATGCCAACAGCTTTCACCCCATACCCCTCTCCACACACACCCTGTGACCTGGTTAGTTTACATCTTCCTCTTCCTTCAGCTTAGGCTGTCAGAATTTTATTGCATTAGCTACCTGCTTAGCTAAAGGAAAAGGAATACTTTGAGTGATACTGTCCAACTCCCTCCCACCACTTTCTGGGTTAGGACCTGTGACAGTAAGGCATGCAGCCCACCACAGCGACCAACATCCTCTGAGTGCCCATGAACGCAGCTTCCACAAACAGGCCCTCACCCCATAACCCTGCAGGACAAATCAGGTGACCCCATGGCCTCTTTCCCCAGAAAAAAACAACACTGCACCTGTCTGCATCAACAGCCCCCTGGTACTGCTCACTCCACACCCCCTTCAGCCAGCACATCCCTACCCGGTGCCAACGGATGCAGATGCAGTCAGGCCTCGCACCCAGCCCCAGCTCAGCAAGCAAGGCAACACTCACAGTAGCAGCTCCGGGAGCCCCAGGGGGCCAGGCCAGCGGGCCCTGAAGTCCTTCCTGCCGCAAGGCTTTGTCCTGGGTGAAGTGGCCGGCCAGCTTCATGAGGGGGTTGGAGCCCCCGCACTCCGGTTCCACCAGCTCCCTCATGGCCATGGCGCCAGGCAGGGAGGGAAGGAGGATCGGCGCCAAACCCCACCGGGCCTGCACCTGGCCGCGGGACGGCACAGACACCAGGTGAACACCAGGCGGAGCGACCGGCTGCCAGAGTTGACCGGCGCCGGGCCCCGACCCAGCGGCCACCCACCAGCCCCCTCTCCCCTACGGGCCGGGCAGGCTGTGGGGTGACACCGGCTGTCCCCTCCGCCTGCCCAGGCGGGGA
>VXBL01001301.1:0-18673 GCA_013400195.1 Aramus guarauna
CATTCTGTGATTCTATGATCACAATTTATTAAGTTACATTTTATAAATTTATTCTAATGGTAGCTACAGATGGTTGAAAACCAAGTATTTAAAAAATTTTCAGAGTTAAGTATTTCAGGGGGTTCCCCTCTGCCCCTTCCTCCCCACATTATCAGCATGCAAAAATTCAGGGGTTTCTTTTCTTTATCCCAGTTGGAGTCAGATCATTTCATTGGCCTGTCAGATTTTCCCGGCATAAGAGGACTCTTTTGCTTCATTTTGGGTAAGACCGCTTAAAAGCAACAGTTTCACAGTCATTGCACTGCCTCTTGGTCCTGGTTGTTGGTCCCACTTGTAGTTTCCTCATGCCCACAAGGCAAGGCGCAGCTGCTGCCAACCCCAAATTCAGGAAAATCAGTGAATTTGCAATAGCTACAAAAAGAAAGTATTCCTGATTTCTCCTCTTGACAAAGGAGGATGCATCTCTTTGGCAACTAGAAACCCTGATGAAAATAACAGCTTCAGGAGTGGGCGCCCATTGTGTTAAGTCTTTAACTGCAAATGGGAAACATAAAGTCGGTATCTCAGAGCACTTCCCATAATCATTAAAATGAAAACAACTGCACTTCAAATGCTTCTGTGGGAAGTATAAGACTTGTTATTTCATTATGCATGGTCTGCTGGTTATTTATAGATACCGGTGCGCTGTAGCATGTGTGGCTAAAAACACCCACAAAATCACATCTGTAAGTGGTTAGTTTAATGGCAAAAATAGCCCAGGCTAGACTGCGCACAACTAAGATAAGCACAATTGCTTATCTCATCACCAGGACATATGTCACTGTGCTACACTCATAATGTCCATGTCAGGAGTAATGAAGCAGTAGTGCAAAATGGAATCAGACATAATAGGTTTCTATAGATGTGGTTTTAAATGGTCACTGCCTTCTGTTTCTCTTTTAAATTCATACACAAGCCCAACAAGTTTATTGCTTATAGAAACATAATAGCAGGCATACAAAGAATGCAATTGTGAACGAACAGAGTTGTGCCAGTGCTTGATCAGAGCTTTCAATGAGAGAATAATTAAGCGATTGTACATATACTCCCATGCACTTTGCTGTGCATGCTGTGATTAAAACACCATTGAATGCAGTGATGATCTCTTTTCCTCATCCCTGTGCTTGACTTAGCAGGAATTTGGTGACTCCTCTCCTCTCAGGCGGAGATTGGAGGTTGTATCCTGCTAGAAACTTGCCTCATTGGGGCAAAAGCTTTCTGGCTTATGAAGGAGAGGAAAACAATCCTTAAAAGCAAGCTACCACTTTGATGAAGATGCAGGAGGAGGAAAGCAGAATTTAGAAGTTAAACACTCATTCAAATACTTAGAAAAGTGTAGGGTGGGCTACAAGGAGAAGATGGGACTTTAAAATCTCCATGGGGTAAATTTTCTGACCAGGATAGGCCATTCCAGCTCTTCATGTAGGATAACCTCGTTTCTTTACAATTTTGTTATCTTGTGCAGATGACTCTCTTTCATTTGGGCAGCCTAGGCAGTCCTGAAAACATTTCACCCAGGTCTGCTTGAGCTGGCAGGTAGGTTACATTGGTTTTAAGAGAAAGAAATGGACTCTGAAGCTGGCTGGAGATGAGGAGTAGCCATGTGCGTGTGGGAAGCTGGCAGCGGTGTTAACAGAGGGAGACAGCAGGACAGGGGGAAGGACACCGTGCTTCTAACTCAGCTGGCTAGGCAGGGACACGGGAATGCCTGCAGCAGTGCTTTCTGTGGTCCTGCTCACATAGCTCCTCTCTGCAACTGAAATGAGCAGTGGCAGATGTCCCTGTGTCCTCAGCACCGGTAGGAACCAGCATCTGACAGCAGTGGAGTGCAGGGAAGAAAGGGAATAGAAAAGAGATGGGGTAAAGTCCAGAAGCACAAGGTGAGTCACACAGGAGAAAGAAATGGCATTTTTCAGAGCAAACAGCAGGCAGAAGTTGCTGGGGAAAGAAAAAGGGAATGGGGCTGGAGTGAGCCAGAGTAGATTAAAAAATCAAGAGGAAAAGACAAAAAGTTAATTGGCAAAGATGACACAGCTTTTAGATTAAAAAAAAAATAAAAATCTGTAGATAAGGTTTTCATTCAAATGCATTAAAACCTGGCATTTGCCACTTCAAGGGCTAGCAGTTGTCTTTTTTTGTCTTGCACTTCAAACAGGTAGCACTCAGCCGAATCTATCAGAGCGGAAAGATGTGCGACCTTCTTGTTTCACAACACAGGGATTTAGTATCTGTATCTGCTGCCCGCAGCCAAGTTACTGCCGCTTTTGTGATACCCCAGAGAAAGTCATCTTTATTATTTTACTTTTCTGGCATTTTTTATATCAAGGTAGTTCCTGATCACCCTGCTGTGAAGTGGTTTCTTTGTTTGTTTGTTTTTAAAACAAAGAGCAACTGCTATTATCAAACTCTGCCAAAAAAATACCTCTTTTTCGCTTTCAAAGAAATCTAAATGACACCATCCTTTCCAGAACTGATGATGACATTTTATACCATTTTCAGAGCAGGATTAATGAATCTGATTCCCCCCCCCCACCCCCATGTTTCCCTACAGAGACAGTTTTGCTTTACCTGCAGCATGCATTTTCTGTGTGCCCCATGTTTTTGCAGTTTAGCAACAGTCTGTCCTTGAACTAGCAATCTTCTTTATTACAGGACTGTCATTTTCAGTGTGAGTACATAGTCCCACTGTTGCCTGTTGGTATCTTTTCCTTAATTCCCAGGATATTGTACAGACTCCAGAAAGCTTCTTGGAATTTCTAATGTAGATCTCAATAGATACTGTAATTTTATCTTCATCTTTTAGTATTGGTTCAGTTTACTACGGACAGCTCATTTGGAATCGCTTCACTGGGCTTCCTATATACAAACTAGTGTCTGTACCCACTGTTTCGGAGTTCTTCGAAATGGCTTTGCTATATTGATCTCATCAGTTCAGCTCCACATTGTTATGAATTTTTCTATTTTTATTCATAAAAGTAGAAATGTTCCATTGTCTTTGGCTTCAGGACAAGGTGATTTCTGTAGAATTTCTACTATTTCAGCACATGCTTTGTTTGTGAGTTCATTAAGTGCTGTCAAACTATGCAACGGGTTATAAATTTTAGCCTTTTTGTGCTCCATAAAGCTTATCTTCCTTTTTTTGTCAGGTGTAATATCAGCTATTATATACTATTCCAATCCCCCACTAGGAGTGAAGGATGCTGTGAGACTACAGTGTAAATCATATCACTTTTTCCCCAGGCATTTTTGCTGTCTTTTGCAGGTATTTTAGTTATTGTTATTAAACAAAAGGGATCCTGAAAGCAGGTATTGCAATAAAGTTAGAATGATTTTAAGGTAACGTAGTCTTGTAAGTTTTTTACCAGAATGTATGCAATCAGACAAAAACCTGACTTCTAAGGCCCCATCTTTAAAGTCAGTGCAGTGGTCTCTCTCATGTGCCTCAGTCACTATGGGTGCACTTCCCCAAGACTTGCTATTTGGAAGCAAGTAGCAGCAGTGTGGGTTTCAGTGGGAGTAAACAGGAGGGAGGAGGGAGGGAGGGATCAGATGTGAGCAACTCCCAAGTTCCCTCTTGCCAAAGTAGGTCCTGTGAACAGCGTTTGCACGAGGTCAAGTGAAGAGATGCGAGAGTACTGTTATTTTTCCAAGTGGAAGAGATAAAAAAGGAAGGATGACTAGCACTGATGTACAGTTCCTACTTGATCATATCATGTAGAGTTTGCAGCCTGCTTAAGTCATGTTCCTGGTGCCTTGTCTTTCTCTGGTGTTTGACACAATGACTGGTCATCACTTTGAGAGTAAGACATGATGGCTGAAGAAGAAAATTCAGAATTTTTGTCAAACTGTACATACTTGAGAGGTATGTCTGCTTATTTCCTTTGACTTCTCTTGTCCATGCTTCCTCTTCACTGGCCCCCACTGCTCCAGCCGGCACTTGCCTGCAGATGAGATGCTCACACGAGATGTGTCCCCATTCTCCCTCAGTCACTGGGATTGCACAGCAGCTCTAGGGCTCAGAGATGGTCTCTGGGGGAAAGGCAACACACCAACCACCCAGTTTGCTCTATGTGCTTTGCCTGCTGAACCAGTTTTGGCTAAACTGATGGCAATGTCTGTATCTTCCTGTTTACTCTTCAAAAGTTCATGGGCACTTGAGGAGTGTCCAAGTCTTCTTACTCATATGCTGCATCTGGAAGTATATGATATTAATCTTCATGATGTCCTTGTGGAGAAAGCTGTACCATAGCCTGTTAAAAGTATGGGAGTCCTTTTCAAAAATTGACCTGATCCTATAAGATATTGATTGCGCTCTGGCTTACAGTTGGGCTGGGGGGAGGCTGCCATTTTTCATGAGGCACTCAGCACCTCGCAGGTCTATGTTCTTTAACTCCACTGTGTGATTATAAATGAAAAGGATGAGTGGGAGTGTCTTGGTCCTGCATCTCTAACATCCTATAGTTTTACACTGGTATTTATAGGTCCAAATTGGTCTGTGCTATAGTAATGGTCCTGAGCCGCTCATCTCCTTGTATAGGAGCTAATCAGTACAGAAGTATTATTGATACTTAACCCCTTCCCCGACCTTACAGAGGAAGAAGGAATTCAGCTCCTGAAAGCTATGCAATAAAAAGCAGGACTACAGCACTGACCAACAGCAAGGAAACTTGCTTTAATTCACTTAGCAGACCGAGTTGGTTCTTGTTAAAGACGTTACTGTAAAAGATTCCTCTTCCGCTCAGGTTCTGTCACAAGGCTGGTGACCAAAACAGTGTGTTTTATCTGGGGACACGTGCCGAGAGGAGGAAAATAGAGTGCAATTGCATGCAAATAGAAGATACCACACAGCATATTCATGGTAAGAAGTGCCTCAAAGAGGAGTATAAAGGGCACTGTCTTTAGAAAGGGTTAATGCAGCTATAACAGAGAGAATGTAATAATGGGCGTGTCTGTCCTCTCAATCTTTTTTTTTTCCATCCTTATTTACAGCATAAATTGTAGCTATTCCTTACAGTCAAGCCAGGATTAGAATTTTACGTGTTGATAATAGTTTTCATATAATTCAAAGTCAACCACTTTGAGGATGTCCTCCTTTACCTTTTTCTAATATGCATGTTTGTAGTCAGTGGGAGAGTCTGGATTTTCCTGAACTGTAATTTGGGCGTGGCTCTCTTTAGCCACATTCTGAAATCCCATCTAGTTTAGAACTGGGCATTAAAGGTAATCTCACATGAGTATAGATAGTCGCTAAACAAAAATAGAAACTTATGCTGTAAGAGGTTTACCATGGCCATTTAAATGCAGTATTTGCCGGAGTTCTGGTCGTGAGCAAAACTCTGAACTTCAGAGAGATAAATGTGAATAGGAAAAAAAGAGACACTTCCTGCGTAGTAGCATGGGCGCCCAAGAATCATTACCAGGTGATGGCTCTGCGCCAGAGATGCACCATTATTACAGCAAATTTATGAGAGAATGCCCATCTGGGCAACTAAGTCTGCACGAATTCAAGAAACTCCTGGGTCTGCAAGGGCTGGATCCACAGGGAGATTTATATATTAAACGAGTCTTTGATATCTTTGATCTGAACCAGGTAAACCTTCTTTTCCTTATTTCTTTAATCTCATATTATTCCTTTGTTTGTGAGTTGTAGCCTGCAGGCTCTTCTTTGTGCTCTGCTCACAAAACTGCTTTTGTAGACAGGGTTGCCATTCTGGTGCACTAGAGGTGAAGAAGTGGGACTGTGCTTTGAGGGCTTTGAGCAGAACTCGTTAGTACTTTCCAGGGGCACTTAAAAAATGACAAGAAACAATTCTGGAACTGAGATGTAATTGGCAGTTCACTTGTTATTCTTCTATCCTTTGCTCGTCCTGTGCTTGTATGTAAGCATATGAAACTATTGGTATTCTCAAATACAAAGTTAATGAGTTTTTACAGCAATGTTAGACAGAAACAAAAATATAGTCTGCACTTAACCAATGATAAAGTGCAGCGTAGATAAACAGATTTCTCCCAAGTACTGTATTGAACCTGTGGCAGAGAGGAAAATGTAACTCACATGAGGAGATCATACGCAGTGCCCAAATTACAAGACCAAACAGACTACCAAATAAAAAGGTAAAGCAGCTTCTCCAGGCTATATTTCCAATTTACCCTCCCTGCTACTGCAATAACTGCTTGTGATTGCAATCAGCTCTCTGTAATGTAGCTGTCTTCCAGATAGACAATATATATATTTTTTCCTTATGTGTACAGCCGAGGCCAAAGCTATGGCCATCTGATACTTGTGTAGCACCTTTCTCTGGATATAGAAGAGTTAGACCATGTGGTTTTGGAGGCAGAAGGCAAAAGACATCAGAAAAACAACTGACAGACTGGCAGACAAGGGTGGGCTGTTTCTAGGTCTGTCTTGAATGCTGCCTTATGCTTGTAAGGTCCTGGAGCTGGCCACCTTAAACCCTTCGTTTATTGCAATGCTGCAATGTCACAGGACCCTGCCTGTTAGCACACACCCCATAGATTTGTGAGACCTTCAGAATCTGGATTAATGTAAAAGTGGGAAGAGTGGAATAAAAGCAGGTTTCAGAAAGTGCATTTGCTCACCTTTAGTTGCTGTGGCAGTGGCTAAACACACTTAAGCCAAAATGGGAACCCCCTGCTAATTGTTGTTTCTTTATCTGGTGTTTCAGAGTTGTCACCCTGCTCTGCAGGATGTCATCACTCTCATATATGAGGCCATCAGGTTGCCAGATAGTAAAGCAACTTTTCCCATAAGAAGAGGGCAGATGCTTGGGGGCCCTTAATACATGTGTTTTAAACATAGAGGGACAGTATGTATAGTGTGGAGGACAGAAAGGCGGGAGGAGCTGCACTGGAATTGTCGGCTAGATGACACGCTGTCTTTTCAGCATGGCTTTCAGGAAAAGCATCCTGAAAGATCTCAGCTGCTTCATCTGTGTGGCTGAACTTCCTCTTTTACTAGGAACCAGTATCACTGTCTTCATTCCCATCTTCCTCAGATGAACCAAAATCAATCAAGGCTAAAGGATTGCAAAACAGGATAATGGCCAGGAATTCAGCCTCACATTGGCTGTATACCCAATGCAAGAGAAAGCATTTCCCCCACTGTCTTCTCCCATGTCTCTATTTCGTAATGCTCGGGGTCACACGCACCAGACCAACAAGGGGTGGCCTGCTTCATTACAGCGATCTGGGTGGGTTGGAGCAGCAGTCCCTCCACCAGAGAAGGCTGTGTGTGTCCAGCACTTCATCATCTGCCAAACAGGGACTGGGCCACTCAAGTAGAGCAAATCTATGCATTTGCGAGCCTTCACAGCTAAGGTCTTTTCCATACTATCACATGAATGGGCATTGACAGAGATTGTGATCCTTGAACACGTCTTGGAGTTTCTTAGCATAGTACTTCTCCCAGCCCCTATAGCTATCCTTTTATTTTGTCAGGTATTTCATACCCAGGTTTGCTGAAAGTTTCAGCTCTCTCTGTAATGTGGAGTTGAGCAGTGGTTACAGCAAGGAGATCCTAAAGTGTAGATTAGCTTCCAAGCTAAAAGAAAAATGAGGAATAAAAAACCCCAGAAAACTGAAGTGAAGGAAAGGGTATTAAACAATACAGCAGCTGGGAATCAAGCTAGAGTGCAGCAAAGCTCACAAATCTATGCTGATCACTAGCTGGTGAGCATTTGTAAAGGTATGTTAGGTATTGAGAGGATCAGGCCTGCTAGGGAAGGATGCAAGGCAAAAAAACCTAAATCTGGCATGTTTGAAACCGACATAGATTTTTATTCAGAATAAAAATGGACAGGAACAATTTAAGATTTAAAACTTATATCCTAAGCCCACGACAAGTTTTTACAGAACTTTAAAGATTGGTTGTATTTTAATCTCTATTTAGTATAACAATTGCATTTCTGTTACCATACAGCCTGAATTATTTTGTTTCTTTTTCTAACATTGATAACAGCACTCTGTTTTCTTTAATTATACATTTTTACTTTACTACCAAAACTAATGACCGCTATTTTTAAGGTATACTTTTAGAAATGACATACATCAGCCAAACACTTTTCAAGTACATGGCTGTGATGCTTTTTATGCAGTTAAGCTGGGAAAAAAGTGGCAACAGACCAGCTTCTTGGGGAAGAAGAAAGGAACGCTGTATGTTATTGATGAGGTAAAATAAGAGGGCCTCTTTATTCCATACGTTCACTTTTTGTCCTATACCCTTTCTACAGCTTTTTCTCCTCCCTGGGATTTTTGGCAGAAATGTAGGTTTTGATCCTGAAAAGTGCTTTTAGTTAAGTACAGACGTGTGAAGAGTGGTCAATGGATGGCCGACTCAGAGTATCAGACTGTGGGCTCTGAAATGGTAGCTATGATTGTACAAATAAGGGGTCATTATCCTTCCATGACATTACGTAGAACATCTAGGTATTGTGCAATATTAAACAGCTGATAATCTTTCCTCTCCAAGCCACAGAAGTTAATGGATGCAAGCGGTTGCAAGCAAAAATCACGAATTCAGAAATAATTTGGTCATTTGAGTTTTTGCTTATATTCAGCTTCCTTCACTACTATAGCAACTTCTCAGGTTGGTAGATCAAAATTTTATTTCCTTTGCTATTGTATTCTTGTCTGAGTCTTGCTTTCTAATAAAGGAGCCATTATCCCAGTGAGTGGTGAAGTATACAAAACTTCTTGATAGAAATTACTTCCACTGTCCTAATAGTACCCTTAATATAGAAGTGCTATTTAGCTAGACAACTAGCAAACTTGAACCTTCTTCCATGCTTCCCCCAGCTCACTTTTATAGATATATGACCTGATTTTTTCCTTATCTAATTTTTTGTGGCCAGACAATACCATGGTTTAGTAGCGGGGATTTACAGTTTAAAATTGTTATGACTTCTATTGCTGAAGCTTATATATAAAAGCATATAGTTGGGGACTGGTTTGCAATTGATCTAAGTCTAAAGTAACATTTGGGAAACTTAAGTAATTTAATAAGGTCTTCTATTCTCAGTGTAAAATATATTTTTCATATGTAGGTTTCTGTTTTCTCACAAATAGGAATCTGCTCAGAAAGCTGTGCTAAAGTGATAGGCCTGAGATTAATCTACAATTCCAATTATAGCAGCCTAATGCTACTTAAGTTACGTTGGGGTCATCCATGCTTGGAGATATTCTATCATAGAATAAGATATAAAACACTCTTAAAAGGTGCATAGACTTTCTCCTCTGTGTTTCATATTTGCCCAGTTTAAAACCTCTAGCAGAATGGGACTTGGTGAGGGAGAGGCAGTAAATACAGTTGTGAATTGCATTTTACCTCCTTGTTAGCTTTGTTGCTTCCAGCAGAAGTCTGTTACAGACATCCTTCTCCTACTTAGGATTTCCATTCAAAAAAAACGCAACTTGTCAATAAACTGGAAACAGTTAAAAAGGAATTGTGGCAGCATGGTAGGGTTTTTTGACAATTTGTGATAGATTGTAAGCCTAGTCAAAGCTTGTTTTCACTCAAGTCATCCATACAAATACCAACAGGAATTCAGTTGTAAGCCAAAGCTTATCAATCCCTGGATTCCTTTAGGTTGGAGAAAATAGAGCAGTTGAGTTCCCCACTCGTGGAAATGACTCTGCTCAGTGGACGCAGGACAGGGAGGGGTACATCTTCACAGCACAAGTCAGTGTCACATAGAGATCGAGGGTACCACTGGCCTTAGCAGCAGGCAGACCGCATAAGCTCAGAGCATTGCACTGAGTTACCGCCCCAAAGAGGCAATGTTACTGTGGCAGTGTGGCTTCCTGGACTCAGTTATCTTGTGTGTTTATGTGTGGCAGAGCACAGTACTGTCCGGGTCTTCACACCTCTGGCTCAACAGAATGCATCTGTTCATTCTATAGAAGCTGTTTCCAGTCAGTGCCTGTTTCTACTGGAGATTAGTGACATAGGCTATCTCCTAAAAGCTTTCTTGTCAGGAACAGACTAAATAAATGCTAACCATTTCTGGTGTCTCTCTTGTGCAGACCACTAGCTGTTTCATAATTAAATTACCTTATACACCAAGTATGTAGATGTCTTTAATTTTTCCACATTTCTTAAAAACAAGGGTTCTATGTCAAGACTTTTCATCCCTTCCTTGACCTCTGCGGATGCTTTGCTAATAATTAAACTAAAAAAACACATACATAAATAAATATACTAGTGAAGTTTGAAAGTTGTTGTTCATCATTCTTAGCTCCAGTGGAAAATAAAGATGCTGAATGTTCAGAACTGTAATTGCAAAGTTAACTTTCCTGGAGATTATCACAAAGAGTGCAGGAGGTAGCATTTAAGCAAACGTTTAATTCATGACTCATACATTAATACTTGTAAGCATTATTTATACAATGGCATAGGCAGTATAATAAACAGTGGGTTTATCTTTTGTCACAGCTTCCCAATGAAAGCCTTCAAAAATAATGTTTTTATTAAAATATAAGTGTAAAATCATTTTTTAACAGATGCCCTTTATTAGGTCATTTTAGGCAAAAATGATCTCGGTCTTCTTTAGCCTTAAGCTATTTGTAACACAAAAATGAAAAAGCTGCAGCCACATAGAAGTAAGTTGAATTCTTCCTGCTTTTTTAATTCCCTCTGCATCTCAGTCCACGCATAACTGTCATGCAGTCCTAGTTCATGCAGCCTACTGATGAATATTAGAGAGGAAACAGTTATGTTTATCTAAAACACTCCAGTAGTTGACAAGTATACTGATGTATATTTGGTTTCCTGTAAGAATATATCATACTTCAGAGAGATTGTATACTTCAAAATGTGGTTACACCAATGTTAAAGGAGAGAGCATATCTAGAAAAATTATGTCTGGTGTATCCATAATATATTGGAAGTGTTAGTTGTTCTTAAACAGACCTAAGGAAACATTCTACAGTCAGCACTGCTACTACTTACCACTCACTCTAAAAAATATTCTTTCTTTTCATCAGAAATCCAGATCATTGTCATCCACTGACTTGCAGATAGGTTTGACCACCACTAAAAATAAAAATTGAACACTGCAAGGATTGATTGATTGGTTGATTGAGTTCTTATGACCCTTAAAGGATAAAATTTGCATAGCCATTTAACATGTGAAGCAATGTACTGAAAATGGGATGCTGCTATTGTAGTTCTCTTACTGCTTATTTTGGCATTAATTGAAACTAGCTACAGGAATAAGTGTCTGTTGCTTTGTAAGAAAATTGGATTTTAAAAGGTAGGATATACTGTGAAGAGTAAAGAAGATTAGTAGGTATGTGGCATCGAAGGAAAATTATGCAAGTTCAAGGATTTTCTGTTAACATTTTATAAAGCACTAGATAGCCCTCAACAGAGAACAGTATTTTCTGCAACACTTCTTATGCAGAGATAAAGTTGGTAGATGCAGAAAAATGGACAATTCACAGCAAATCTTTAGATAAGGAGCCATCAACTGATGTCAGTGTTTAGTCATCTTTCTAGTTTGTGCTTTTTCATTTAAAATTTAAAGTAGTTCTGTGATAAACTAGAGTTCATCTGACATCATTATGCAGATTAGAACTATAAAAAAGATTTTTAAAAGGAATCCATTTTAAAATCTAAAGAAGAGAGTTAAAACAGGCTGTTTGATGTAGAAAAGATAATAAAAAATGCAAAAATATGTTACTTCAATAGAACTTTGTTCTACACAGCAATGTAAACTAACTCTCAAGCTACATCCTTTTTTTTTTCTTTTTTTTCTTTCTCTTTTTTTTTTTTTTTCTTTTTTTCCCTTCACTCCTCATACTTTGCACGATGCTGATGAGTATTGGGAGGCAGACCACCATTCCTTTTTTCCTCATCCTAGCTCCTTCCCCACTATCCTGCTGTGTCTTTATAGTTCTGATTTTCAGGCAGACTTTTCATCATCTGATTCTGTGTTCTGGCTATAAATAGGTGTTATCCTTTCTGGGTATAGGGACATGAATGGGATTAGCCAAGTATGTCTTCTCAGCTACTGTAGTAGAAGGAAATGTGAATAATTTGGCCATGAAATTCTCTATGAAAGCAGTGGTTGCATCTCATACTCCAAGAAAAGTGTGTAAATTTTCACAGAAAGATGTAATATTTTTCAGAGACGTTTTGATGATTAATGTAACTTATTCTTCATTGGACTTTCAGTTGTTTTCTCCCTCCACTTTTTCCCACTTCTTAAGAATTGTGAGAGACAGAGAATTATTTTTTCATCAATATGAGGCAATTAGTTGCTAGAGATTCTACTGAAGACATTATTTTGTTAAAGATTGATATGGCCCAACTATGTAACGGTTACCTAGCACTATGTGATAGCTGCCTTCCACGTTCTTACTGAAGGCATGAAAAATGACTGCTAGTGAGCATTCCTTCAAACACTACCTGGAACCTAAATATTAAGTGTTTCCACCTCTTGCGGGATTAATTATAACGGCTCAGGGCATCTTTGCTAACTCTCCTTGGCTGGACAATTTGATCTTCAGTTGGGCTTCCTTTCTCAGACCATCTTGCTCTGATGTGTCCTCAGGCCCAGAAACAGCTGCTGTGATATGAATTGTCAGGCTGCCTAAGGGACTGCCTAGACTGTCTGCTGCATCCTTACACATTTGCCAGCACTACCAAATAGACAGAATAGAATTGGGTGCAATAGTTAATAGTTACCTAAAGCAGGGTGAGAGAGGATGATAATTATAGAAATATTTTCCCAAACTTTCCTGAACAACTTTCCTCTTTTGTATCCTAAGTCTTCAAATAGCTGTGCAAACATAAGTCTAGCTGCACAAGTAATTTTGGGGATGTCTCCAGGCTGAAATGATTCCTCTGGGTAAGTATGCTTTTCTTAGCTTATGCTAACCAGCCAGCTTAACCAAGGCAGTAAGGTTGCAGCAGCAACATCTGCATTACATTCTACGCTATGGGGCCAAGAGCCATACAAGTTGATATTGTGGTTGGCAAGACATGCTATGTTTTATGCTAGTCCTTTTCTGTGGTTCTTGTGTTGTCCCAGCAAATGTAGATACCACTACCGCTTTGCCCAGAGAAATCTAACTCTTGCTTTTTCTGGTTCGGAACCCCTTTTCACTCTTACAATTGCCTCTAATTAGTGTCCACAACAAGAAATGCTTAAAAAACTTATTTTCTCTTCATGACAGTCATAACTATCACATTGTAGAGTCAGCAATAGAAGCCTGTGTGTTAAAAAATTAATCAGCTTCTAAAACAAGGGCTAGAAGAAAATAAGAATCCAGATATCTCTTAGCCAGAAAGAATTCTTCTGTCAGAAGTAACAAAAATCTACAGCTCTTCCCAAAATATTTGGGATTTTTGGAGTTGACATGTACATGTACAAATCCTTTTCCCATTAGTTTCAGACACAATCCAACAAAAGCAGCAAAGGCAGCAAAGGCAAACCATTTGCTTGTGCTTAATCTGGAGTAATGTTGCATATAACTATCTCAAATGTAAAGTAACTAGCCTGATTACTGTAAATAAGGAGGAGGTTAAATTATGCTTTGCTATGTTGAAGGAAGTGTAGTTATATAATTTTTGTCAGTATGCTTAAGTGTCAGTGAGAGGTACTATACCCTTATAAAAAATTCCATGGAATAGAAACTATTGTTCTACGAATATTTCACCTGGTTCTGTGAAACACTACTTTATTTATAGACCATTTTAAAGAATGCCTTTGTTCTACTTCTTAACTACCTCCAGATTTTTTTTACATCCAATTTTATATATTGATTCCAAAAAGGAATCTATTACTTTCTAAGGACTTCTCACAATTATTGGTGTGATTTCACAATCTTAATTTTGTTTTCTAGTGGTTTGGCACAGGACTTAATGCTGTGATAGTAGTAACTTATGCTATAATAATGTGTCATTACCAGCTAAAAGCCTACATTGTATCATTAAAAACATTGCTTGCTTAATGTCAGTACAATTGATTTCTTGACTGTAGGATTTGATGGTACAAGTTATGATCTAAAATTTTTAGACCAGAGGTAATTCCCCAGTAGTGGCACAGCACCATCAAGTGTGGAAGGCTGATTCTTTACATGGGATATTAAAGTGAGGTCTGTCTCAGATTTCTATTACAACATTGCATAATTCAGTGGCTTTTTTTTTGCATTTCAAAAAGGGTAACTGGAATGTCCAAGAAATTTTCTCCTTAAAAACAGAATTTCAGAATATTCACGTAGGTGGCAAGTGCTATGAAGTAATACTCCAGTTGAATTTTCCTTGCCTCACAGTTTTGATGGTTAGCTGGATGGGACTACGCTATGCGATGGGGCAGTGCTACTCACAGTGCACGCCATGGTGCCTCCCCACCTTGCCATCTGTGCGGAGCATGTCCAGGCTCACTGCGCTTGCAGTAGAGATCTGCTGCTCTTGGGCAGCAGGTCCATCACACCGTAGAGCATCAAAGGCATGGTCTGCACATAGTAGAAGGCCAGATGTACTACGTCCATCACCGCTTTGGCAGCTGGCTCTCAGGAATCCCCTTTCATACTAGGACCCAGCACCTGAGATCCACAGCCCAGCCTGCAGGTCCTGTATGAAGCTGTAATGCCAACTACGTTGTGCAAGAGACCTAGAAAAAAATGAAGCACTGCATTGGATACAGAGAAATCAATGGCAAAAATTACTGACAATAAAAATTAAGCACTTGGAGTGCTTAATCACAAAGTGATTCTTTGGCTTAACATTTTTTCCTTGTTTTTTTTAATTTGGTTTAAATTTGTATCAGATGTGGTTTTACTGAATGTCCTACAGAAACAAAGGCAGCAAAACTCAGTGTGAGTCAGTATAGAAAGGGAGGAATATAAAAGAATGATGAAGTTCAATTTTATTTATAAATAATCTTTGTCATCTACGCAGTCTCCCATTGAGTTGTGCTACCTGAGTTCCTACACTCCCTGACTGTTTTTAAAACAAAAGAAAGAGTTTAGGGCTGTTACCTCTGCAGTTACTCAGTGACCAATATTGCACATCAAACTGAAGCAACTACACTTTTCTAACAACATGTGTAGGGCGTCTTTGAAAATTTCATTTAATTGTAAACAAATTAGCATGCACTCTGCAGCTTTCACTGAGCTTAAAATGTGCTTGGAGCATATTACTACCATTACCAGCTAACACTGTAATTTTGTCACATTATGTGAACAGGCAATGAAGATTAACTTTGTATAATTAATCACAATTACTTTTAAGTACTACTCGTTAAATTATGATGTAGATAAAGGGGAAAGTAATTTTAATGAGAAACAGTTCAGGAATCTGCTGCTGTTATTTAAAGAAAGTTTAAGTAAAAGTGCAACTGTCTTTTTTTCAATTTTATTTCCTTATTAATTATGAATAGAGCAGTTGGAGGCTACTTCAGGTTTACGTTTTCTTCTTTTCTCCTTTAGCATTTAAGTGTTTCTTTGCAACATCCAAAGCTATGCAATCATGATTTATACATGTGTTGGTGACAATGGTGTAGGTGAACCATGCTTTGGAAATAATAACTGCAGGAAAAATGCAGCAGAAATTGGATGAGCTGTTTTAACTAACTTGGCAGCACACTCATGTAATAACAAAAAATTGGTAACTGCTTTCTTGTGACAAAGCATGATGTATAATCTCCCATTTTTTACAGAAATTAAAACTGCCTGCTAGGTAAAGAAGGTAGAGAGTATTCACTTTTTCCTTCCCTCTGGTCCTTTATCTGATAATACTGAGTAGTTTAGGGAATGACAGTATATGTGGTTAACTTTTGGGAGCCTTCTGGCATACACTCCTTGAGATATTAATTCCTAAAAAATTTATCTAGGACCACTTGAGAGAATGTGCCAAATAGAGCATCTTTTCCACTAGAAGACACATATGTTTTCATAGTGCTTTTCTTGGAGGTTTGTCCTGCTACCTTCTTGGGTTTGTCAAACAAAAAGAATTTGTTTGAATTGTCAGCAAGAAATTTGCTGAAAAATGTATTGTGTGGTCATGGCTGCCTTTTTTAGTTTCTTCTCTCTTGCCTACTGCTTCGGTTTAAGTGGGGAAAGGTGCTCCTAAAAGCACAGGCAGAGGCTCAAAATAAGGAGTGCAGAAAGCTGAACCCCACCATCCAGGAGATGATGGCAGAGGGCTAGGTCCTCGAGCACATTTTTACTGAAAGTTGAGCCCTCCTGGGCACTGCTGTGCCATGGTGCAGGTTGAGCACAGGACCCAGCCCAATGCCTTGGCAATTTCCCTGTCTCCTTGCTTCTTCAGTTATCTTAAAGGAAAACTGTGAGTGATGGCAGGGAGTTGGGGGGTAGTTGTTAATTTTAAAGAAATAAAATTGACATCTTAACATTTTGGATTTCACCGGGTTTTACCAGGGTAGCCTACAAGCCTGAGAGCCAGATCACATAGCTGGCTCTGCACTTCCAACTCCTCTAACATAAAGGTCCTGGTATTTTCTAAGTCCCCAAATCTCTTTGTCTGGGCAAAGCAGAACCTTGTGTAACAGCCTGGTTAATACAGCCTCATCTCTTTATATAACAGTGGGTATGTACCTATCACAAGACCACTTAACAATCTGCAGCTCCTAATTCCCTGCTTCGCTCTTCAGTCTTATCTAACAGCCTTCGCTTGCCAAGAGGTTCCCCCGTCCCGTGGCAAACGCCAGCGTTGTTTACTTAGGAAACTGGAGATTCTGGCCATAGCCTGTAGGGGACCTGGAGCTCTCTCCAAGCCCCAAACTCCAATGTCAGACCTCAGGCATGTGTCAAAGTAAGTGTCACAGCTAGCTCTGTATTTCTTCAATAATGTGTGTGCAACCTTTGAGGAACAGCTGAAAGTCTTCAGAAGTAAAAAAAAAGCAAGGAAATGGGGGGAAGATCAACTGGAACAAAATAAATTCTCCTTCAGGTTTCTGAGGGCGGAGAAAGCAGTGCTATATTTGAAATGGGAGCTAAAGAGAAAGAGGGAAGCACACAGGATTAGCTATAAATTTCACAGTTATTCTGAGCTGTTGTAATCTGCTGTTTGACCTGTGCCTCCTCCCTCTGCCTTATGAGGTTTAAGTAGTATTCTGAAAGACAGGGGGTGGGGAGAAGGTGGCTTAATGTCCTAAGCACCTGTATTTGAAATATCTAGACCGTCTATATTTGCAGACTTGTTAATCCTGATAAAGCTGGTTGAGCTATTCTCTTAGTGTCAGGTTGAGTTTAGAGATTATTCAGGAGCAAATCTGAAAACAAGACACCGCTTATCGTGTATAGACCCTTGGTAGAGGCCTCGGCGCTCCAAGACAGACGATGAGTTCACTCATCGTAGGGTTTTGCAGGGACAGAAATCTGCCCTTTCCACATGCGCAGCCGTGCGTGCAGTGGGGGATGGCTGGCTCACTATCGCCGCAGCATCCACACACTTAGGAAATCATGTTCAGGTAAGAGCTAGGCAGCCAAAACGCCAAGTTCAGGTCACTCTGGCTGAACCTTGTGTTACCGTACCGTTTAAGATCAGCGGTATATTCGCAGCTGACAAGTCAATTATTTTTAATCTGTGTTCAAATAGTTTGAAGCCGTGACAGTTTGGTTTTTTTAAGGACCTGTGAAGATTAGTAAGGCTATTCTGGGAAGTGAAGGCTAATGCCGTCCTACGGCTCCGGGGCTGGGGTATTAATTGCTGTTGTGTAACGCTGCAGTCCCTCACTGCCCGGCTTTGCCCTCGCAGGACGCACAGGCCTGTCCTCACCAAACAAAAGCAATCAGCCTCCAGCAGCTGCACATAGACTGACTTTCTGAAGCAAAAACATCTCATAAAAAAGAAAAAAGAAGATAAAATTAAATTGCTTTCTCCTCAGGAGATACAGTAACTAATGAACAACTGGAATGGGGCCTAGGTCCTGGGCAGGGGCAGTCAGGGCTGGTGGTGCCCTCAGGGCTGTGAGGATCAGTTTTACATCATCAGCAAATTCTCCTTCCAGTTTTGAAGCCTTCTTTTGTCTTTGTTTTGTGAATCAAACTGTTCCAAGCGGCTTAAAAAAAAATCACTCATCAGTGAAAGCAAAAAGTTACAAGTTACAAAAACACCGCATCGGAGGGTACAAACCCATGCACAACAATAATGTGTCCTTAAGCTTCTAGTTCATCTGGTCACACCATTAAGAGACTAAAAAAAAAAAAAAAAGTATGTATTAAAAATTCATTATGTTCATTACATAAAGCAATTGTTTTTTAAAGTGTAGGAGCCAGATTTTTATTATTTTTNGCAGCTGCACATAGACTGACTTTCTGAAGCAAAAACATCTCATAAAAAAGAAAAAAGAAGATAAAATTAAATTGCTTTCTCCTCAGGAGATACAGTAACTAATGAACAACTGGAATGGGGCCTAGGTCCTGGGCAGGGGCAGTCAGGGCTGGTGGTGCCCTCAGGGCTGTGAGGATCAGTTTTACATCATCAGCAAATTCTCCTTCCAGTTTTGAAGCCTTCTTTTGTCTTTGTTTTGTGAATCAAACTGTTCCAAGCGGCTTAAAAAAAAATCACTCATCAGTGAAAGCAAAACAAGTTACAAAAACACCGCATCGGAGGGTACAAACCCATGCACAACAATAATGTGTCCTT
>VXBL01001301.1:18750-36189 GCA_013400195.1 Aramus guarauna
AAAAAAAAAAAAAGTATGTATTTTTATTAAGTCTACTATGCTAAGCAGAAAGTCCAGAAGGCTTAGGGGCATGTAAAAGAAGTTTTGAACCCATTTTTTGTTTTCTCTCCAGCCCACTCCTCAGAACTGCATGAGGAGACTTCTGCCTCCTTGTTTTACCCCCCACCCAGAGGGGTACCCTGTGCCCTCACCCCGGCTGGCTCTGCACCTTCGGGCAGGGAAGGGAGCAGGACCTCACCGTCCCTACGGATGCCCGTGGTATCCCCATGTAATCGTGCTGCAGCCGAGGAAGGCATGGCCAGTGCCATACAGACATGGGAGATAAGCCTTCACACACAAAAAATACATCTGTCACTCAAATCTGCGCCATATCCTAAGCTGCCAAATAAGCAGGTTTCACCAGCATTAACTCCATTTAATGAAAATATTGGAAATTTGCCCTTTGGAGTATCAGAGTAAAGCACCAGAAGTAAATTATTGAAATCTTCCACCACTGGTAATCAGCTCTGCTTATTATGTTGTTGAGTGGGTTTTTTTTTCATTTCATTTTATTTCATAATTTTTACAGTAGCCTTTTGCTTGTCAATTACTGGCTTCCTAACATGCAACAGATACCTTACTGCGTGCACTGCACAGAGTGAAGTTTTACAGAGCCCAGAGACACATAAGGACCTACCTAGATATTGTGAATGGCAACAGAGCACCAGATGGGTAAATCAGCACAGCGATATTCTGTTAATAACATCATAACACATTTATTGTATTATTTGTTGTACTCACAGAACCACAGAATGATCTTCATTACTGTTATGATTTTTTTCATTATTTAATGTACTGTTCTGAGGCTCTTGGATGTTACCGTAAAAAGTGCAGTATTTCTCTTTATCTAAGAAAGCTCTGTATATGTGTAATAAGATTGCCATAGCCTTCCGCATCACATAAATGTTTTCTTTTCTACCTATAACGTATGTTTTTCGGTGCAGAAAGGAAAGGAAAGTACATTTCTCGTCAATGCTTTTGTGCAATGTTTCTGGTTCCACATCATGTACATAAACATGAACTTCCTCTTGTTGGTTTTGCTTCTTTTTAAGCTGCCTTTTGGAGGAAATATGAAAATGACAGTGACTTCTGTCAAGTCTACTGCAACAGGATAATTGCAGACTAAAGCAGACTCTGCTCCATATCTTCTTCAGTGTTTATGTTAGAGATTACTGCTCTCAACAAACCTTTGAGCAAGGGACAGGGACACAATCTTATTACAAGATCGATAAGCTCAGTATTTCTGGTCTTTGCACGTCTATGGAATGTGTCTGGGGCTTTCCTGGCAACTACAATTTCTCTCAGGTGTTTTTCAGGTGGGAGTTTTTTCACCTTGACCTTCAGTACCTTCCTGCTTTGGGCAGACCCAATGATGCACCAGATCAGAATTACATACCCAAGCACATTAAGTTGATTATTACATTTTTCTAAACTTCTGATATTTTGTCAGAGCAACAACAGTGACAGCAAGATGTAGGAAGAAAGCAAACAAAATACAATTTTCCAAAATCCAAAGTGAAATGTAAGGGAGAAAGAAGAAAATATATCTTGTTATGGACATCCAGCAAGCCTAAAATTGATCTGCAGTTTCAATAAGTAGTATGAAATGCAATAAAAAAGTAGCAATGTGAAATACATCTAACCACATTCTTAACTAGATCTATCAGATCAGATGACGGAAACGTAATCAGCAAAATAAACTTTGCCTTCCAGTGAAACGCTTGATGAGGTGCTTTTTGAAATAATACCTGCAAAATTGGAATTCAAGCTGGTGTGCCAAAAAGAAGCATAAAGTTTGTGGTACATGATGTATAATTTTTTGGTAAAGCATCTGCTTTTAATACTGGGCCTAATCTTGTTTGAAAACTACATGCAGTTCCTGCCAAATTTCATTTAATCATTCAAACAGTGGTTGAATGGTGTCTTTGCCTTTGCTGAGTTTGCTGTGATTGCAATTGCAGTAAATCCAGCAACCACAGCAGAACCTGCACAAAGAGTCTGTGAAGCAATGGTCAGCCTGCGCCAGTTATGCACGCAGCATTTCTGCATGTGCATTGAATACAGTGTTTTTGAAACATTGGGTTTACCTCTTAGGTGCCACTCTGCCAAACAGCCTTGCACAGAAATCAAAACAAGTACGAGAAGTATGGCAATGAGTCGCACCCCACCTTTACAGGACTTCTTTTCCTTTAGTCTAGTACAGTCTTGAGGGCAGATTAATGCCTGCTGGTTGCAAAACCTCAACTGGCAAGATGCATGTTGATGTATGACAATAAAAATAAGTAACATGCTAAACCTACTAGATACTCATCCAACCTTCTCTTCTCAATCACAGGCCATCTGAAACTGATGAGTCTTTCCAAGGTTTTCCAAGTGACTGGATTCTGACCAACATAAAGATCACAAGATTAAATTTACCAGCTGTTAATTCTTTTTATATGTGCATAAGAAACAGTTGGAGCACGTACTTTCCAAATTCAGTAAATGTTTCTTCCATCCTCACCACGTTTTTACAGAAACAGAGGAACCATCACAGTAGCTTAGACCACCTGACCATTGAGGCCTGTCCTTGACAGCTTCAGAGAAGGAAACAGAAAATATGGGATGAAATCCATCTGAAACGCTCTTTCCCTATGAATATCTCCCAATCCTCGCTATTTAGGGACAAGTTTATGACTTGAAGGTTTATACCCCATACAAAATGTAATAGTCAAAGAGAACCTGATGTTTACATGGAAAAAACACAGTACCTGGAGTTTGTGCCAGGTCATTGGTTACCACATACAACACTTACTATGTGATCTTTCAGATGAATAACACCTGGAGCAGCTCTGTTGCACTGGAAATCATCTGTAGTTCTGCAGTACCCATATGAACATAAGCAACTGCACTGTAGATATATTATTAGTACCGAACCAAATATCCCAAACTCCCCTTTTTCACATGTGGAATTCTACCACAAAACTGTTTCTCTTCTCCTCAAAAAATGTCAATAACAATTGCTCAGAACAGATTTGTCCCTCCATCCCTACTGCCCCCAACTTTCAGGGGAGAACAAAACTGTCTGTGCTAACACCCCTTCCTATAGTGCTTCCAGTTGAGCGCATCTTTTTAAACACCACATGAGATTTCTATATTAAGGTGCTTTATAAATCAGTGGGTATTACAGCAAAATCAATGACCTGTTTCTGTGAAATTGCCAGAATGAACAGAAAACTATTGTTGTTAAAAAGATCTTTTCTCTCTCTCTCTCTCTTAGGATGGATTTATAGACTTCTTGGAGTTCATAGCTGCAATAAATTTGGTTATACGAGGGAAAATTGACCAAAAATTGAAATGGTATTTTAAGCTATATGATGCTGATGGAAACGGATGTATTGACAAAAAAGAACTATTAAGCATATTCACGGTAAGCAAGTTATGACCAATAGCAAGAGCATTTGACATAGTGCATTGCCCCTGAAACAGTGGTTTCATCATGTGTTGTAAATGGATTGTCTGTACTTTACCTAATGTTTTACAGTTGTAAAACCAGAATTGTTCTGGCTAGCAACACTCCTGCCATTAGTTTCATGCTTATTGAAGTAAACATAAGTAAGTAGTATTTTACTTTAAACCACAGTTCTACAGATATAAGGCTTCACTGAAAGTGAAAAACTGTACAAACAGTAGAGACACTATTGTGATAAACTATACTATAAGGCAGAGTAGAACTGAAGCAACATAATGAATAAAGTAGCTGGTTACAAGTGTTTGTGTCAGTCTATTGTAGAAAACTGGTTTCTCAGACTGAACTTGCTGCACGAAACAATATAGATGTCATCAAAATATTCCAATATTTTAATTTTTGAAAGGCTTTTAGATTTGTTAACTACAAATGCTATTGCCCCTATTTTAAAATTAAATTGGGGAAATTTAATTTTATCGTTAAATCATGCAATGACATTTGGGCACAAATATTGTAGAAAATTTTGCAGAAAATTCAAACCCATGAAAGTCCATTTCAAACCCATAAAACCAAAGAAGTGTAACTCTTTCTTTGAAGTGATTTCTGTATTTTTCAACTTGCTCTAGTGAAATAATATTTTGCACTTCAGTACCTGCTTTCATCCAAAAGATATTACAAGGGTTCCTTGCAAGTATGAATGACTTAATACTGCTCCCTAAATGTACAGGACTTGTTACAGATAAAGGTTTTGCTGCAGGGAGCATAAAATCTAAATAGGGATTTAATGTCATAATAAACAAGAAATGTACTTTTTCCTGGATTCTGTATTACTGCCGGTGCCTGCATAGTCACTGTTAGAGACTTTCAAGAGCTGTTGCCCAAATTAAAAGGAACTGGAGCCAGATGGAGCCATGGGGTCAAACAAATAAAGTAGATGCTCACCTTCTAAAGAGCAGCTTTCTAAAGGTAGAAGGAGAGGCTGCCTCTCCCAGATTTCTCCTCATTTAAGACTAATGACATCTTTCTTTTGCAGATATTTTCCATCATTTTTCACCCAGAAATGACTGTTTTGTCTTGGGCTTTATCCAAAAAGAGAATTAAAATCCTTCTAATGCGAAGAAGATTTCTTTTCCAACTTGCTTGATTTTAAAACCAGTTTAAACCTCTGTGTTTTCTTCTCTTTTGGGGTACAAGAACTTTGACTTAAACCTGCCTAAGTCATTTGACCTAGCCTAAATTACAATCAGTGGGCTCTAAACAAAAATAAAAATACAGGCTCACAGACATTAAGGGCCCTGCTGATGCTAAGTATCAGTAAACAAGAACTTATTCGAAAAGATATGTCATATCTGAGACATTAATTTAAATCACAGAAGTCCTATTAAATTTCACCTGTCCCTACAGCTATGCAAACTTTTGACCAGCAGATAATCATCAACCATCAAAATTCCTTCCAGACAACCATGCACACTCTCAGTGCCTTTTACAGCCCAGTTATTCTATTTTATTATTTAAGGTGCTTCTGTGGTAGTCAGTGATCCAAGTACTTCAGGAACCATTGATTTACTATTAGCATTACCACAAATTTAACTGTGGCAGAGGTACAACCTTCTTCTGAAGACTGCATCAGGGTCAGACATGTGGAACACCAGAAGTATCTAAAGTAGGAATTAGTAATACAAAAAAAATTATGTACTTACTTTTGTAAAATTCTTGCTGCCTTTTTGAACTTGTTTGTGCAAAGTAAGATAAAGACAGTGATGGTCTGGAATTCCACAGCAGTGCTGAATAGGTTTAACTTACATTTTATTAAAATATATGAGTTCTAAAAGAATATCAGGAATACTGAAGGAAACAACTGGCACATACAGTGAATTATCTTACACAACTGAGTTCATGTCAATATAATTCAGGTGTAGAAAAAAATTCTATAGTATGTCCATTAGAGAACATATATGCATGTGTGTTTATACATATATATCTATGTATTTTCCCAGTCACTAATTGTGATATTGAGTTTGAGTCCAACTCTGTAAACATATGCTTGCTGCTTCTGGACCACTGAGTATTAACATACAGGCTTGCATTTTATTATCCCCAATGATCACCATAATGCAAAAACTACTGTGTCAGTGAATGGGATACAATTTTGCAAAAATATTCATGTATACCTTGAATCCAAGTATTAGGTCCCTTTACGACAGAAAAAATAGAGGGGAGACTTCTGGTTTTCTTAATTTCTTTGGAGGAGAAATACTTGCTCCCAACTTCCAGGACTGCTGGTCTGACTTTATTTGTGATTACTAAGTTAAACATGTCTTGATAGAAAAATGACTTAGGCTTTCTCCTCATGTGCTTTCAGCTGTGAAAAATAATACTATATTTAAATCACACAGACCATAGGGCACTCTCCAAAGACGCAGAACTCTCTAGGGCCAGATAAAAATGCTGCTGTGGAATGTGAAGTGTATGGCAGAGCAGAGGTGCCACATGGTTTCAGAAGACCTTTGGAGATATGTAAATTAGGCTGTAATCTTCAGGCTGTGTTATGTTAATTAAATTTCCAATCCTCATTACTGAAGATTTACTTGAAATAGCTTTTTATTTAGTGATTTTTGAAAGGGCTGGTGAACTAAAGAGTTGCATTGCAATTACTGCAGTTCCCAGTGTATTGTTTTCAAAACTTGATGGGGAAAAATGTCTGAAAGAACTTTCTGCATTTCTTCCTTCAGGCTATCCAGGCTATTAATGGCCACACTGACATGTCTGCTGAAGAGTTCACAAGCATGATATTTCAGAAGATAGATGTGAACAATGATGGTAAGAACTTAGGTTTTCTTGGTGTTGGCAGGGATTTTCCCCCATAAGGAAGTATGGGATCAAGAGGGGAGTTGAACACACTACTGAAGAACTGACTGGTTTAGACAAACTGAAAGGCTGAATCTTTTTTTTCTTTACCATATTACTTCAGCTTTACAGTGAAGTGTAAAACAACTGACTGTATTAAGCCAACACAGGAATTACACACAGTAGGGGCTAAAACACACAGGTCTTGCACTGTTCACCCAAAATGCCAGTGCTCTGCTTGCACAGCAAAATGAAAGTGCGATTGAGGTATTTTTTTAGTATATTGTGTTGGCTTAATCTATCTAAAATGGATAAGAAAATCAATTAAGATGCATGGTTGCACAGGCTCTAGCATCTACTAAAGACTGGACAACATATTGGATGTCCCTTGAAGGCCGATTGTTAACACACGCTAAGACACGTTACTGCTTTTTCTCAAGATAGCTAGATTAAGCCAATCGGACTTGCATTTAGAAACTCAAACTTTAATTCACTGCTTCAGAGTTGTTTCTAATAGAAAACCTGTCACATGTGAATGTCTTCCCTCATACTTCTGATCATGAAGATTCTCCTTCCACTGGCAATTATGTTTTACATCAGTTACTGCAAACATTAACAGATTAGGGATATTAGGAAAGCATTGCAGAGCAAAATCAGATCCCAAACAGGAATTCTGGGCATTTTTTTGTTCATTTTTCTGGTCTTATTTGGTGTAGTAAGGTGTCTTTTTAAAAAGCTGTTTGCAATATATAATCAGAGTATGAACAGTGATGCTGCAATGCATGTGAATAACTTGTACAGGATTTTTTCCCTACCTGCTTGGTCCATCTTTTGGGTGAAGGCAAATTACCAAAGGATTCCAAATAACATACAGTCATATTCTAGAATCTAACCCAAATTCTATGATTATTCATACTTTGGCCCCTGCTTTGGCCATACGTTTACTGCAAGTAATAACTGTATCTGAGCTAGACCATTAGCTGAAAAAATAACTTTTGTGCCTTACATTTTAGCAATGAAATGCCAGAACATGAATTATTCAGAATGATCTTCATAACACTCCCATTTCAAACTGCTTTCCATAGTCAGTTATTTTTTAAATAGTTTCAAAGCAGCAGGACCAGCTCCACCTGAGGAATGGGACAAATTTTACCAAGTTTAGCTTAAACTATGCTACCTCCTTGTAGCTTCTTATTAAAGTCCAAATAGACAAATAAGTTGCAATGTCCTTCCTCACATTAAATACAAGAAATAATCCTATGGTTGTAGGGAGCAATTCTTAAAACAAATCTCCTGATGGCTTTGCAATTTATTTTCATGAACTCAAGGAAATCTGAGACCAGCCACAGGTGCAGTGAGTCTAGGCATGCCAGCGTAACCACATCGCACTGGTAACTGCAGTGGGTTTTGTATGCTTGCATGCTGGTATTGGTACTTTGAAATATATAGCCTGGGATCAAGAGGAGGGTATTGAACACCAGTTGACCCACATAAGCAGGAAAATGACGCAGCATATCCATCTGATGAGTCCAGGAACTCCATCCAACCAAAGCCAATACAGAGGGAAGGAGATGGGAAGTAAGAGGAGTGCCTAGGATAGAAGGAGAGATCACAGAATCGCAGAAGGGTAGGGGTTGGAAGGGACCTCTGGAGATCATCTAGTCCAACCCCCCTGCTAGAGCAGGATCACCTAGAGCAGGTTGCACAGGATCACATCCAGACAGGTTTTGAATATCTCCAGAGAAGGAGACTCCACAGCCTCTCTGGGCAGCCTGTTCCAGTGCTCAGTCACCCTCAGAGTAAAGCAGTTTTTCCTGATGTTCAGATGGAACTTCCTGTTTCCCAATTTGTGCCCATTGCCCCTTGTCCTGTTGCTGGGCACCACTGAAAAGAGTCTGGCCCTATCCTCTTGACATCAGCCCTTTAGATATTTATAAGCATTGATGAGATCCCCTCTCAGTCTTCTCCAGGCTAAACAGACCCAGCACTCTCAGTCTTTCTTCCTAAGAGAGATGCTCCAGTTCCCTAATCATCTTCGTGATTAACACGAAGAGAGACTGGAGGAAGTGATGAGTGATGCCACTGGATGAGTGGCAAAGCAGGAGGACGCAGACAAGCGTACAGAGACAGCTTGTTCCATCTCTGCTCCTGGGATGAAAAAGGAGGTGTGAACATCCTCAGGGCACTGCACTCCAGCCTCTGGAGAGGGTCTTACTCCTCTCACCAAAGCCTAAGAGCCAGGACTTCCATCAAATGACATCTTTCCACTTTAATAGTGTGTCTACGAGCCTGCTCACCAGTGCAGGGAGGACCCATATGACTAAAGAGGAAGCAGCCTTTACTGTCCATGGGTAGAAAGTGTTTTTTCACATTTTTAAAATGCTGATCATTTTTCTTTTTCACACCAGATGAAGTTTCCAAGGTTGCCATGAAAAAAAAACCAAAACACAAAAAAACTTAAATCCAAAAATAGCTGAAAGTCATCTGGCTCAGCATTCACCAGAAGTGCATGCAACTTCCAAGATAGTACCTGATTTTGACATGAGCCCAAAAAATCATGCTGTAACTGACTATTTCAGTTGCTTGGAAGAACTTACCTAATCAAACCACTTAACCGATATTTTTTGCTACATCTTATCATGGCTCTAAATAATCCAGTAGTCAACACACAGAGTATGCCTGGTAATCCTCAGCAAACCATGCCCTAATCTCTGTTAAAACCAGCTATAAGATAAATTCCAGTTAGCTCAGTGAGAATTGGTCCCTCCTTGCAGCTAAATTCAGCCTTGGTACAGGCTTCATTAGTGTCCTTTTTCACACATTCTTGTCACCATGGATACTGAGCACTCATAGTTGTCTCAGACTTCTATGAAAGGTGTATTTGGTCTTTTTTAACAGCAAAAGGTGAGTCTGAGTCCTAAGGTCTGATGCAAAGTGGGAAAACAATAGAAAATGTTCTGCCTGCATTTTCCTACTACAGAGAACAGGGGACCTTCTTTGAGGGATTCAATCATCTGGCATGAATAGCCTTGTGTTGGGTTGAGAGTGATTGCTGGGTTCTTCAGTTCCTAAGGAGTACCTGATTTCGTTTTAGGGGAACTGACTTTAGAAGAATTTATCAATGGTGTGGAAAGAGACGAGGACCTAATGGAATTGATTACGAAAAGTTTTGACCTTTCCAACGTACTCAAAGTCATACAGAGCGGCAGGAGACACAGCATCTGAAGGATCCACTGATGGGTGGGGCATCTGTGTCATCATTTTCAAGGAAGATAATACTTGATACATTCCAAGAGCTTGGTGTCGTCAAAGCCTGCCCAGACAATATTGAGCAGCCCACTCCAGGAGTAACCATTTTCATTTTTGACTCCATATATCTCCTTTACTTTTCTTTATTCTTTCCCTTGCTAATGACTGTGGCAGCCACAGAACACAAACTTTTGCCCACATAAAACAGAAAAGCTATTTGATGCCATACAAATAACTTAGTTGGTCTCTATGACTACTGCTCAGAGTAATCAATAAAACACTAAAAATATTGCAAAATGCAACCTTTCTAGAAGACACTTCTCTTTTAAGTACAGGCTCTTTAACCTACTATTTAAAGTGTGGAGATAAACTTCTAGGTAGCCCTGGGTTCTATCTGGATCAGTTAAGAACAAAGGCTGGTTTGCATTAACTTAACATTTGCTCTAATCAGTACTCAAAATCGGAGTAAGTTCTCTGGGAAACACCTCAGTCAGCTTAATATTCCTGAGATGTGCATCCTCCTTAACAAGCTTTCTACACTCTCGATTTTATTACATCTGTAAATTAAAATAATGTGATGTTTTGATGGTTTTGGCAGGGTTCAGCTCCTGTTCTTTCAAATTAACCTTTTATAGAAGCACTGGAATGAAATTTTGTTATCTTTGTAGAGTAAAATTAGAAGTTCAAAGAAGAGCTAAAACCAAATCATTTTGTAAGCACTCTGGTTTCTCAAAGATTTGTGTCCTTGGACTTGTATGTCCTCCTTTCCAAAACAACATGTTTTCACTGGGCTCTTTGCCACGGCTGCATGAGACAAAAGGTAAGAGGTATCATGGCTCGTCCCTGCTGATGGGACTGCTGGCTTCTGCCAAACAGACTGTTTAACAGCTAAATTCTTCCTGCCTTTCCCTGACAGGGAGTACTAATTTAGGTATCTTTACCCTGCCCAGATACCTGGGCAAAAGCTTTTAGCAATTTAGTCTCTTTAAGACTTCTACCTTCTTTCAAACTGGGTTGCAATTGTCTCTGAAGGTGGTAGCTGTTAGGAGTGCAGGGACGGCATTCACAGATTATGTGATCACATATGCCTCATTTTCTTAGGAAACTAGGCAAAAACCAACTCAACCTTAGTTTATAAATAACAAGATTAATTCTGAGCTGAAATGGAACTGCACAAACTCTCTGCAAAGGGAAAATTGTAGTTCTCTCTGGTTCTGTTGGGATTGATTCTCTCTCAAGCCTGCAACAAGTTTTATCAAATTACTACATTATAGCATAAGTTCTTCTTGGCTGACAGTGCCCTGCAGGCATCACACTAATATTAGTCGTTGTTAGAAGCATCAGCTTTATCCATTTGTGCATGGATCGGTACAGGTTGAATGAAACAGTTATTAAGACTTCAATATGAAAATGTTTTTCTTCCAAATTCACTTCAAACCCACATCCATTTGCACATGAAATGTGCTCCATCATCTGCAATTATTATCCCAGGTTCTGGTTTGATCAATAGAATATACTAAGACAATGCAACATGCATCACTTGACATTATAAACAGTTCTGACATTATAGTTCTGACATTTGAATCTTTTATATCCTTTCAAAAAAAAAAAAAAAAAAGATGTATGAGATTGCTGGTGGTTTGAATTTTAAGTTCTGGTATTTATTCATCATTGGCACATTAATATGTCATTGTCAGTACCAGTTTTGTCACACCCAGACTTCAAAAAGTCACTTTTCTTTATCTAACACTTTTGTATTTCAATACAATGAGGGTAGTGTCCTTCCGAATTGGCTTTAAAATATTTAAAATAAAAAGGTCCTATTAAGCAATTTGGGTGTATGGGAACAGCTGTGTTTTGGATTTTTGCTTTTAAACCAATGAAGTTACAGACTTTGAAAAATTACTACTTTCTATGTACACAGATTCTTATTTTTTATAAAGGGATTTTAAAGAGAGTATTTCTATTTAAATTTCTCTAATTTTTCTGTGTAACTGTAATTATATGAAGTAAATTACCAGTTGAAGAGGAGTGTTGTGTTGTATTAAAAAATGATGTACGTAAGGAAATTCTTAGCCATTTTTTGTTAGACTAAATTTTAAAGATGTAGCTGACATGCTCATTTTCCACACTTTAATCTAAAATTGTTTAGCAGAAACCTGTGTAATTAAGAGGCAACTATCTTTGCTGTTTAATGTAAACACTCTGGCATATCATTTCCAAAAATATTTACCTACAGTAACTCCACATGTGTTTAGGACTATTCATAAGATTCTTTTTTTTTATGAGTTGATTAATTTCCTTTAACTACCTAAGCACAATTTGATACATAGCTGCTTGAGATAAATCCATTATGGCCACAATTTTTCTATTGCTTTCATTCTTCTAAAGTTTGTCAGCTGCCCATCAAGTGTATCAGTGAAATCAGGTGGCACATGGAAAACCTGTAAGTGTGAATCCCCCCGCAAAGTCCTGTTCTGAAACAACATGAAGCTGCAACTCGTCGCAGTGGAGGTGCTTTGTAGCCATGAAGGTACAGTGTACGTTGACCTGACTGTCAGAATGCTTATTGCTATTTTAATAGAGAGCAAAAAAGAAAGCCTAATGTTAGCTCATGTTACGTACATAAGCGGTCAAGGGGCAGTGCTGAGCTGGTGATGCCGAGGGCTGGCGGAACCCACAGGAATGCTTTTTCCTTCAAAGCCCTGCATGGCAAAGGGAAAAAACATTATAGGTCATGCTCTCAAGAAGTGTCTTTGTCAACAAGATTGATGCAGATGCCAGCTGTGAGTGTCTGGAGAAGCTGGGCTACCTATATCATCATCACAGGGGGATAGGTTTTAATTAAGATAGATGTGTACTGAGAACAGCTAATAATTTTGTTACCATATTCACCTTGGAAAGAATCACGGGTTTCAAATTCACTCTGTGCAGCTGGGTGAGCTTTAACAATCAACATGGTAATTGGTAGTTTCTCTTCTAATATAAGCTCTTTTACTGTTCAGAAATTCTTATGACTTTATGTTCCTTTTATTGCATCCAAACAGCTAAAGGTAATTAGTGTGACAGTCCCCTTTTTCAAAAAAATCTTAATTGTCCTAAAATTATCTCCTGTTCTGTTAGCTCAATATACTAGGAAAATAAATAGGTACTTTTTCTTCTGGGAATTCAAAGCTACCAGCAAATTGCCTTTTCTTGTAGATATGAAATTGCTTAAGCATTAACAGGCATGATTAAACCTTATGCCATAGTTATGCATCCCTGACAAAGCGGGAGGATAGCTTGCTGGGGTGTGGAAAAGATCTCATAGCCACTTTTACTTTTTTACCTTATGTAAGATTAGCTGTGCCATACAGACCATAACAGCTAAATATTCAACTAAATATTCAAAGCTCGGGTTCCCCCTGTGCAAGGACATATGTCCATTTACTTGCTACGGGTTCAAGATTTTCCACATGGAAAGATTTCTAGAAGCCTTGCATGATTATCAAAATTGCTGAAGATATCAGAGAGAGATTTTTAAACACTGTTTTAAAACTTTCTGCTAAATACAGTAGTCTATTCCAAAAATAAGAAATTCATGTAGCTTTATACTGTAATTTTTTACCTGCTCTTATTAGAAAGCTAAGAGAGGAAACAGCTCAAGTATGTGATTTTAACATGGCAAAATCTAGCTGACTTTAGGTTGTAAGAGCTCTGTCTGAAATAAGAAGCATAATGACCCATTTCTGGCTGGAACGGGCTCTTTTGTCCAGTCCTTGCCCCACCTGTTTGCATCATTGGTGTTTCTACGTTAATAACCCGGCTTTGGTGAACCCTTGCTTTATTCTCCAGTAACCTGACAACTTCTTCTGACCTAAAGATTAGGAAAGCAGCTGCTGCTCAGGTGGTAAATGTAGCAGGCAGGGAACTTTTTACTTCTACAGCCCAACTGGACCACAAGGTGGAAGAAAAAGGTCCAGCTTTGAATGAAGGTATATGGATCAACTTGAAAAGTGATGTCTTATGCTTAGGCCTGCACTGATTTTTGCCTTACAGCAGCCATGTAAGAGAAGGTTCAGCCATCAAAGGTGACTTAATTGCCAGAGAAAGTTGTTCTAAAAGTTTTCATATATCAATACTTAATTTTATTTCCACCTCCTCTGCTGTAGAACTGTAAGAGAATTTAAGACAGCTCACTACACAGTCATTACTCTGCTTACAAACAGAGTAATGAAATACTAGCCTTTGAGTTGCTAAACCATCAAATACTACTGACTCCAGTTTGAATGTCTAGTTGCTTTGACCAAGTCCTGAACTTCTCATCTCATTTAAAGCTGCACCACTTACAAAAAATGTAGACTAACCTATATCTTGTGTAGAATACCAGAGAGACTGGGAGGGCAGACGAGAGTGAGCCACAGAGCTCACCGAGACTACGGGAGTGATCCACAGAACACCCAAAGAGACCATGGGGAAAAAGAAGCAGGGGAGGAAACCTGAAGAGGGAGAGGAGGTAGAGGAGATCAGGCCCCAGGAAAGGGACATTGTGGTATGACAACCTCTGGCCCTAAGGGACCTCTAGGGGAAAGTCCAAATGTCCAAGTATGGATAAGAGGAAAAGGAGAAGAGACTAAGGCCATGAAGGGGCGTGTTCATGTTGTGGCTGTTCTGTGCCTCAGACGATACCTGACAACAAAATTGCTTCTACAAATGCTCAATGAAACCTTAAACAGAAAGTATATAGTGCTTCATCTGAGACTCCACCCGAGATTTGGCTCTGCCCTAATGGAACTAGAAAACTCCAACAATGCACTGTTGAAAGAAGAGCTCAAAAGAGGTCACACACTACCCTTTATATGCCTATCTCCTGCACAAAGGTACAAGCCAAAATTGCCTTCTGAGATTGTCTACTGTTCAGAAAGAATTGGATTAGTAATGTTACAAATAAAGAATTTGAAATAGTGATAATCTGCACCAGCAGTTTTTTTCTACCTGAGGATAGTGCTGGGGCACTACTGCTATTGCACTTTACTTCTCAAATACCAAGGGAATTAACCACTCAAGATGTCTTCTGTTTCTTCACAGAGGATGTTCAACAGCCCAGTAAAATAAATATACCTTTTGTTGTTCCTTTCTGTATTATTTTCATTAGTTGTCCAAGTTAGTAAGGTACCAACAGGTGTGTTGACATGCAGAATTTTGCATGCTGTGGAAAACTGTTTATTTAGGAAACACAGTAATTTCTTCCCTCACAGGTCGCTAAACAACTTCTGAATGGCAATGAAACCCCAGCACTGTTTTTCACAACTGAGTCTGAGCAACTGATCTAAAGAGAAGATGGTTGGTATTTCATTCTCCTATCCCATGAGCCATCTAGTCCTCTGGCTTTTTGAAGATACATAGCGATTACAGATCTTTTAAACTCAAGGTACACTCAGAATGATACCTGAATGTGCACTATAGACTGTTTGTGGTCCCATACAGGTCAATGATCCCATTGATTGCAAACTGAAACAGAATTTCTTCATGCTAACAGATAAAGAATATATCAAATTCTTGATTTATTCAGAATCTTATTAACCTTTTATGCACACAGTATTTCTGTGGGCTGCTGCAGAAGGGTGTAGGGAAGGAACGAAATAAGCATTTTGAAAACACTGTTGTTGTTTTTTTAAAAAAAGAGTAATGTATTAGCACCGTGATCATTTTCCTTTTAAAAACGAATGAAATATTCATGGAAAGGGCTGACACAGTTTTGAGTCTATCAAAAGAAACTAAACTCCCATCAGGCTTCAGGCACAGCTTTTCATTCTTAGCATCCATTCACATGTTCCTTCCACCCCTATCCCCAAAGCAATAAAAATGATGGGGTTTGGGGTTTTGGGGGGTTTGGGTTTTTGTGTTTTTTGGGGGTTTTTTTTGTTGTTGTTGGTTTTGGGGGTTTTTTTGGTGGTTTTTTTTTTTTTTTTTTTACACTGGCAGCATACCTCTGGCACATAGCTTTAATGGTTCTGGACAATATGGGAAGAGTTTGCACATTTCCTCCTCTTTTTATTTAAATTACAAATATTTGACAAACCACTTCTATCCTGGAGGATTTCAAATCCCCTCAGATTTAAAACACAGTTCACTTTTAAAGACCTGCTAACACTTAGAAGACAAAGTTGAATATTTGAAATTAAACAGGTTTTTTATTGTTCTTTCATTGTTCCTTCATTATACTAAAGGTGCTTATATCAAAAGAGGATCTTTATTCCATTGCCCTCATTTACTTTTTAATTAGGTCAGTCTTCCCTTTGACATCCTGTTCACCAGCTCAGTCTCTAAGGACAGTGTCAGCTACCAATCAACTTCAACAGTCATTTAGTCATTTTTTGAGTAATGCAAGGACTTCCAATAACATCCCATAAATAGTGAATGTCAAACAGCTCACAAAACACAAACTGTAACTTATGACCAGAACTGCCTCCAAGCAGAATACTTTTTCAGTTTTCCAAGAAATTTTAGGCTCTTCCCTAAAACTTCAAAGTGCACAGGGAAAACAAATCCACAAAAAAATCCAAGCTTTTTAATTATCAGTCAATTTTTTCTAAGTATCTATGCTGGTGAGATTCCCAAGCACTGGAGTGAGGAGCTGACTTTCCTTAGATAGTCAATGGAAAGAGGAAGCTCTTGTAGTGGTGATACAAATAATCAAGCAAAATAAAGGCACAGTGCTGCTCCCCAAGAAGGGAAGCTCCAAATATGATGTGTTTTGCCTGCCAAGGTTAGTAAATGCCTCTGGAGAACACAGTTATAAATCTTAACTTAGTACTTCCTGGTGGTTTTGATTGTTGCAGAAAGCACATTTGTGCCAACTCGGATACAGGTGCCACCTTCTCTGCTCCTGTCCAGAAAAGTGCCAAATGCTGCCAAGTCTCTGAATAGAAGCCAGATGTGCACAGTAGACAAGAAGCTACCTGTTCCCAGGACTAAAGGGAAGTGCCGACCAATGATCTCGAGACAGCCCAAAGTGAGGGTGGACATGTAAGAAATTACTCTCTTGCAGGTACAAAAGTTAGGGGAAAATGGTTCAACAACAAAGCAAAATCCTCCTAGTCCCAAGGGCTTTTCCTGAAAGCAGTGATGGCAAAGTATGTTTGAAGCAAGACAGTCTGCTGCTGGCAGGAAGGAATATTTTATGTGAAAAGCAAGCAAATCGGATATGAATGGAGTATGATGGGTTGCTTTTCCATGTCTATTTTCCTATTCCCACTGTTTTGGTCTGCTAGTGGCTGAACTATGGGGTTTTTTTCCCCCTCCAAAACCTTTGTGCTTTTTTCTACTTGCCCAAAGTGCTACTGGAAACTCGAGGGAGAGGGAGTCAGACCCTGAGAACAAGTAGGAGAGGACAGATAAAAATGGCTTTCTGGCATCTGGGGAGCAGCTTTGTGCTGGAGAAAACTGTTTCCTCACAGATGTGCTACTCCTGCTAATTATTTTTATTTCTTTCATTTCTGCTTTGCATTGACATTCAAGGCACATTGAGAAGATGAACATTCCTGTTAATGAAGAAATATAATCAAGCATCTTTACTATATAACTAAACCAGAGACATGTGGAAATGAGAGCCATGGTGCAAGGAGGCCTTGCGGCACTATTCCCATGACAAGGCTCTGCTTATCAGACTGAGAAGCATTTCACATGTTGTGGTAATTTGCAGTAAAAATTGCCACAGATGGTGTTAGTTAGTGTTTGTGTAGTTTATGAGATTAGTATTTGGCTGCAGATCTATCTCCACATGTTTCTGTGATACCAAAAAGACTGCAGAAATAGAGAAGCCCAAATAAACACAATTTTTTCTTAAAGGAGGTTTTGTTGAGAATCAATTTCAT
>VXBL01001307.1:6324-34339 GCA_013400195.1 Aramus guarauna
TATTTGGAATAAGCTCTGTAAGTTCTGGTATGTACATATGATTAACATACATTGAGCTATCACTACCTTGACTGCAGTAGAAGGAAGCGAGGACAAGAGACCACCTGACTGGTTCTAAGCATTTAACTTAAACGTGACTGTTCCTAAAAAGCAGTATCCATGCAGACTGCCACAGATGTATACGTGGCCTGCATTGTCCGGAAAGCTCAACAGTGGGAGCGATGATATGGTGCTTAGAGGAGGCGGGTGTCCTCTGTGGGACAACTCAAGGGCTGTGTGCTCCTGAGTGGGACGAAGCCAACAAAAAAAAAGAAGCTTTGAACCTGCGACAAAAAAAAAAGTGCTTGACCAAGGGCAGCAGAAGGGCCTTGGGAGTCTGAATTAAGCACCTTCTTGTGCAGGCAAGCTCAAGAAGGAGAAGACTACTTCTTTTCCACTGAAGATCATCAACAGTAGATTTACCCAAGCTGGACAGAGTGGTCATGGCCCTTTTTGCTTTTAACTACCTTATAACAAACTATAAGCTACTGTGAAGAGAGCTAACATCCATCTCTCTTGTAAAAAGTCATATTTCTGGAAGGGAAATCCAGAGCCTTGGTTTCTGTTGTAAGTGCTCTTTATACACCTTATTCATAGCTTTTAATTTACAAAAAAAAAAAAAAAATCCCTAAAAATCATGGGAGCATGATCCAGAAAAAAAAGGTTTCCATTCTTTTAGCTAAGTTCCCATCCCACTCTGCTGAAGAGTCAGATCATGCCTACGTGCAGGGTCCTGGCCCCTACCGTGTATACTGGCCAAAAGAGGCTGTTATGCTTAGACAGCACAGCTAATTGTCTTTCAAAATGAAACCACACACTGATTTTTAGATTTCCTTCAGAGCTTAGATGGTGTGTAAGTAATCTGAATCATTCTCTGGGATTTGTGAGCAGCAGCCTTCTAAGTCAAGCCTTAGGCAGAACTGGGGCATCTGAATTAGTGCTGTACCCCGGCCCAGGAGCGCGCTGCTGAAGCGACTCTCCCACTCACCCCCACTTAGTGCACTTTGACTCAGCATTGCAGAGCAGCAGCCCTGGCGTGCACGAACCAGGTTCCTTCCCCGTGTGGCAAACCTGGATTACAGGCTCCGGGAGAACAGGTAAGGCTCTGCAACTGCTCGTGTGCGTTCAGGCCTTGAAGACCTAGTGTAAATCAGAGTTCAAAGAAATAACATCATTTTAATCATGGCACAATGGCTTTTAGAAGGGTAGAGTGTGACTCAAATGTTCTCAAAGATATAACAAGACTTCAGTAATAAATTAGTCGCTAGAGGGAGCCTCTTTATCATCATATCCTAGTATCAAACTGCTACTATATTGGGCCTTCCACTCTTAGATGTTGAAGTAGTTTAGTGAGGTCAGTAAGTGGTTCCTTCCTCCACTACTTAGTTTAAGGAAAAGGAGCGTAAAAGACAAGAGTATGCAAGGCTTCTGCAAAATTCTACGTTCTGAACAAATACAGACTTTCTAAAGATTTCCCCACAGAAAACAGATAGCGTTAGTGCAGCAGCTGGGAACAGAATTAGTATTGCCTAGACCTTTTGAAAATGCCAACTTTACACGACATCAGTGAGAGGGCGTTCACCTTTCCCTCCTTCAAAGGTCAAACACCAAAATGAACACAAGTTGTCACTGTGAGAGGAGTGTCTTTAGACCACAAGCACTACCCTCTCTCCTTTATCTTCATTACACTGTCGCTGTGCCCGGGCAGTTATTCCCAGCAGCCAGATTTCAACAATCGCTACTTACATCAGTGATCTGGTCTAGCTCTCTCTCTGTTAGAAGAAGGCTACGTACAAAAGAACGAAGACGTGCTCCTGCAGTGTAACTGTAGATGTGTATTCGATGGTCTGCTACACCCTACATTTAGTAAATAACACAGCAGTTACAGTTTGTGGTTCTCTCTTACAAATACTATAGAATTTGCAAGAAGTCCTGGAAAAACACGAGGAGACTAGGAGAGCTGTGGAGGAGACTCCAGCTGCAAGAAGGGCTCTCGCAGTCAGCAGGGCCCAGCTAGGACTGATTGCATCCTGGACAGAAGAACCCAGCAGCTCAGAAGGTGCTTTCTTTTCAGAAAATACACAGCAGCAGAGGGCATCAGACAACAAGAAATCGTACATATGTTAATGAATCCCGAAGCACTAAAGGCACGGTAAAAGGGAGTGAGAAATGGAAAGGTATAGATTGAGATGCTGTAACACGGGCGGGGATAAGGAAGCAGGCACTGCGAGGAAAACCAGACACATCACCTCTCCCGCGTGTGTGCTGGCTGTAACCACTCCGGCGTGGTAATGTTGGGGTGGGAGAGAGCAGGGGAGGGATCACCTGCGGTGCTGTAACTTGCCTCAGAGGTGCTCTGCTAGCAAACCAACCTGAGCACTGCAACTGGTGATGAACCACCAACTCGTAACAACATCTCCCTTCTCTTGTAAGATACGAAAACACAGTAAATTGTTAGCAAAGCAAGACTGCTGTTTGACAGTATGTCCTGCTCTCCCAAAACACTCGGTACAACAGGATTCAAATGAGAAAAATCACAAAAGAAAGCATCAGCCAGCATATAACCTTAGTTTGTCCCTTTGAGTGATGACTAGGAAAGAGGCAGCACCCTGAAGTGAAGCCAAATGACTCATTTTCTGCAAAAGCAAACTCAGGTCTCTTGCCGGCATTTCCTCCCCACACCCTAAATCTCTTTCTCACTGCATGTACAGAGATCACCTTGTCATTGCTGCAGGAACTCGAGGCTGCCATAAAGTGAAGATACTCGCTCAGTTTTTATTTCTACAGACGAAGAATTGCTGCTTTGTAAGTACAGCAATTTTCTGTTTTCCTTGCTGGAAATGAGGAGAGGTTTATAAGGAACCATTATTTATAGTGCCTTTCATTGGAGTCTCAGACTTGAAGGAGGTCCTGCCCTTCCCTTGAGAAACCGCTGGTGGGACAGAAAGCATTTTAGCTACTTTCCTGGTGCTCCCCAGCCTGACCCTCACACGTGTATGAATGTCACTGTTGTGCGAACAGCAGTGGGACGTGCAGCTTAAGGGGATCCGGGATAAGCTAGACCATCCAGCTGCTTGCAAGCTCTGGTATAACACGGCTTTCCTGTGGTGAAACGCGCATGAGCAGCTCGGGCAGATTTAAGGACTGCCTTCGGAAACAAATGTTAAGACACTGTGCTGTAGCAGCAGTCGTTGTGCTGAAAAATTTGGAATGGTTTTAAGTCAACTGAAAATAAGCTCACGGTCCAGTCTATCAGCTGCCTGCTTTGAGAATAACTTGACCAGGTACCGTATTCCTCCCTTACTATGTTGGGAAATGCACAGGAAAATTTTAATGGGCATTTGGAAATTTTTTTTTTTCTCCTGTAGATAAAAATATCTTGAGGAAGTTTTTAAAAGGCATTTCCCTTTACAACAACATTATTCTCATACGAGTCTGTGTATGAAGTGAGAGCTGCAGACAACTTGTTATCGTAAAGTTGGCTTTTATTTTATCTACAACAAATCTACAAAATAGGAGATTTTAAAAGACATTTTCACAGCCTGCACAGTACCAAATTTAATGGAATTACCTGTAAGACCTCTCACTGAGTGTTGCCAAACTGATGCCACAAATGGGTATTGTTCTGTGAAAAGTGTATTTGAGTGCATCTAAAAGTATGAACATTTTCTCTTATGCAAACTGGCTTGAATTGGAATTTCAGTATCTTGTAAATATTTTGATAGAAAAGTAAAGACAGATTAAAGCAGTTCAATCAGTAAAGGAAAGCAGTTAATAAAATATGAAAGGTATGCAAGCTACACCACCCCCCGATTATTAAAATGGATGAAGAAAGGGATAAAATCTAAATTACTTTAGGGAGATTAAATAATGGGAGAGGGAGGACAGAGTTTCACTTTAAGCCAAATTCAATTCAGCTCGCAAAGGGGACTGTTTGCTTGCAGCACGGCTTAAGTGCTACTTTGGCAAAAGCGGTCCCAAAAAGGTCCCCAGAAAGTCATCCTCCGAAGCGCTTGTGCCCGAATCGGGCGGGCGCTTGCTGCTGCCCCAGTGCCGGGGCCAAGCGAGGAGCTGCGGTGCCGTGCGGGGAGAGGGGGTCCCCCCGACTGCTCAGAAAGGGGGGGAACAGGGCAAGCTGCTCGCACGGACCCTCTCGCTCCCACCAGAGCTGCTGAAGTTCCTCCGACTGGAGGGGGCTGTGGCTTGACGGGGATCACAGCAGTCAGGGCAGTACCCGTTTTCTATACGTTACCTGCTCTTTTTCAGGCAGCTCAGCCTTCAGCTCCAGGCTGTGCTTTGACTCAGCGTATCTCTACTGCGAAGTACAGGCAGTTAGTGACAACCAATTACACAATTACATTTCAGTATTTCCAGCTCCCTTTTATTTCCAGTGTTTTGGAGGCACACCATATGTACGTGTAAGAGATGGCTGAGGTCTCATCCAGTATCTTTCCTATACCTACTTAGGATGCAGCAAAGGCACAAATCCAAACGCAGGAAACCGAGTGTCTGTAGATAGCGATGCTGCATCAGAACTGATGCTTGTAAATAAGCGTTTAGAGCTGTTTGGATGCCAATTTTCTAAGCATAGAAATTTAAATTTTCCCATTAATGCTTGTAGTGTTGATGAATAAAATGTAAGAACTGTGGATATTAACTAAGCTGCTAAATACTATCATTTCTGGAAAACAAAATGTGAAACCAACATAATTTATAAAATTGAGATCCTTGGGAAAGCTCAACCAGACATGGGATAAATTTGAAAGGAGTCTGTTTGAAAGCCTTTGAACCAAGGTCATTCAGCCCTTACTTCAACGCCTTCGGACAGTTTGTCTTGTCCTGGCAGTGAAAGAGAAAGCCCCAGAGGAACCTTTGCAGAGAGGGGGAAAAGAGCATCGCACCCCGAAATCTGACACATACAAAGAAGGAAAAGGCTCAGCTCTGAGTCAAAACACAGGAGGTCACAAATTCAGTGCCTGCTAAGAAAATGTCATTGTGAAGAGGATGACTAGAATTTCTACAACCTCTTCATGGCTGAAAGGAAACTTTGCATGTTATGTGAAAAAGCAGCAGGCTGCTACTGTCTCTGTGATTACAGAAAAATAAATTACATTGAGGACTGGATTTTAAAAAGCTCTTCTCTTCCTTTCTGGACAGTAAATATTTTTCAAACAGCTGAGTCGTGTAACAAAAGAGAATTATGTTGCTATTTTAAGATAAACTTCTCTATACAAAAATTCCTCTAAGTGAAAAAATGCTAGCAATAACAATATTAATGCCTTTACTCTTCTTCATGTAGGATCTGATCTGAGGTGCACTGAAGTAAATAAAACAGAAAATGTTGATATGCTTTGATTAAGTTTTTTATCTATTTTTTTTTTTGCAGTGACTAGGAAGACGCACACATGACAAGGCTCTCGCTCTTGGTTCTGCAGGATCTGAACACTCCAAATGCAGAAATGATTTGGCAACTAACATCTTATTGGTAAGAAAAAAGTTCATTAATTATTGTTATATCATACTTAGATCTAAAGTGAGCAAAGTTTAATAATGACATAATACTGTATTATAACAGAGTAGGGTTGTTTATCTATAAAGTAGACTCACAAAGTGATTTTTGTTTGTTTGTTTGTTTTTCTTGTTCTTAACTTTTTCACAACACAAAGGTCCTGGTCTGGGTGAGAAGGATGTCAGAGGAAGTTGATCTCATACTGAGTTTCCCAGAACAACTTCTAAAAAACATCCCAAGCCACTAAAGCAAAATCACTTATATGTCATCTGTCACATGTAAATTCCCAAGTGAGACTGCTCATAGGAAGTTTGGAAACAATCAGAAAAGATCTTAAAGTTATGGTCCTGACATTTTGCTTTTCATGACATCTGTTTCAGTCACTGATTGAAATCTAACACACCCTCTAAGTCTGGGCAGAGAGTGGTCACGTCTGCAGCCAAGCTCACGTGAGAGGGTCTTCAGCCCCGTGCAGTGATGAATGGACAAGTCATTGGCTTCTTTTCTTCTTCTGTGTTTCAGGACATCCCTCATCCCACCCCTGATTTTTGGTCTGCTTCTGCAGCCACCACTTACACAGCCTTCCATCATCACACAGCCAAACATTGTCCTATTGATGGCTGATGATCTCGGCATAGGGGATGTGGGTTGCTATGGGAATGATACTATCAGGTAAGGAAACTGAGCGTAACAGTAAACAGAGCTGGGGTGTTATTTAATGTAAGACCGCAGTTCTCTGCTCATCAGCTATTCGAGCTGTCTTCAAGTTCATTTTCTGGAGAAACAGGAGGATTTCCCATGGGTGTCATTAACAGTAGATGTAAAGCACTACCAGGATTATCTCACAGCCTCGAGAGCATTCCCAGGGCCGCCTCTGCTACCCAGAGCTACTTTACTGTGGGAATATGTCACCTGTTCTTGTGTATTCCTTAATTGCCAGACATTAAGAAACAGGTAAACTCTTGCACGTACCCAAAGACAGAAATGTCCCTCTTTTAATGTATCAGGCCGCCTTACCTCATTTAACTCTATTTTGCCATTCTTTCCCAGTGTCACATCAAAATACAGTATAAATCACTGCAACAATATCTGTTACTAGGAAATACTTCTCTTTTCAGACCCAAGGACATAGCATTTGCCTTCTCTTTGAAAATTGTGCCACAGTGTTGCTTGCTGGCTTCCTACCAGCTTGTTACTTCTTTGAACAAAACCAAACTCGGTACCATCACTCCCCTCATCCAGCAAAGTTCTCAGAACCTCACCCTGACTGGCAGCAGCCAGCAAATTTCTGACAGGTAGCTGATGATCACAGGTAGCTGATGGGGCTCTGCGTGGACAGGCCTCCACTTCAGCGTAACATCATCCCTAAGACACGTGTTTTCTTTTCAAGAGCAGTGGGGTACATTTCTGCAAGGCTCTTCACAGGACTTGGGAAACAAGATGGAATGATTGGCTTGAAATTCATCCAGACAGCAAATGTTAACAAAGAAAGAAAAAAAAAAAANATATTTCCTGGCCATCTCCAACTAGAAGAAACTTCCCAAAAGAAAGATATTATTCCTTACCCCTATTCCCTTGAAGACTCTCTGAATGATATCTGACAGTATTGGTTGCATTTTTAGGACCCCGAACATTGATCTCCTGGCAAAGGAAGGAGTGAAACTGACCCAACACATCGCTGCGGCTCCACTTTGCACCCCCAGCAGAGCAGCCTTCCTCACTGGCAGATATCCACTCCGATCAGGTTTGCCTTGCAAAACCAAGCAGCCTTTAAACATCGCTTTATTGCCGAGGGGAACAGTGTCATACAATGGGCACAAAAGAAAAGAGAGTGTGCAAACAGAAGGGATGCCACAGACATGTCATCCCTCACTGTGGCACAGAAAGACACACCAGCTAGGCCTAGTACCTTTGAGGTGGCATCTGTACTTATGGGGTACAATGAACCGACCGGGGGGAAGCAGAGCAGAAAAGAACCAGCTCTGCAGAGCAGCTTCCTCCCCTGTGGCTCGCAACTTTGGTTGCCTTTTGGTGCTGTTGCCCAATTGCAGCCCAAATGGAGTTAGTACAAATTCATAAGTCATTACACAGAACATGAATAATAATAACACATTTCTAAAGCACTAGTTACGTTTCTTTGTGTCATGAGTGACTCCTCATCAAATATCATAAACAGCTCAGCCCTGCAGGGCGCAGAGTAGATCTATGCAGATGTGTGACCATTCCCTCCAGTCGAGGTGCAGAACGAGTCGTTTACAGGAAAGCTTTCTTACCTATGTGTCAGAATTCATCCGTCCTATGAAATAACAGTTTGACAGCTATATTATTTCTCCCAGTTCTGTTTTTGAAGAAAAAATACTATCCTGTCAAACTGCATCCCTGAGATGAAGAGGTATGAAAAACAAATAGCTCTACATGTTTCTAACAGCAACTCTCTAACGCTTGTTCTATTGCAAATGATCTTCATTCCCGAGGCATTTTGAAGCCGACATGTCGTCCTACTTTTATCATGACAGCTCCCACTGAGATAGATAGCTTGAAAATGCACGAGCTTGTACAGACTCTCTCCCATTATAACAGCAGGGCCAGAGATGCTCAACACTTCCATGACACTTTGTACTTCATGTGACGTTGGATGATGGGGTTATGCCAGTATGTAATGCTAAATAACAGGGTGTAAACCTGCAGGTGAGGGGAAGATTGCAGTGCTAGATAGCTACTCTGTGGGTTTCAGAAGTCAGATACCAGGTACGCCACTGCGCGGGGAAATCTTGAGTTCCCAGGCAGCCTTAGGCAAGCTGGAGTTTGACGCTGACGGAGGGCTGAAGTCTCCCCACCTTCCCCCTGCCCTCACAGTCACACTAAGGAAGTGCACTTCATACAGCCTGGATGCCACTGTGATATACAAAAGCTCCTATACAACTGTGCCATTCCGAATAGAATAAAATAAAATGTCTCAATATGAGATACAAAGAAGAATAAGTATTATATAATGGAGAGACTTCCCTCTTTCTTAATCTTGTCCCGAGTCCTAGATTCATTTCCCCAAACAAACAGCATTAGGATAAATGTTTAACACTATAGTATCAATGAAACCAGGAAACAAGAAAGTATGTTTCATAAAAGTATTCTACCAGCTATATTTACTAAGATTATTTATTGCTTTATTTTTAGGGATGGATGCTATAAACAATTATCGTGTTATTTTTTGGAATGGCGGCTCAGGAGGGCTTCCTCCAAATGAAACCACTTTTGCCAAAATATTGCAGCAGCAAGGCTACAGCACAGGACTAATAGGTATGGGGACACTCCTGAAGATGGCCTAGAATGTGTGTCACCTGCATGCCTCACTCAAACCATTTGCTGTAGGTAGCAACTGCTCATACCTCAGCTGTAATATTTTTATTTCCTGATTTAAGAATATCTTGTAGAAATCCCGACCAAAAAGAACCTCTCTTAAGAGAATGGGCATCTGACAAAGAGAATATTCTTTACCACTGACCTGCTTTCAAGCACAGCTGTGGTTGTTAAAATACAAAATGGAAAATAATATTTCTTGAATACTATTCCACCAGGTATATGGCAAATATTCCAATGCTATTTCATAAAAAACAAAAACAGGAATGCCATTTAAATATGCATGGTGGATGCTTTACACAGCTCGGAGATTGACAACAGAAGGGAACAGCTGCTACTTAAGACAATAGAGCCTGATCATAATATCACAGGATGTGGCCTTTCAAAAGCAGAAACAAAGCAATTATTTTTTCTTTAATTACAATGTGCCACTACAGTTCACCAAGATTTCAGTACAGCCCATAAAAAGTTACCTCCATCAGCATTAATAGAAATTCTATTTTACTTTATATTCTATAGGATTTTTTTTTAATGCAGTTGTAACTTTTGGTCATGATCCAGCTTCAAATAATTTATCTTAGATATGTCACACAGTTCCACACACTGATAAAACACAGGCATTGCTCAGCTGAATTTTCAGCCATTTGCCCTACCTCATCTGAGCATCTAAAATGTCAATACCCAAAATCTATGTCTGACACATAAAAATATTGGCTGCACAAATAAACTGAATTTGCTAATAAAAGTGTCTGCAGAAATGGATTTGTATTCATTCGGCAGAATAAATCTAAACCATGCAGGACACTAAACGAAGCCCTCTGAGCATCTGAAGTTCTATACTACTGAATGTTCTTCTCCTGTTTAGTTTTGTAGCGATATTATTTTAGTTGTTTCTAAAAAGCTCGTGTCTGTTAGCCACGTGCTTCAGCTTGGTTTCAGCACGTAATCACTGACAAAACAGTCAATCAGATTTGTCTGTACTTTGCCAAAGGAATTGCCCCGCAGGGAGGTTGTGCTGCACACCTCCTAGAAGCTAGCTAGCAAAATGGGCTGGCGTTTTCCCTGTGGGCATCTCAGCTAAAATCACACCATAGACAGCAAGAGCATCGCTTAGTTTAACCGGATTGACCGATTGTGATTAATTGCACCGTAGGGGATGATGGAAAGCACCGGGGAGAAGTGACACAAAAAAACCCATAAGAACTTTACATTCAAGACATGAAGCAAGAAATGTTACACATCTACCCGCATCACCACAGCTGAATGAGCACTAAATAGTCTCACTCAAACGGTTTGTGATTGTTTTGCTCTGAGCACAACCAGATTAATTGCAGAGTTAAATCCTATTCATAACCTGCAGCTTGAGTGATGATGAAACTTTTTGTTCAGAAACATTTTGTGGATTTTTTTGTAGCCAGAAAGTCAATGTTGTATAACATATGCCCTCAAAGATTAATTTATCTTAATTATACACTTAATTTGTCTTCTGGAGATTTGAGTCTTTTGTAGCGTATCAGAAGCCTTTATTGATTTCAGCTGGAGATTTAGGTCTTAGAGTGTGTCTGAAGCTCAAGGATACTACAGCTGCACCTGTATTTATGACCAATGCACCTATGTATTGATTACAAACTTGTTTCATTGTGTAGCTGGCTCTAAATATGTCAAGATGTAAACTGAGTAGAGATTTTAGCTGAAAGCAATTCACCCACCTGGAATATAGCTTTCACCCTTTCTTTGTATTTATATCCAAAAAGTAGCAATTTTTTCCACTGACGTAGTTTTTTCTGCTCCTATTGTAATGCACAGCAATTCTATTGAAACCTACTCAGGGCTGGCTGCTATTATATGTATTGGTAACATAGTGAACCATTTGCTTAGGACAATATCCTTATGCAAGTGCACAGTTCTTTACTTCATAATAAGAATTAGTTGCAAATTATTTTTGAAGTAAAATTCTCAAAGTTCATTTTAATCTATAGATCTGGCATTGAAGGTTTGCATTACATCGGAGATGTCATTGAACTGCATCTCTGATGAGAGGTAGATTCTGGTCACTTGGTTCAGATAGTCACAAGCCTCAGTGTTTTGAGCAACATGAGCCAATTTGTTACGTCTCTGTGTAAGTGCCTAACCAGACTGTTTGAATAGACTGGAGAGGAAGCAAAAGCATGGGTTTGACATGCCATTCATCGTAACAGTGGACATATGTCCAGAATAAAGAACAAATTTTATTGCAAAAGGTCAGGAGATGTTCCTTTTGATACATGAAGACTTCATTATTTAAAAGAAAGAGGGTTTGACTTATTAAAAAAATGCTGAAATACAAATAAATGGAAAAAATACTTATAAAACAAGGCCTTTTACTCTCATCTAGTATATGGAGATACTATTATCGGCAAAGTTGCTTACATATGTATAGCTTCATAAGAAATCCTGATCTCTTCAGCTCAAGTTCTTCTGGATCTGGTGGTTTGTCTGGCAAACCTACCGTTGAGCTGCAAGTTGACTGCACTATCCACAGCTTCCCTTTTCAGTCTGGCACCAACACGTCACTGAGTGCTGTCATAGTCCTGACATCAAGCCGTTCAAACCTTTCCAGAAACAAGTCTCCATAGCATCTTGAAAGTAAAGAAACAACAGAAAAATGTTATTTTGCCCTGTGTTTACAAAAATACTTCATCCTCCTATTTCATATCTACCAGGTCTGCAGGAAGGCCATACATTTTTGCTCGATTCTGAAAAATCTGAATTTTTCTCAATTTCCAGTTCCCTTGATCGGCCAGTTTTTTACATTTCATCAAAGCTACAGGGAATGAATATGTGTACAGAACACCAATAACTCTGTTGGAAATTTATAATTTGTAGAACATTACTTTCATCAATCGTAAGATATATCCCATTATAGCAATACATACTTGGTATACACGCACATAGGATGAAGAAGTTATCACAAGTAGGAAGAAAACCAACCATGTTTTGAGAAATGTTTTGTACCAGGAAAAGCCCATTTTTAAATGTTACCTCTTTACATTTTAACAATCTGTAATTTTCAGGGAAGTGGCATCAAGGTGTTAACTGTGAATCCCGCAACGACCATTGTCATCACCCTTTAAACCATGGGTTTGACTATTTTTATGGGATGCCTTTTACGCTAATAAGTGACTGCCAGCCAACAGAAACACCAGAGATGGACAGAGTCTTTAGAGGGAAACTCTGGCTTTACACTCAGATGATTGGCCTCGTTACACTCACCGCTGCCCTGGGAAGATTGACCGGCCTGATTTCAGTGAGCTGGAAAACGCTGACCTGCCTTGCTGGGTTTAGTCTCCTGTTTTTTGCATCCTGGTTCTCAAGTTACGGGTTTGTACAACGCTGGAACTGCATTATGATGAGAAACCACGAAGTTACTGAGCAGCCAATGGTGACAGACAGGACTACGACCCTTATCCTGAGAGAGTCCATTTCGTTTATTGAAAGGTAAAGTGTGTTTCCTTTGGTCCCATTTCTTCTGTTTCTTGCATGTCTTGCAACTTTTAAACAGCATTTTCCTATGTGAAGTTTTGGAAAATTTTATAGTATTATATAGGATTATAAGTACTATTATGCCTGTTAATTATTAATACTATTGATAATGATATCATATTATTAAACCAAAAATTAGCTGCTGCTTAAGGATGTCTGTTATTGCTAGTTTCACTAAAGCTCGTAAAGTTTCCGAATTTCTATGGGTCGGATTGAATATTTCTAGGCTACTTTGAGGAAATACGTATTTCTATCAATGCAATCTACATTGCAGCTTTCAGGGACAGCAGCTGATGGCAGAAACGTGTGAGAGCTGGGGAAGGAGGAGGAGAGCCGTGAGGAGAGCTTGACCTATGGACTGACACATGGGCAAGAGCTGGCAGGAGACAAACCTGCTGCCTTCGTTTCAGTAGCACTGTGGTGGTTTGCCATGGCAGAAAGTGGAGCTTCAGTCTGGGACTTTTCTATCTATGATTCTAGAAATAAAGAGAATCTTTATGATCTCAGGAAATTTTATATAAGCCAAACATTATTTTGTCAGACAGATCCCAATTGCTGGGTTTTAATACCTTACAAAGTAAGGTGAAGTGATTTCTGAAGTGATTATTGAAATACGTATATACACAAATCATAACATTTTCCATTACGACTGACCTCTGTACGTATTGAGAACCTTCTGCCCTAATAACAAAGTCTTGATTTCTGTTTTTCAGAAATAAGCACAAGCCATTCCTCCTCTTTCTGTCCTTTTTACACTCCCATACCCCTCTCCTCACCACAGAGAAATTTCTTGGGAGAAGCCATCATGGTTTATATGGAGACAATGTAGAGGAGATGGACTGGATGGTGGGTGAGTCACCAGAGTAAACAACAATGTCTCCAACTACCTAGTACCTAGGTCTGAACATATAATAAAAAATGCAGTTGTTAGTAAAAGAACAAGGAAGACAATTAAAAACAAGAAGGAAAAAAAGTCCTAAACTTTTCATGAACATCTGTCAATCTCGTATGAGCACTGTTGGCTTATAGTGTCGCCTTTTTATTTTCTCCAGTCTTGGACCAAATGAGCCTTTCTGTTCACTCAGGTTTTTTGGTCTACCGTTTACTGGTTTTAACCATGACCCCATGGCTCCTGTCAAGGAGCTCTCCTGCTCTTCTTACTGAATAAGTGAGAAATATTTATTTTTCTGTGATTATTAAAGATCAGGTAATTTCAAACTCTTATGGTCATGTCTTAACTATATCTAAGTAGGACACATCAGAAGGTGATAAAACTGGTAAGCAAATTAATTCCAGGTGTAAACCAGCAAGCTATTTCTCTGTGACTACTGCATTCAGCAGAGTGCTGAAGCCTCTTCGTGCCCATTCACAAATCCAGAAATATTCATAAATGTTAGTTGGTATGCCTCCAGTAATTAGACTCATGTTATTTTTCAGCCAATTTTTTGGAGGAGAATGAGAATTACCTATCACCCAGTCATGGCAGAGGAAAAGTAGCCACATTTGCAAAAGGGATAAGAATCAGATACATATACAGAAAGAACTGGTGTTCAAACCTACCTGTCAAACACACACCACAAATATAATTAAAATCATCAAGACAACTCAAGAATGTCTTTTAAATAAAAAAGAACTATATTATTTATGTGAATTATATCCAGCCAGTAATTTAATGCAAATACTAACTGTGGTCTAGACAGTGTAAGGGTACATGACACTTTTTCCTCATTTCTCACAATGGCCATCCCTGATGCAGAATCTAACTTTTGGGGGGCCTCGGGTCGTGCTTTCTTTCCATATTTTTATTGCACATGGCACTTCTGCACTTTAGAACAGAGGCTTCTTTTCTATGACCGTGGTTCTTGCATTCCTTTGTTCTAATACTAATAATAATGCAGTTAACAGCACATCACAAATTTTCTGTGCTTTTACAGTGAAATCACAACTACAAATCTCAATCCTAAAAATGCCTCTTCGTTTAAACAATGAGCAGCACTACATAGAGAAGAAATGACATGGATGAATGTTTACAAGTCAGAGACTAGAAGTTATGTAGAGTAAGAGATATTTTTGCTTTTTAATACACACATATTCCTGTGTTTACAGGCCAGGTTCTAAATGCTATTGACAAGGAAGGCTTGAGAAATACTACACTAGTTTACTTTGCCTCTGATCATGGTGGATGGCTGGAAAGACAAGAAGGCAACAGGCAGCTGGGTGGCTGGAACGGAATATACAAAGGTAAGAGCTGTCAGGGATGGCGACAACCCAGCAACTAGTAAAGTAGTCAGGACACCCCTAAAGCTGAGATAAGACTGTACGCTCAAGGAGTAGCAGTGTTTTATCAATGAGAAGCAAATTTGTTTCATTCTAATCAGGCATTCAAAAATCTAGACAATTCTAGCATGTTCAGATGTTCTTTATAAGCATGAATTCTCAAACTGGCATTTCCTCATGAGGCAACTGATCGCAAGTTAATTTTGATTAAGCATGTGTAACTTCTCATTAAATATTAGTTGCATCTTACATCTGAACCCTTGCCTTAACTACAACAGGTATGTTACAAGATTGTAAAAGAGAGAGGAGAACTAGGCTGGGAAATCACTTTATGCCTGAAGATTTTATCAGCACTGAGTTCTGATGGGGCAGTATGTTTGTAAAACTATGGAAGGGAGTAAGCGTGTAAGGTCACTCAAGGGGTCTGATACAGTGAACACACTTTCACTGATGCTGAGGAGAAGGAGCTTAGCAGTTCAAACAAAAGGGTAAGGAAGGCTCATAAAGGTAACATTAGCTTATGATAATACAATAATATTTGTTTAAAATTTCTATTTTAAATGAAACTTTTTTAAATGATTCTTTTTTTTTTTTTTTTAATGAAAGGTGGAAAAGCTATGGGAGGCTGGGAAGGAGGGATCCGTGTCCCAGGGATATTTAGGTGGCCAGGTGTGTTACCTGCAGGCACAGTTATCGATGAACCTACAAGCCTTATGGACATTTATCCTACAGTAGTTCATCTGGCTGGAGGGGTACTACCCCAGGACAGGTACAAACATAAGAGTCTTTATTCCTCCTTCTCTCCCAAAACAATGGAAAATCTACTTTGGAAACACATTCTAAGAGTCTGACTTTTTCACTCCTGCTCCTATTCTGGACACATAAAGGTCACCATAGCTCAGTCACCTTTTCTCTACATTTGAGATTCACCATCTACTTGCAATCTTCTACAAGCATCTTCCTCATTCAGAGCTGCCAGTTCCAGCAAGAGGTATGCAGAAGGAACGCAGTCCTGTACAGCTCACCCCAGTCTGATGGTCTCCGTTTTTTTCTGCTAGGGTAATTGATGGCCGGGATCTGATGCCTTTACTGCAAGGAAGAGTTGAGCACTCAGAGCACGAGTTCCTGTTTCACTACTGCGGCATTCACTTACACGCTGTGCGGTGGCACCAGAAGGACAGTGAGTACAGAACCTCCTTCCCAAGACTTAGGTTCAATCTACAGGAGGGCACATTTGTTTAACACATTTTCTCTGGAATTGCAGCATTCCAAGTAGTTCCAGGTGTAACATGGTAAAGAACTTACTAGCATTGCCTGTATCGTATGGCACAAAGAGTCTGTTCATGGTTTTGAGGCACGCGGCATGCCAGGCAGGCTGCTAGAGTTCAGGATGGGTCTTGCTCACCTCTCTATCTGAATGCAAGGCCTGAAGAATCCATGCCCGTCTCACCTCGTGGAGAAGTCCTTGCCTCAGCCCTTTGTCTGTCCTTCTACCTTAACAAGGAAGCAAGCCACAGAACCTCCAAATCTTTTTTTCATGTCTTCATAAAAAAACAAAGTCCGCAATAACTGGTACTTGCTGAAAATTTTGAGAAATTTCAAAACATCAGAAATCATTTTACATTATTGGTTTAATTCTGTGGCACTTAAATTAAATTACAGTATCATATCAACTAGTAAGTGTAGAGCTGAAGTCCAATCAGAATTTAACTCTAGAAAAACACTGGCACTTCTAATGCCTTGTGATAACCACCAGTATCAATGCAAGTCTTTTTTCTTTCCTACCAGGTGGAGCCATCTGGAAGGCTCATTATGTGACTCCCATCTTCCATCCTCTCGGAGCTGGGGCTTGCTATGATAGAGGATTTTGCCCGTGTTTTGGGGAAGGTGTCACCCATCACAACCCTCCGTTGCTGTTTGATCTCTCGCGAGACCCTTCTGAAGCCAAACCTCTGTCAGCTGACACCGAGCCCCTCTTTGACACTGTGATAGGGAAGATTGGAAGAGCCGTAGAAGAGCATCGCAGGACACTGACTCCAGTCCCAGAGCAGCTCTCCATGTACAACGTGGTGTGGAAGCCGTGGCTGCAGCCGTGCTGCGGGACATTCCCATTCTGTTGGTGTGATAAGGAAGGTGATAATAAACTTGCTGAGCTATAAAGGAAAGAACCAAAGTCGCTTCTTCAAAAGTCTTTTTAGAGCAAGAGTGTTTTCTTTGAGATTGCTGATTGGCAGGTTGGTGGTTTTTTTAATGGAGCCTTTATTTGAGAACTGTTCCAGTGAATGACACAGTATTCAGTAAAGGTGGCTTTAGGCTGGACGTTCTCAGGGAGGGATCAAGACAGAATGATCTGAGAGCATGTTTTAACTTGCATCTACTGACAACTGAATGAATAGTTCAAGGGCACTGAAGAGTAGAGCTGTACAAGGAGTGATGTAACTTATGTTTTCGTTGTTACGAGTGTATATTTAGAACCTTTGTTTTGTTTTTTTGTTCTGAATTTCTAAGTGGTTCCTGAAGTCACCCTTAATTTTGTTGTCCTTACTGGTGATATATAATATGCCTCTATAATAAATTTTTGCAGAATAGTGCGTCCAAAATAAGTAAAAAATAATTTTGCCCACAGTTCCTCACAGAATCTCCTTTAGAAGTAAATTCCTTCTTTCCTTGTATCTCCTCCCTCCAGCAGCAGCGACGATGGCAGCTGGTTAGCCTGGGGCTTCTGGATCAGCAGAAATTGCCCAGGTGAGGCATAAAGCTTGGAAACATGACAAGATGAGTAACGCTGTCTGCACTTTCTGAGAAGGGTGGGACTCCTCTGATTGGAGTCTGCCTCTTTTGATGGAGAACACAAAAGGGAAAGGATTTTCCCTTTCCAAAGCTCTCACTGCTCCCTAAGCAGCACTGGCAAGGGCACAGTGGCATTGATGGCCGCGGAAGCTCCAAGCCGATAACCAGGTCAGTCATTTGGGCACAGCACTGCAGGAGTTACCTTGCTGCCCATATCTCAGCCATACTTGGTTCCTGCTAACAAATGGCACATTTGGAAAAGATTGTCTGAAAGATGCCGGATGCTAATTATAAAAACAAATAAACTCTAATTTAGTATTAAAAGGAAAAAATAAGAATTAAGGTATTTTTTGCTTCACAAGTTAAATTTTCATCCCACCAAACAGCTAGATTTACTTAGATCTATCTCCTCTGCTGCTGTAAATTCAGTTCTTTCCTTCTTTGTGTTAAAATAGTTGTTCCTATTAAAGTAGCCTTGCAGGTAATGTTTTTTATTGTAGGGTACAATACATACCTGTTCACACAGACAAATTTACACTGGTATATAGAATCATAGAATCATCTAGGTTGGAAAAGACCTTTAAGATCATCAAGTCCAACCGCTAACCTAACCTTGCCATCCCACCACTAAACCATGTCCTCAAGTACCTCATCTATCCTTCTTTTAAATACCTCCAGGGACGGGGACTCAACCACCTCCCTGGGCAGCCCATTCCAGAGCCTGACAACCCTTTCTGTGAAGAAATTTTTCCTAATGTCTAACCTAAACCTGCCCTGGCGCAACTTTAGACCATTCCCCCTGGTCCTATCGCTTGTTACCAGGGAGAAGAGGCCGACCCCCACCTCACTACAACCTCCTTTCAGGTAGTTGTAGAGGGCGATAAGGTCTCCCCTCAGCCTCCTCTTCTCCAGACTAAACAACCCCAGTTCCCTCAGACGCTCCTCGTAAGACTTGTGCTCCAGACCCCTCACCAGCTTTGTTGCTCTCCTCTGGACATGTTCCAGCAGCGCAACATCCTTCCTGTAGTGAGGGGCCCAAAACTGAACACAGTATTCGAGGTGCGGCCTCACCAGCGCCGAGTACAGGGGCACAATCACTTCCCTACTCCTGCTGGCCACACTATTCCTGATACAAGCCAGGATGCCATTGGCCTTCTTGGCCACCTGGGCACACTGCTGGCTCATATTCAGCCGGCTGTCAACCAGTACCCCCAGGTCTTTCTCTGCCATGGAGCTTTCCAGCCACTCTTCCCCAAGCCTGTACCGTTGCATGGGGTTGTTGTGACCAAAGTGCAGGACCCGGCACTTGGCCTTGTTGAACCTCATACAGTTGGCCTCGGCCCATCAATCCAGCCTGTCTAGGTCCCTCTGCAGAGCCCTCCTCCCCTCGAGCAGATCAACGCTCCCACCCAGTTTGGTGTCATCTGCAAATTTACTGAGGGCACACTCGAGCCCCTCGTCTAGGTCATTGATAAAGATATTAAACAAGACCGGCCCTAGCACTGAGCCCTGGGGGACACCGCTTGTGACTGGCCGCCAACTGGATTTAGCTCCATTCACCACCACTCTCTGGGCTCGGCTATCCAGCCAGTTTTTAACCCAGCGAAGAGTACACCCATCAAGGCCATGAACCGCCAGCTTCTCTAGGAGAATGCTGTGGGAGACTGTATAGAAGGCTTTGATATACATATCTGAATATGTAAGCATCTGCAAACACAATTTTCCCATTTATTTCATATTTTTTACTATTTTTCTATCATGCTAGGACCAATTTCTCTTGTTCATCACCTTTGAAAAATGTTTGGTTTATGTTGCTCATATTCCCCTCCCTTCCACATTTCCCATAATTCAGCCACCAGGAAATCTGCAGGTAAACAAAGTCCTACAACTTTAAAAGCAAAGTTTTATTCTATGCTGTGACCTCATGCTTTTCATAGACTTTCATAATTCACCCAGATGCTCCATCAGTGCTATTGATGAGAAAGGCACTCAGTCTTACTGTGAAAACCTCAAGAGAGGATGTGAATCCATCACTTCACATGCACAGACTGTTGCTTAATTTCCTCCATTGTTAAAAGTGTGTGCTTTATTTCTCATCTGAATGCATTCTATTTCACTGGTTCTTTCTTTGCTAGATTTAAAAGTCTTTTCATATTCAATGTGCAATGTTTTCTTTATATGAAATTACTGTAATCAGACTGGCATTTTTCAATTTTCTCAGTCATTTTCCAAGATCTCACTTCCATTCTTAAGCCAGTTTAGTATCTGGGATTTTACATCCTCTCAATTTTTCAACACCTTTAAAAATGTGTGGGTATAATACCTGTTCATATGATTGAATCAGTTTTTCTTGCACAGAAATACTTCATAGCACTGCAGGATATCCATTTGGAGACAGAGAGTACAGGAAGACATCTGAGCTAGAATTCGTCCTGGACACTGGTGTTTGTCCATGCAAGCACAGTTATCGGGTCCTGCTGACATGCAAAGTGCCGTGGGATCAGCAAATGTTTAGGGCTTGGTAAGACGGACATTACATGTGGAACAGTCATGGGCAACAACAAAGGATCCCTTGACAAAACCATACTGTCTTTCTTCTTCCTTTGGGTAGTCAGCAGATGATGGTAACCTGCTTTCTGGTGCAGCTGAAGCAGAAAAACAATCTTTTTTAATTTGTTTAATTTCCTTTTTTTGGGGGGAAATCCTAACCTTACATTCACCTATGTTAAGTAGACGGCCACCTCCTCCAGCCACCCCGGCCCAGGAGCCTCCCGTTCGGGTGCTGGAGCCCAGCCTGGGACTCGGGGTCTCTGCCCAGGCTGGGGGACACGGCTGTCGTTTTCCCCCTTGCAGGTTCAACCCGTGGTGAAGCTGAGCGTGTATTTCAGAGACACACGGACAAACGGACATGCCCAGGACACGGACACGGCCAGTCGCTGTCTCCATGTATTGTGTTGACATGTACTGTGTAGTCTGAGGAATGTGGCATTGGCTTACAAGCAGTTTTCATAGACTCCAAATGGGATTTTTTAGATAGAAACAAAGTAGTACATCAAAATAGTCTCCTTGACAGTAAGTATAATGAACATCCATTTTCACACAAATATCTGCCAATATTAGGATTACTTGAGGCTGTTTTCCCCTTGAACAAGAAGTGTATGATTAAGGCAAGTGTTTCTTTAGGGTAGTCTTACTCACTTACAAAGAACGTACCATCTCCTGTACATTCTATAAATAGCACGGGAACCAGTTTCTCTTTTTGCTGTTCTTAACCACCTCCTGTCATCTATTTGTTTGAAAGTTCTTTTTTTCAGAGTAGTTTTTCACCTTCAAGCTATTCCCTCTTTTCCATTTATTGTATAGCCATTGTGGCAGTGAGAGTTGCAGTTTCTCACAGCTGAGCTACCAGCTTTTCCCCATGTCCAGAGAGCATCCAGATTTGTTTTACAAACTGAAAGATCGAACAGTTAATATTTACTAACATATTGCAACCTATGCTTTGAGCTTATTTGAGGTTTTGGGGTATTTTTTGCCATTGCTTATCATTTTCAGCTTTTTGGAAGCTCATTTAAATCAGTGAAACCTGCCAATTTCAGGATATTTGAGACTAGGATTTTTACACATTGTTAATTTATTTATTGTTGCCACACCTGGCAGGAAGTTGCAAAAAAACCCCAAGGCTATTCCTCTTCGCTTTGCAGAATCCTGAGATATAAAACTCAGAAAATAAATAGTAAATAAAATGTTGCAGAGAAGAAAAAAGTCCCCTAGGGAAAAAATAACATTCTATCATATTTGGAAGTAGACTGCTATTAGTTATGTTACCATACTAGTATGATAAAAGTAATCATTTTGTGTATCTCATAAATCACTACATTAAGTAACTAATACAAATATGTCACATAGTTTGTAAATACTTTAAAGTATTGGGTGAATATAAGATCTATAAAACATGAAAGCAATGTGGCTTATAGGTGATTTTCTGCTTCCCTTTCTTAGTCTTTTGTATAAGCAGCAGCATAAACTGATGTGAGAAGAACTGAAAGAGGAATTTCCAAGTATCAGTTATAACTCTTCAGCTTAATTCCTTAAAAAAAAAAAAAAAAAAAGCCAAAGCATAAAAAGAAAGTATTTTCACATTGAGTGTTCCATGTCAAGCATCAAACTTGAGTAAAAGTAGTTCTGAGAAGCTTGAAGGGAATTAGGAAAAGGCTGGAAGAGGTAGGATTGTACTTTTCTCTTTGTGACCACAGTTTGCAGTTAATAATCCAAGTTTTGTGCACTCTCTCTATTAAATGGAGAATGCCAGGGGAACAGTTGGGTTGTACCAGAGTGTCACATCAGGTTCTCTACCCCACCCCAGATAAAATTTGGCACAGAGAAACACTGAGTTTTCTCTTCTCCATGCAGACTGATCTCCGGCCTTCAGCGGAGAAGACAGGAAGGACAAAGTAAAGGCTTCCCCCAGGTTTCCCTGCCTCCATGGCATTTCAGGAAGGGACCTTAAAGGTCCCCTAGTTCCACCCCTCCTGCCATGGGCAGGGACACCCTCCACTAGACCAGGTTGCCCAAAGCCCCATCCAACCTGGCGTTGAACACTTCCAGGGAGGGGGCGGCCACAACCCCTCTGGGAAACCTGTTCCAGTGCCTCACGAGTTATCAACTCATTTTCTTGGCCAAGTAGTATGAACTGTTTCATTACTAACTTAGAAATAGAGTAAGAATTTCTTATTGTCTTAGCAAGACCAACAATGCTTTGTCTCAGGTGGTGCATTTGAGCTCTTGGCTGTGAGCTAACCAGGTAGTAGAAAGAAATCCAGGTAATAAATGAATGAATAATCCAGGTAGTTAAAAAAAAAAAAAAAAAAAAAAAAAAAGAGAGAGAGAAAAAAAGATGAATGCTTTATTCACTCCTCAGTGAAGTAAGCTTAACAGACTCTTCATATATGTAAAACAGATATGATCTCTGCTAGCCTCAGGAATTTATAGGTTGGGTCCTCACATACACAATACTTCACTTCCCTTAGTCAAACCACCCATGATGGCATAACAGGGGAAGATGAGGCATCATATGTCTTGTATAAACTAGCACTTTTTCATGAGACAGAAACACCACCAGTGAGTACTACTGGCCCCAAGATCTATGCTGCTCAAGGTTACATTCATTCTTAGCAACACTAGATGTGCTGTTAACAACTCCGGACCACAGGTCCTTGGAGCAAAGGCCCTTTGAAGCTTTACGAAGTGCATCAACAAAATTGGTGCCAGAATGAAATAGTTATATGAAAAGGAGGAGGAAAAAAGAACCACGTTAATTGTACTCTACGGGAAACACTTAAACTGGGACTGGCAAAAGGTTGACTAAGTAGCCTCCAAGAATAGAGGATGCCTGCGAGTGACATTTTGCCCCATCTTATGAGTGTGGCAGTAGCCCTTTAGACTGTGTAACTCCTATGTTTAGTCTATTTATGATAACTTGGATAAACAGCTTATGAGAAAGTTTCTTTAACCAGATAAAAGCAGTTCATTGAAAGCCCTGCAGAGTGCCGTACATTCCTGTGTTGACGGACGCGCTGCTCTGGGACCCTCACATCGATTGAGATGGAAATTTTTTCCCCATTGCAACAAAAGTACATTCCTCTTCCATTTATGACAACTAGCAGAGAGACCATGTATCCTCAGACTGGTCTGTGTTGCCTCTCATTTCCTCATTTATTTCCCTCTGAAACTCTTTGTGAAACAAGCCAGGCCCTGCATCTGACTAGTTTTCAAGGAATCACCGATAAGTCACTGAAGCTCTTGCTCTTGTTCTAGCTCCAGGAAACATCCCATGTCACTGGTGATGGGTTCCTGCTCTCCCTCTGGAGGAGACCCAATGGTGAGTCAGGAAGGGAGAGAGGATTAATTGCTGTCTTGCTGCCACAGCAAGTGAAGGCCAGATAGCCTACATGTTGAAGACAGTGGTAGTCTCTGCTGATATGTAGCCTTCAAAAAAGCAAACAAACAAAAAGATTGAAACGTGAATAAACGTGGATATTATTTCCTCTAACAGATTACTCTTGTTCAGAAACATGAAATCACCTAGCCCTACAGGTAAAATCCACGTGGACTCACACTCCTTCTCTGCAAGCAGGACGGCTGGCTTACAGGACCATTTTTGTTAGCTGTGTATCAGATTTTGTTCATCTCATAAAAAAAGCCATCAGTCTGGCAACTGTATTATTTTCTGAAGAAGCTCCTTCTTTCAAGAAAAGCTCTCCTGTTAAACTGAAATCCTCAGAAAGCTCCGAAGAACAGATAACTGCATACGCCTCTGTCAGTGGTCCCCAGTGCCTGGTACCGCAGTGGTTTCAGCGCGCACATTCCTGAAGGAGCAAAGCAGACGCTTCCCTCCGCTCCCACGCTGAGAGCTCCCACCGACATTCCCTGAAGATACCAGTGAGAGCCAGGCAGCTGGCCAGTGTCTTCTGCAACCAGACCTTTTGTGTGTTCTTTGAAATTCCTGATTTACTAATATCTCACTGCTGCTGAATGAAAGGCTCATCTCATCTAGAATTCTTGTATAAACAAACACGCATAAGTTATTTTGAGGTTAGATATATAGAATTAAATCTATGTAACTGTATCAAATTACTCCAGTTGTAGATTTAGGCCTTCAGGAAGAGAAATACTACTGGAAGGATCTTCAGAAGTTATAGGACATTAGATCATACAAAAGTAGGATTTGGAAACATCCAAGCTGCCAAATACTAATCAGTTTATTCACATTTATTTTTTCTCCACTTCATTGATGCATTACTATATTGGTGCAAATAATTTGCTAAGGCTGATTTTCACTGCTTTGTCATAATACAGTTTTCATCTAGTTGTGTTTATACTGGTCTTAGCCTAAGATGGCACAGATACTGTTCAAGACTGGATTTCAAGAGTATCTTACAAAACCCCTAAAATCTAAATTTGGATACTGAAAACATTTTCAAACACAGTAGCAAGCAATATTTGAGCATGCAAATTAAGCTGTTGAAAAGCTAATGATCCCTCTTCATTTAAAAATTAGTCATAAAATATTTGTGCTTTAGATTGAAAAGGAGATCTTCGAAACCTAAAGAAGAAAAGAACCATTACTTTTCCTTCTTTTTTAAGGTTGTATTGAATCTTCTTTTTTTTTTTTTNATAGGAATATTTTTAAACTAGTTTTGAACTCTCCTGAACAGACATTGGTCAAGTGCTTCAGCTTAACTTTAGCATGTAATCACCAACAAGATCACAGAGTTTTCAGTATTTCCAGCTAAGTGTTCTTCTCTGGAGACCATGATGAAACACTCTGAGAATGTGGCTGGCCCCATGGATTAACACTTTTGTCCCTGAATATACAAGTTGGCATCTATGATGCCTACACTTGAGCATTATCTCAAGCACAACTGACAGCTTCTGTCAAATAGCATCTCAGGGATGGCTTTTTAGGAAGCCACCATCAAGGTGCTTACTGTGAAATCCATGATGACCAATGTTATCGCTCTTTAAATGGTGGATTTGGCCATTTTTATGGAATGCCTTTTAGCTTAGTAAATAGCTGTCAGATAACTTAGCCTCCAGGACTGATGAGAGCCTTCAGCATGAAGCTCTGGCTTTATAATCAGATGACTGGCCTCATTACACTCACTTGTGCCTCTGGATGACTTACTGGCTTAATTTCAGCCAGCTGGAAAACTGTCATCTGCCTTTCTGGGTTTAATCTCTTGTTCTTTGCCACCTAGTTCTCATTATTGGTTTGTAAAACACACGAACAGGGTTATGATGACAGCCCATGAAATTACAGCACAACCAGTGGTGACGGAAAGGACTTCATTCCTTTTCTTGAGGGAGGCAGCATCACCTACTGGTAGTTAAAGTATATTTCCCTGCAAATATACTTGTTTCTGGGGCACCTTGCTTCTCTGTTTGAATATCTGAGAAATGAATGAACAGTAAGTCAATTGTTTTAAGCCAAGATTTCAAAAGTAAGTCTGACTCTGTATTAATGATAATATTTGGTCTTCATTTCAAAAGCTGAGGTAGCCCTGAATTTTTCATGATCATTAGCTCTCCTCAAGCAACTTGCAAATCTTGGAACAAAAGTGTCCAGACTACACTTAAATAAATATTTATTTTTGCTCAGGAGACCAAAACCTTTTACAGGATTGCAGCCAACGACAGGAGCTGACTGGCCTTCCAGAACAGCACATCCTATGGCAAGTATTTCACGCTCACTTTGGTCATGGGCCCAACAGATTAGAAACATCTGATTGTACTTTACTTGAGCTACTGACCCATGTAAGAACTACAGGGAGGCTTCTTCCTTTCTCTGCCCAGCATTTTCCAGCAGGAAGGACTCATAATAACTTCCAGTCTTCCCACTTCTGGCAGTACTGCTTAGGGCAGGTGCTAAAATAACAAATCTCACTAAGTTCTGTAAGGGATCAAAAGCCAGGGAATCTTACCTGCTGTGGAAATCACATGTGTCTCTGAAGTTTTAAACTCTTTTCCTTTGTCTTCCAGTCATATGTTAAGAAATGCTGTCACAGCATCTGTAATTGTACCTGAAAAAACAACACAGATCTGCTGAGGAGCAGAGACTGATTTGTTATTCTAATGATTTTATGATTAATAATTTAAACTCTCTCCTTGAAGAAAACTGTAAGTCACAGAACCAGGGGTTGGAAGGGACCTCTGGAGATCATCTAGTCATCTAGTCCAACCCCCCCGCTAAAGCAGGATCACCTAGAGCAGGTTGCACAGGATCACATCCAGGCGGGTTTTGAGTATCTCCAGAGAAGGAGACTGCACAGCCTCTCTGGGCAGCCTGTTCCAGTGCTCGGTCACCCTCACAGTGAAGAACTTTTTCCTCATATTCAGGTGGAAAACTAAGTTAATCTTTCATTTTATATTATTTTTTTGTTTAGAAACCAGTGCAGCCATTCTTTCCCTTTTAACCCCTTTTATACGACCACAACCCTATTTACCACTGAGAAATTTCTCAGGAGGGGCAGCAGAAGTTTATACAGACAGAGTGCAGACAAGATGGACTGGATGGTGATTAAACTGACATGTCAAATAGGCATGTCTTTAACTACTTACTACATAGGTCAAAATATATAGGACAAATGCAGTTGCTTATAAAAGAACAAGGAAGAGAAAAAGGCAAGTATTTAATGAATCATTTGCAACTTCAGCCTGTCTGCTCTTGTATCTGTTCCTCCTGCTCCATTACTCCCTTTCTGAGACCAAATATATTCTTATAGTTTTCATTCTTTCAGTTTCTGCAGTCTAGTGTTTACCAGATTTTGACTGTAGTCAATAAATCTTGCTTAAAGTACCTAATGTCTTAAATAAGTGTCTTTAAGTGCAATGACTGTTTAGTTGTTACAATATGCAAGCATGCCAAGACAAGTATCCTCAGCAGGCTCTGATTTTAAATAGTGCTAGATGGGACTCTTCAACTATTGATAAACAAATGTCATTTTAACTTTGTTACTACCTGTGAGTCTTCAACCTTCAGAAGAGCGCTGACTGTTGATGAACATTTTCAAGTATTAAAAAAATGTTTATGAATTTTAATGTTTAACACTTAGGGGCACAGCCCACTCTCTGTCTCTGCATTGCGTCACAGGGTCTTGGTCTGGAATTGGGTCTCTCCATACAGCAGCAAAGACACCGCTACCAAGGAGCTCCCTTCACAAAGTGCTCCTTCTTGGCACTTGCAGGCTTCTTCTGCAATTGCAAATACAGCTCCTACAAACACTGATGTTTGGGTTCCGTGCAACTGGGCCATCCATTACATTTGGATGACTGAGGGGGCTGAATTGAAAGCTGGTCTCTTTTGTTATTCCCCATATATGGGGATCCATATGTCATTCAGAGTGATTATGTCACTCAGCTTGCCAAACAGATTGACTCAAAGGACTAACACCCTTATTGTAAACCCCAAGCTAAAGGTATTAAAGTCACAAAATTGCCAAAATAACCTATGAAGACATGACAAGTAACACTGGAGAAAGGCGCCAAATAGAAAAATGTATCCAAGGTTAAAAACTGCACTTTTCAGTTCTGGGGAAAAAAAAAAACAAAACAGATATGTATAATGTAAGTTCCATAAAACTGGTTAAATCAACAAAAATACATGCTAAAATATTAACACAAAATTAACATGTCAAAATAGCAAGTATTTTTAAACATTCCTATTCAATCTATACAAAAGAATTTGAGACATCAAGAAAAAAACATTCATCATCAGGAGATACTGAAGTTGCTTTATTTCACCACATTTCAGTCTTTCTCTGGAGGCCAAACTGAAAATCCTGTTGACAAGGAAGATTTTAAAAACATCACTTTACCTTACCCTGTTTCTGATTATGGCAGGTGGTCAGAGACAAGATGAAAGAGCCTTTCTGGCTGAAATACAGTGAGATTTCCACAGGTGTGAGAGCTGGGAATGGCATGATCAGATCTCCACTGGAGTAGAAGGGTCAAAACCAAATCCCT
>VXBL01001314.1:314-31241 GCA_013400195.1 Aramus guarauna
CCGGAAGGAGGTTGATATTACCTGTGCTCCAGAATCCTTCAGTGACTGTCCCAACAGTCTGAAGTCCCTTTTGTTTGTTTTTGTGTTACGTGTCTGCTTCATCCCCACCCACATGGAGGAGCAGCAGCGGGTAATAGTCAGAGAGAGCTGTACCAGGCTGGGGAGTTTCCTAGTGATGTCCTTAACACAGGCCCCTGGGAGACAGCAGACTTCTCTGAGAGGAGGGTCTGCCCTGCATATTGGGCCCTCTGTTGCCCTCAGAAGGGAGTCCCCTACAACTATAACCTACCTTTTCTTCTTTGTGGGGATGGTCACAACATGAGGGGTGGGTCTTTCTGGCCTAGGTGCCACCTCTGGTCTAGCTTGGCTATCATCCATATCCTCCTTTGAGTGGCCTTCCACAGCCAGAGCCTTGTACCTGTTGTACAGGGGTACATGGGAGGGCAATGTGGGCAAGAAGGTTCGCCTGCCACACCAAGTGTGAACTTGCTTCCATTCACTCCTCCCTTTGAGGCTACTGCCTTCTACCTGGCAAGGATACAGGGTCCCCTTCACCTTGGTTTTTGTCTGTTAGTTGTCCCTGTTTCTTTCTCAAGGAGGGCAGAGCTTTGCTCCACCAGTCTATCTCTTTCTCAGCCTGTCTGATGCTCCTTAACCTTTCCACTTCTTCATGTAGTTCTGCCACGAGGCTGAGCAGATCAAGGTTGTCTAAAAATAAACAAAAATGACTTCTCGTGATGGCGATAGTAGTTTTCTTTCAATCTAGATGCTATATAAACTTTGTCTGGAAAAATTGCATATAATGAATTACTAATCTCTGATTTTTTTTAAATGTGAGACTTCTTCCTCACATTCATATTTATTTTCTTAAAAGTGCCAAATATAGCTATAGTCATCTTTACTCACCTCAGCAAAACCCTTCCCTAGAGTTCACCTTAAGAGACTGTACTTTCAGCAGCCCTCCTGCCTCAGTAAAGCAGTGTCATCCATGTTCAAATTATTACTACAACTCGGTGCCTATATCTGTGGCACTCTGAATAATTTTCTTCACCTGCACAAATTACACAATTTTTTGGTATGCTCAGGTGAAGCAATCTTTCAGGCTTTAGTTGAGGAAAAACAATGCCAAGTCATCTCATACTTTAAGACTCTAAGATTAGGAGTATTTTCCTCAGAAATACTGCCAAGCTTAAGCACGTTTGACTATGTTTCCTTAGCTAAAGGCCCAGTTCAGTAATATACATCACTTAATTGGAAACTGTATAGGGCAGATATGAACACAGTGAATGCACTGGATATCATAATTTAGTGAGCTGAAGGGTGCATTGGGGATATCTGAGAAAAAGAAACACTGAGAAATTACTTTCAATAAACAACATACAAATATTAAATGTATTATTCTCAGCTCTGAACTTTTTGTAACCAAAAAGAGTTTCCAGTTGAAATATGAATGTATCTTAGTGACAGTGTGATCCTACCCATTGCATGTGACTTTTAGAAAACAGATTTGTGCTTCTTAGTATGCCCGAGATCCGTTATTTTGCCATAATATGCACTTTGCTTTACCTTACTGCTTGCTGAAGACAAACACTTCTGTGATGGTTGGAAAGCTTTCTGTTCATTCTTGTTTTCACACTGTTTAATACTGGAAAGGTGAAAACCAGAAAAAAGAATAAAAAGATACTTTGAATTGGCTTTAAAGAAATATTTGGCTAAATGCAATAATAATATCTATATGGAACACGGTGACAGCAATCTCTATTTGGATGCTTGTCACATAGATAAATTTCAAAACTGGTGATGCAGACCTCCATTCTCCCCTATATCTAAATGTCAGCTGAAGCTGGTGCAGAATGGTAGTACCTAGCATAAGTTTTTACCAGGAGGGAAAGTGAGGTCTGTAAAAGCTCCTGCTCTGAAAATGAGCCCAGTTACTTTGCTGCCTTGTTATCACACCTGCCCACATCATGAGTGCTGGAGCTTCTCTGACATCTTTCTCTGCTTAGAGTAAATACAGGGCAGCTGATTCAGGAGACACCAGGGGATGTGCCCTACTGCAGAGGGAATTTCCTACTATATACTGGTTATCTGACACAAAGTGGCCTACTGTGATTAGACAATCCAGACAGAAGATAAATTATTAAGGGAGTCATGTTTTATTATAAGAAGGGGAGGGACAATTTTAATTTTATTAATCATTCATATAAGCAGGCTGGACTATAAATTATCATCTTTACCCAGGTCAAAACCAGGGCAAATTTATCTAGTTCAAAGCAGAAAAATGTCTCTCTTAGTTACGATGCCAAGTGGTTCTGTAATTGGAAATGGACCTCTAAAAACATAGTAAAACTTGTCAGATATGTGTCTGCAGTGAAAAAATTGTTCACAGAAAATGAGTAATGAAACAAATGTATCATCAGGTATTAGTAGAATAGTGCAATTATCTCCTATTTCACCCTAGAAAAATAAAAAAAAGTGGTGGGTTGGTTTTTTTTTTGTTTGTTTGTTTTTTGTTGTTTGTTTTTTTTTAAGTGCAGTTGTAAAAACCTTATTATGTTAATTCTGTTAAAAACCATCTCTTGGAGATTAATACATGCTAGCCTTGAACTATCAGGAGGCTTTAAGTATCTAACTGATGGTCATATCTGTGAGTCTCAAATACCACTCTCAAAAACAATGTGAAGAAGAAACACTTTGATTTATTCCATTCAATATGTAACAGAGAGAGTCAACAGTGAAATACTGAGACTGAAAACACTGAGCATCGTGATACATTGTCACTGGATGTTTAGAGTATTGTCAGTTAAATGATTTATTAATTACTACAGAGCACTAAGATACAGTATTTAATAGGGCAGCCATTTGGGTAAAACAGTATTCATATGAGAAAATAAATGCCAGTTTGTGGTACGTCTAATATTATGAATTTGTACTAATTGAATTAATATAGTCTCCTTAAGTACAAGTTTGATGACAGATAAAATTAATTAAAACTCTTTAAGTTGCAACTTTAAATTGCTGCTTCTGTCCCCTGCACCTCTCCCCCAGATAGCCACTAGCTGTCTTGGCTTTTACAATTCATGTAAGAACTGTAGAAAAATTACATGGACTATAATGCATTTTTAGTAGCGATTCTTGTTGTGGAATATGTGCAGGATATATGACATTAAAACGTATGCTGAAGCTGTCGTTTAAACCAGGAATTAAACTATTTCTTGAATGTGTTCACAAGGAAAAATGATGATATACAGTTGAATGGATGAGTGACAAAAGTGGCCTTGCTGGAGGATTTGTTTGATTCTTGGCTGTAACCCAGTTAATAGAACCCAGTTAATAGAACCCAGTTATAGAAATAAACAGAAGTCCTCTGAGAGTAAGAACTAGACTACGCTTAGTACTGCACTCTGCGCTCTCACGGTAACTCAGTTTGCAGGCTCATGTTTTTGATTCCAGATCCCGTAAGTACCTGCTGTTTGCTCACAGTCTCTTTAACAAAAAACATTTGGCTCCTGGACAAGAAAGCTTCGAATGGAAAAGTGGGACATATGTGGTAGTTGCTCAGACTTTTGTGGTTCGCTTAAAACTTGAAGAGGCAGTTCAGTGAATCTGTTGTAGGCCCTCTGAGGTCTAATGTGCAAGTCTCAGGAGTCTATCTAGATCTAGACAAATATGGAAGTGTCCTCCTTGCTGGGACTCTACCTAGACCTCACACGATTAAAGAACAAAGGAATGCAGAGTCCTGTAACTCCAGGGGTGTTGGCTTCAAGGCAGGGGAGCCAAATCACCCTGAAGCCTCTTACTCACATCCCAGACTTCATCAGATCTGTCATACAGTATGATTGTGCAGGGAGTTCAGTCCTGACTGAGCCAATCGAGAACTGATGTGCCAGGGACACTCTCACAGAGTGTGCTGGGAGGTCCTAAGATGTGTGAAATGCACACGAATCACTTCATGTTTAATCCTGGAAAGGCCAGTGCAAAAGCAGATGAGCCCAACAAGCCTGTTAAAGCAAGTTGAATGCAACAGGCATCGGTTGTGAATGAATGTGGGGTGACAATGTGGACACAATTGGCTTCAGCCATTTGGCTTTGGGAGCTTGAACCTGGCAACCAAGAGCACAGAGACATGCCCATAAAATGCACCAAAAAGATGTGAGTTTACTAGCCACATTTTTCTTGGTGGTCCAACAGATTTGCAATGGCATGTTGGAACAGATTCATTCTGTACAGCCATAAGGAAAATCTAAATATATTGTGTGTTAACAATTATAAAATTGTATTTGGAGATGAGTCTGCTTCTTTCCATTTTTTCTTACTAAAATGATCTAAATTGTGTCTGCTTCTTTCCATTTTTTCTTACTAAAATGATCTAAATTGTATGGCCTGTATTGTATCATTAGCATCTGGTAAGACACCTGCAGGTTTGATAACCATCTTTATGTATTGTAAGCAGAATATTTAGACTTAAGTTTCACCTTTTAGTTGATACTAAAGGACTGCAATAAATACTAGGAAATAATAGGAAAGCAAAAATGAAGTAACAAAGCTAAAACTGAGGGTGGTAAAGTGAAATGAAGAGGAAGGCTGTGCTGCTCTCTTTCCACTGGTACTGCAAGGCTTTAGTCATCATTGTCATTTAGTCTTTGCTTCTGAACAAAGTTGGATAGGATGAGGTATTCAGAGCTAGGACTCCTTTACTTCCTTTAACTGATTGTGCTGCTAAATCTGCAAATAATTGTGTGAGTGAACATCACTTGTGGAAACAAATTGTATCCGTATACACATGCTGTTGGACTAAAGGTATCATATGGATAGCCACACAGCATTTGTAGTAAGTGAAGCAGAAACAAGGGGAACAGAAACTTTTTTTTCAGAATGGCATTTGGCTCGAGACTCCAGGAGGCATAGATCCTAGGTATAGCACTACATAATGAAAATGTATCTTCCAAGTATATAGTGCTGCATTTGTCTATAATACTAAAAATATTTACAAAATGTGTAGGTTAGATTTTTTAAAATTATTTAGTGCACAAGTTTACAAACTTTATAGGGCAAAAGTGCATGCACATTTGTATACTATGTAAGTTGCACTTGCAGTCGGTAAATCACCATGTAATCTGGGCCAAGATATTTAGCTGAACTTTCATGCTTATGTTTCTACAATCAAAGGTTTGAGAATATCATCATCTTGGCATCGGAGATTTTCACTGACCATTCAAATATGGCTACTTTGAAAACAGAATTATTTGCATCAATATTACACAATAGTGTAGGACAGAAAGTGAAAGAAATGCCCTGTTCAATGGGTCTGAAGAACTTTCTCTTTTAAAACTTACCATGTATTAATTATGTGTGACATTTCAGGGAGTGAGAGTTGTTTGTAGCCTATGGCAATGAGTTAGTGAAATGAGACATTACTGAGACAGAAAATAAAAATGTGTCAGCATATCAAATTACACAGATATTGGTAGCCTAGATGTATTTGCTAGTTTGGAAAGCTATGTTTGATATTGTGAAATTAAAGCTGTGCACATTGGTTTTAGATAGCAGTACCACATTTCTTTAAAAATAACAATACTGAAGTAGCTGGGTGAAAAGAAATGGAATTCTCATCTTGCAGCATCACTGCAAGGAGAAACAATAAATAAAATATCTTCTCTTAACCTATTCTGCAGCTAATAAAAATGATGATAGAACTACTGAAAATGCATTTCAAAACAAACAAAAAAAAAGCTTAGCAACCTCCTTCTCATTCAACAAAATAAGGAAAAAGCTTATTGAGGATTTATATGCTGTGTGTAAATATTTTATTTGTTTTTCCCCTTCTTTGGAAGAATATCTTTCTCTAGTAGTGCATTTAGCTACAAAATTCCAAAGAAATTTATTCCTTCACATAGGGAAAGGAAAGATCCCCAACTTTCTGGGGATCAGTTATTGTTCTAATTTAATAATACTGTGTTTTACAGTATCTTGGTTGTTACATACTGTATTAGCTGTATTTTTAAAGTATGATTGTTCTTTTTATATCTTTTGATCCCATGGAAAGAGAAAATGTCTTTCTCACAGCCAAAGACAAGCTGTTGAAATGGCTGCCAGCAGAACTGTGGTGTTAAAAAAAACCCCAAACCAAACCAAAAACCATCTTGCAAACTGGAAATGGTTGAGCCAGTGGGAAGTCTTTTAACATTACTCCTACTCTACCCTACCATAGCCACTTGAGTACATGCCTCCCTCCCCTTGAAGTGTGAGCTTCGTGAATATTAAAACAGACACTTTACCAATAGTATCTGAAGAAGCTTTCCTTCTAGCACCTCTGATATTTTAAGGACTTACTATTTCCCCTCTCCTTCTGTGTTGCTACAATCTCCATTGTCTTTAGTGTAGGGGAATTTGGATGGGAAATCTTCAATGTCTCAAGACGCTCCATCTTAAGATGATCCATCCTAAGCCTGTGTAAACTTCCTCATCTGTGCTGATACACATTGTTGTTAAGGATTTGCAGTCCTGCAGCCCATCTCAAGGTTAAATCAGTTTGGTACATATGATGCTCAACAGACTTAACATTCCAGTTTATCAAAATGTAAAAGAAACAGCCTTTGTCTTAGCAAGCAAAGATTTAAGGTGGGAATAGCAGTTCCTACAACAGATGCAAACTGTGGTATCAGCTAGAACATCGTGTCCAGCTGCATGCCTTACAGCGTTTTGGTTGTGCTGCTGCCCCTGTTTGGAGTTCTCTGGTTTGTGCTGTCCATATTCAGTACTGCCAGAGCTTCCATATTCACTATTCTTATAGAAGGCTTTGACATTTGTAGGAAAATACTAATAAATTTAATCCTTATTGACTTATTTTTTAGATTTTGTAGCATCTTCTAGCTCATAGTTTATTTTTAAATGTAAATTAAAAAAAAAAAGTGTTTGCTGCAGATTTTAATTATTTTAACAGTTTCCAAAGTATTTCGCAATTGTTTTGGAAAAGTAGTGTATATTGTACTGCAGTATTTATAAAAATTCAGTACTGAGACCACATGCTTTATGGGAACTATGAATGCTTTTAATTTCGATGACTGATAGTACTTTACACTCCACTAACCTTTACAGAGGTTTCTCTGTTCTTACGTTCTATAATGCTAATGTACTTCCAGTCTATTATATCCATACTGAAGTATTCTATACTGTTCTTCATACTTTTTACCATTGTATCCATGTACCATCCATCAGTGTGTTAAGCAGTGTGCGGATGACTAATGTCTGTTTGCTTTGTTCTTGGACTCCGAGAGAGGAAGCAGTGTGTTCAGTAAAGCGGCTTTATTTTGAAAAGGTTTTATTTAGGAAGTTCAAAAGTATATACTCCTAACTTGAACAGGCAGGCATTAGGTTTGTGATGATCTGTAGCTCCTCAAGAAGTGGTGAAATGAACAAGCACTCCAAAATCTGCACCTTCTGTGCAGACAAGATTTTCCTGATTGTAGAAAGCTCCACTGAGCCAAGCAGAAAATGGTTGTCAGTCGTCATCTTTATCTGTATGCATTAGGCCGTCTTTCATATTGATACTCTTTGTGTCAGCAATGAATGCCCTAGCTTCTGATATTCAGTGGCAAACTAGAACAAGGGGTGGAGGATAGATTTGATGCACCTAATACACAGTTGCTGAGAGGACACACCGCAGTGTTTTGTATTGGTTGTCATACATGGTTTATAGGATTGCTATCGCAGTCTAACAACCACACGACAGATGTAATTTTGGAAAGCAGATCATGGTTTATCAGGATGGAGAAGTCACCAAGCTGACTGAAGATATTGCTCAAAGAACTGCTATGCAAAAAGTCGGCATTAGCTTGCTAAACTACATACCAAGCTTGTCAATTGTAGAATGCAGGTCATGAACTGCATGGCTGTACAGGTAGTAGTTTCTTTACGATAGAAATGTTTATAAAATGTTTCTCTAACAAATGGATTAACAACAGAAGCATTCCACTTTGTTCTTAACTGAATGCTGAATAAGAGGAACTGTGGTATTGGAGGATGGAGTAGTAAGAGCAGCAAACTGTGCAGTTGCTGTAAAATCTTTACAAAAGGATATTTTTTGAGAGAAATTGGGCACCTGCTGAAATTAACTGACAGCAAATGGAATTTAGTAAAGTTATTGCCATTGAAAATGAAAATCATGGTAAAACATGCTGTTGGTTCTTTAAAACAATAGCAAAAATCTCTCTCCCATCTTTAGCCAATATAAAACAAAAAAAAATTTGAATAAAATATGGAAGGAAAAGTGACTACACTTCAGGCATTTATACTCCATCTCTGTCATATGGCACTATTACTGTGTTCCCTATTACATATAATAAATAATAAAATAAAGCCTGGTTTTGACAAAATCTGGGAAAGTATCTGTGAGGGTTGTTTTTTGACAGTGAAAAAGGAAAAATGGCTCTTGCTTACTTAATCTTCCTAGTCCTTTATGTCTACAAGGACATGCATTACTTCACTCTTGTTACCATGTCATCTTCCTCTTCAGTCCCTGTTAATGTCTTCTTCTGGTCTTATCCTGCTGTGACTGAGCATTACAAAGTTTTTCACGCCTCTATGCGTAAGTCCATCAACCAATTAGTTTTCAGAGCACATGGTACATATAGATGGCATGGCAGTGGGTTCAGACCTAGGTCAGCATACTCCAAGCTTTCAGTCAATATGAAAAAAGTATAGGTCTACATTAACAGTTGTATCGATTTAGAGAGTGGATTTTTCATTGTTGTTTCTTTTTCAAACTTCCAGCTGTGATCACTGCTGTTATTCTGATTTTTGTCTCAACAGTCATCACAGAATTTCTCACCATGACAAACACTGATTTTAAACAAGCACCTGAAATGTATCAAAGTATGGGTCTCGTATTGACTCTTTATAGGTTTTTGTTGCACATCTTGCATACCTGTCTTTTAAAATATTCCAGTAGTGTATCCAATTTTTACATCTAATCAGCTTCTGTTTTCTTCTGAAAAAGTTTGGAGGACTCATTGGTGAGGACTTCCGTGGTGAGTCTGCCTCAAAAATATGTCTTTCATGTAAACTAATGTAGAACACAGTGGGTAATGTATTTTAATTGAATGAAGGAGTCAGGTTTTCAAAGTCTGAATTAAAATAATCATAGATCAATTATTATTGATTCTGTTTAATGTAAATTGAAACAAATGTGAGTAAAACAGTGAGACATCCTGGATTAGAATGAACCCACCTTGGCATTTTGATGGAGGCAATGAACTATTGTACAAATATACTAGGGCTTTGGGATCAAGTGTATCTCAGCAGAAAAAAGGGAATATGTTTTTCTGAAAAATATGGTGTGTATTTTTTTCCTGCATTGCTATCTGATACTTTAGGAGTTAGGAAAAAACTTTGCTGTTGGTTGCTTTGTCTTTTATTTTATAGTAAAGAGGGAGATTATACCTGCATAATCTTTTTTTTTTTTTTTGGGGGGGGGGGTTGTTTTTGTTGTTGTTGTTGTTTTGGGTTTTTTGGGTTTTTTTTATGCTGATACATAAATCTGTTTGGATGTGATCTACCTCTGTCTTGTATTAACTATATTTTTTTTCTTGTATAATTTCTGTTTTGTCATTATAACTAAAATGAGAAGTAGGCATAATGGTTTAGAACAAATACAGCTTTATATTATTGTAAAGTTTTGAGATTATAAAATGAGATGGTACTAGCTATTGTTAAAGCAACATAAAACTGGAAGCAGCTCCATTCAGCTGCAGTCTGAATGGAGATGAAGAGGGGTGTTTCCAATTAGAGGGTACTGCTTAGGTGGGTACTACTGCTGCTTCGTTCTCTTTTCTTTCATTTCTGCTTCCTCCATTCTTCTGCTCTGAGGTAAATGAGATTACAAGCTCCCCTGTAATAAAAAAAATTGTGAGGATTGATATTAATTCTAAAAAAAATATCCAGTAATTGGAACATACTGATATCAGAGCTAACCAGGCTACATAAAAATATTGTATTTATTTATATTGTTGCTCTGGTTTTATCCATGTAATAATGAAGCTCTAATGATTAAATCTATGTCCAACTATCATTTATTTCAGCAGGGCCAGAAGTTTAGCTTAGATATAGAAACTTTTCGGAAGTCTGCTTTCTGTTCTCAGTTACTTATCTTTTTGTACAATCAATCTGTGGAGATCTGTATGATAAGTTCATATGCTGAGACACAGTCCCTCTGAGTTTAAATTAAAGACTACAAGGATCTCCTTGCAGGTGTTAGGTAGTTTAATGGGCCATGCATATATGTTGAAAGGTTTACATCTTTCTTTTGTTGTTGTTCATAAGAAAAATGGTCGCAAAACTGGGAAGCTCACTGAAACATATAACTTGGAATTCAGAGTACGATCTATATGAAATCGTCAAAGCCTTTCCTTATCCAGGGAATTTCAAAATACCTTTCTAGTCCATATGTAGAGTTGGGGAAGGTGAAGGTGCTCATGAGATTCTCCTGATAAATTAGAGTTTAAAAACAATTAGAACATAATTAGGCTCCCACAGATCATTTAAAAATATCTTCAGGCCTCTGACATACCCATATTTCTACAGCAGACAAAGATGTCTTTAAAGGAAAGAACAAAACAATACTCACAACCCCTCCACCTCTAAATCCAGACAGTGGCACATTGTAACAAAGACTGTATCGGGGACTGCCTGCCTACATAGAACTAAAAGTGAGCATCCACAATCAGATACACAGCCAACAACTCCAAATACTTCCGGAAAGCCTTTTAAACCTCAATCATATTACCTTTACTACATATTGAACTGCTACTCTGTGAGTGGCTTCAGTTCAAAGAGACAGGAGCTTGAAAAAAATTTAAGCTCTAAATAAATCATTGACCCTCAGTATACATACCACATACATGCCATGGGTTAAAAGAGGAGGTTTACCAGGAATATGAAATAAAAATAATCCCACAAATATTTACATCCCAAAATCAAACTGTCAAAATCAACAGATTTCCATCTTTTATAGACAAATAGCCTCTTCTTTGATGGAGGTTGGTCTATTATAACTCTGTATAATACACTGAATAAGTGCACAGTAATACAATACATATTTTAAAATAGCTCTGATACTATTTTAAAAAAATAATGTTTTACATATCTTTTTCTACAAGAATGTTGATTATCAGTGACTGTGCTAGAATGAAGTTGGTAAACTATATTTTTTTCCTGCAAGTTAAAAAAAATCACTACCCTATGTTAAAATCTCAATCCATATTTAAGCATCCAAAAATTATTTGAAATTTTAGAAATAATGATTACTGTGGGCAATGTAAATGGAAGCTGCTGGGAAACCAGCAGTGTTGATTATGAATCTGCCAGACTGAGTAATTCAGTATAAAAATATAGGTATTTAACTTCAGACATCAATCAAAACTAAAAATAAAAGGCCTCGCATTTCCACCTTTATTGCTGTATCCGTCTTTGCCTTAATTCCCAAATCCAGAACCAGATAGTTGTTACTAGTCATCTCCAGTCTGCGTGAACTCAGACAATTTGTTCTTTTTTGACAAAAAGAGGTGAATTTTGTCCAAGTATATACAAAAGAAAGTATCGAATTCTGAGCTAGATAGGATACCATTGTGGGAAAGATGGTGTAGAGACAGTTCACTAAAGCCTTTTTTCTTTTTTCTGTTTACTTTATTTGAACTATTGACCTTGCAAAAATATTCAGCTTTCTATGAGGGGCTTTTTTTTTTTTTTTTTTTTTTGGAATGGCTTTTGGTGCCTGAGTTTTGAAACATGTATGATCAGACCCAGCTTATCTCTGAGGCTGCTGGGTTTTCTAACTCGCCGTGCTGGAAAACACACCAATCTTGGGAAATCAAGCTAATGTCTCTCAGCTGTGCAGAAAAAGTGTGAACAGCTCTGTCAAATGAGCTACCCCCATCTCCTTTTTTCAGGCAGCATCTTATACTCAAGCAGTCACTTCACATTTGCCATTTGAGCAGTTGTGATATAACTGCTGTTTTATTGCCTATAGGAGAGTTTCTGTGAGGAATCAGAAGCTGGTCTTGCAGCTACCCTGGCCAAAAAAGGTTTTAGTCACAGGACTCTATTACTGGTGAATGAATAAGGAATCCTGACAGGATTATAATAGAATATGAACACATAGCTCTGGCCTAAAGGTTGCTAATTGACCAAGTGGTAATAGGAGGGGAAGTATTTTCCAGCCTTGAACCTCTTTACCCCCAGATAAGTATATTAAATGCCATCAGTTAACCCCTTGAGTGCAATGACCCAGTGCTGCCAGGGACTTGCCTGGTATGATAGATCATCCCATTTCCTAATCAGCAGTGATGTATAAAGTACTGTCATAAGGCCAGATGAGTAACAGGTCAGTTCCTTTGTTGGATGGAAAGACATCTCTGGGCATTTAAAAGGTTAAACACAAAATTTTAAGTGTACAGCTGCAGTGCCTTGCAAACACATGAAAAATATGAAGCAAAAGAGCAGTCAGGAAAAAAATCAGAACAATGTAAAATGAAAAAAAAAATCTCAGGAACTTTGATTTGGAATTGTATTGATGCTTTTTTATTATTTGTTTTATTGGATTTTTACTGTTTTCTCCAGATAGTTTCCCAAAGAGTCAACGTGCTGAATTATGTCCAGCTTAGTTCCTTCCCATACTTATTCTCACACCATGGAGATTCAAAATTTCACTGAAAAATACCAAAGCTATTATGTCAAGTGGGGATAAATTTGTCAATAATAAGTTAGACTTCATAAAAAATTTCCAGTCCTATAAAATATATTTTCTCTACTTTTTTCCTGTGGCATCTTTCATTTAATTTCCAGGCAGAATATTTCTGTTGTCAAGATGTTGTCTCCTAAATCAATATTTTTTCTTGTGGTAAAAAGATGTAAAGAGCTTTATCAATTTATGTGTGCAGAAAAAGACATTCAAGACTTCACACTTGTTGTCTTAGAAGATGTTTAAAGTCAAAAGTGTCCGTTCTGGGAGGTAAGTACTGCCCTCCCAGTTTAGTAAAGACTAGAATCTTCTTTGTACTTACATTATGCAGGACTTCTTTACCTCTTTTCTAATTTCACTGAAATCACTGGGGTTACTCATTTAATATGGTACCAGTAAGAAGGTATATCAATGGCAGGCTCAGCCAGGTGGAAGCTGTAGTTTTTTAACAAAGATTTTGTCTTCACTGACATAGAGGTATTTATCTATATTTTACAGTGTGATGACTAATTATGTTGGTTTTGATGGGTGTCTTACAAATAATGTCTATTTGGCCACCAGAAACCATCTCAGTTGCCTTGAGGCACCTCACACTGTTGCATTAATGGATTAAAAATTACATTTCCCATTTCATACTTTGTTTCAATTTTCTTTTTCATGGTTTAGCATCAAGTCTGATAAACTTAGAAAGCAGTAACTCATAAGCTATGTTGAAGACTCTTGGATGTGAGATGTGTTACACAAGCTTAATCAAAACCAACACTCCTCATCAGAACTATTAAGAGAGTCAAGTGCTGGTTCTTCAGGCCAGGCCAGAGAGCAGAGCTAGAAGGCAAGAGTTCTCCTGAGATTTGCAGTCATGAGACATTGTAGGCTTTGCGTGTTGCCTTTGAGCATGACCTGGTACATGAATGGATAAGGCATTGTCTTTTAAAGAGGAATACTGAAAATTGTAGGGAGGAGAGAGACACTTGAGCTGTGCATTACACAGCAGTGCACATCAGGAGTTCTGTAGTGTGGGAGGCTTTTTAACTTTCCATTTAAAAAAAATAATTCTTCTTTCAAAGCACCGATCAGTCCTCCTTTGATAATATGGCACTACATTAGCTCAGGCTGGAACAGGCTGTTTCTCAACCTGATTCTATGCACCCACATAGCATCCGCACTGTATGACTGCAACCTGAGTGGAGGCTTCCTATGAACACCACCTGCCAGAGAGATCCCTCTGTCATATACGCCACCTGCATACACTTCAGGCATATATTTTATACTAAAAGGCATTATGAACCTGAAGTTTTCTCCTGTGTGGACAGTTGACAGGCTTGGACTTTGAGTGCTTACCCAAACCCTGGAGAATCTGTACCACCTTGTTTCCTGCCTGTGGTCTTTTTGGTGTCTTATAACTCCATATACACTTTCATAAGAAGTTTTAGCCTGCCTGGAAACAGCTGAGGAGCATGGCAACTGGGAATTCACACTTGAGTACTCACCAGCTGCTGGTCATTTGCCACATTGTGCAGATGCATGCCCATCCCTTACAAAATGGAGCACAGGTACCACCTACAACGGAATAATTGTGCTTGTGTTTCACTGTCTGTTTTGCTTACAAGATCCTTTTCACAAGTGCAGGTTGATGAGATACATGGTTCCCTGCCATACAGCTGTTTGCAGTGGTTGGCTTAGAGACATACTAATGATGCAAATGAATTATATAATATTAATATCCATGTTAACTGCAGCCTCTTAAAAAGGCGCATCTTATATTTAGAGTGCTAATAATATGCATATTAATCCTGTCTTTAAATTGCATGTTTTCTGATTAGGAAGAAATCACCACTGTAAATGTAACTGGTGCAACTGGTAAGGTGGGCATTTTCTAGGAAGAATAAAATTATTCTCCTTTTGAAATGCAAAAAGCTTTAAACAGAACCAATCCTAGGCTGGTCTTGCAGACTCTGAACTCCAGAGCTGCCCGAGAGTGGCATTCTGCCTTCCCCAGTGTACACGGACTACCAAGGTCCCTTTCTTCCATGAGGCATCAGAGCAGGCCAGTCGGAAGTCATACTTTTTATATTTGTTTTAATTGGGTTTGGTTTCTGCATTATAATAAATTTAATTGGATTATGGTCACTTGACCCCCAGGGGCTCAAATCTAATTTGCTCTTACTGCCTGATCATTGGCTAACTAGATCTAGACATGAACCATTCCTGGCAGGGTTCTCTACACATTAGCTTAAGAAGCCATCATTGTTGTATCCATCACCCTTGCCTTCATTCAATCACACCTCTAAGGTTTCCCAATTATACAAGAGGTAGAAATTCCCCATATCAAATTGCCCTTTGCCATGTATGCCATCTTTATCCCATCACGTAGTACACATCATTCTGAACTCCCTCGTTTCTCCTGGGGGTTTGTGCCATTCCATGGGCCAGCAGCATTTGTGTGCGTGTACCTTGCTCTGACTATGGAGCTCTTTGTCCATCGCTCCTTTGAAATTAACAAAAACTCACAACTGTACATCAAGAAATGGGGTAAACAGATAATCTATAAATATTTAGATCTGGTTTTTACATATCTCTTTTAGCCTCATTTTCTGAGGAAAAAAAACCTTCTGCAATTTCCCAGGGAATATGTATATATGTTTGTCCACCTTCCCTGAACCTATTGACCAATTTCAATCAAATCTGACAGAGAGGTCTCAAACTGTAAAGTTCACCAAGCTGCCTGAAACAGAGCATCTTCAGCAATGTGATAGACCATGATCCACAAGACAAAGATTGCCGTGTAAATTCAGCTAAGATTAGATCCCAGAGAATCCACACAGGGGAAGCTGTTTAGAAAGACCTGTCACTGAAGAAGCTTTAATTGCTGATAAAACACAAAACCAAGACAAACCAAGAGTCATGAGTTCTACTTTTCTTGGAATTACCCTTTTTTTTTTTTTTAATAACTTTTTACTATTCCAAATAAAGCTGTATGGAAGATCAGTAAAGATCTTTACCATAGACTTCATTACATAGAAAGTAGCTTAAAATATGACCTAAAATGTGAAAGAATATTTCATCTGCTTTTTTATCCTTCCTTGTTAAGAACATTGTACTAGAAAGAAATACTTGACTGCTGGGTCCAGTCCCTGCTAACCGTGGAGATCACACTGTGTAATCCTTTTAAGTAACTGGCCAAGCTCCACATACAGAATAAAAGCATTTCTTACCATGCTTCTTGCTCTACACTGGGCACGCTTGATGCATTACAAGGTCTAGTTGATACAGTGAAAAAACACCATTTAGTAAGGTGTAAAACTGTTGGTTCATGTTTACTGCTAATACCTATTTTACCCAAACAATAAAAGGGAAGTTTGCTGTGTAATGCTTTCCACCTTTCATCTCTTCATTTCAGGGCTAAAGCTCAGTCACAGGAAATGATTAGCAAATCTGGAGTTGCAGGAATGCTTCCAAAGCACAAAACAAACACTCAAAAAAATTATGAACTGTATACATAAACATAATGTGGGAAAAATGGAAGATAGAGTGGAGATTACAAGAATAAGGGAGAAGAAAAGGATTCACAGTCAGTTGAGACATCATATGATGAAACTGTCATTGCTTAATTCCTAAATCCCTATATCCATAAAAGAATTCGAAACTGTAAAACTATTTCTTACTTCCATCACTTCTATTTTATGCTTTTGTGTCACACAAGACGAGTTTAATTTTTCTGACATTTTATTGCTTCCTACACCAAATGTAATTAGCAAGCATGAAGTGCTTTGTTCTTTTGTTTTCTTTTTCTTGAGTGAACAGTTGAAGAAAAAAAAAATCCTGTTTCTTCTAGAACAGTCTTATTCCATTGACTTAATTAGTGTTATTCCTGATTTATGAGAGTGTTAATGTATTTATTTTCTGATAGAGTTTATAATAGATCTTAACACAGTAATTGCCATCTGCTGTAATTCATATGTCTGATTATGAAGTAAGCAGATAACTTTGCTCTCCTACCACTTCAGTCACTGGGAAATGTTTCTTACTGTTCTCTCTCTTTTCTTTTCAGATGTCTCCCCTCACTAATTATAAATCTACTAGACTCTTAGATTTCATTACCTTTCCCTTCCAGCTGTTCTCCATTTCTCTCATGACCTTGCCCACTTTGTTTCTGATTTTCCGGATTTCAGTAGACACATTTCCAGGCATACACAACTGAAAACTATCTGAAGCATTATATTCTGGTTAGCTCGTATAGTCATGTGATCCCTTGAACACAAAATAAATCAAATTCTCACAGCAAAAATCAAGTGATTCCAGAATCACTAGTTGTAGGTATAGGAATAAATTGCTGACATAAGGAAATATAAAATGTATTTAACCAGTAAAATCTTGCCCAGAAACTTTCAGAAGCCTTGGTGGTGGGTTTCATACCATATAATAGAAGCCACAAGACTCCTGGGCTTTTTTTTCCTCTTCCTGTACAGAATGCAAACAGGATTTCAAAGCAATAAGATCTCTTAAGATTGGACAGTTTCAGGCATGACACATGGTTGTTATAACCACCATGTCCCTCTAGATTATGAGTCTAAAATCCAGAACTCTAGAAGATGGGAATAGGTTTCAGAGACACATCTGAGTCCTGTCACTAGTACCTTTCCAGTTCATTGTAAGTTTGTTCAGATCTAAACAATAGACATAAAGCCGGGGTGGGGGGATCACAGAGAGAGCTGGTTTAGGTTTCTTAAGTATTAAAATAATATAAATAATAATACTCATATATATATATGTATATATATATAATTCCCATTCAATGACCAACAAACACATGGGGAAGTATTTAGAAGATACCAATATCCTACCAAGCTTGAGGAACTCTACAGTTGCTTTGGGCTGCTATTGAAGAATATTTTAAAAGGTTATGAATGCTATTCAAAAACTCCACTTCAACCTTTATTTTAGTTTTCACATAAAAACTATTAATTTGTGCAGTGAAGTCAGTCTTAGCTCTACAAAGAGGTACTGACAATCTAACACACTTAGGCCTGCTCATTCATTCATTACTCCATTAAAGCCAAATAACAAAAAAATAAAGAAACTTCAGGGAAAATCTTGAGGAGCCAAGGGACTGTTTATATCACATGGCCCGATCTCATAACCCCTTGCACATGTTTTGATTCTTAAACATGCAGGTAGACCTACAGGGCTATCACTTGCAGGATTCACCAAATAACTGTATTTGTCAGATACATCTTTTCTGTGACTCTCAATTATTTGAGAAATGAGTAAAAGTACATTGGCTGTATTAGCAATATATTTCTTTCTCTTCCTTGAGCTTTATCAAGAGTTGTCGCACATTATTGTTTGGTGACAGCGCTAGAAAAAAGTGAAGACAGACCTGACCTCTCATAGCATTTTTGTGACCATGGGGCTCACACAAGCAGCTTGGCATCTGCCGGCACATCTTTAGCGAGTTGGCAGCCCCAGCGCCCTTTGCAGGTTGCAATCAAACCTGCCTTCTACAGCAGCCTCTTTCTGGCTGATTAAGTTTAATGTAATTTTAATTAAAAACCACAGTGTCAAAGGGTTTAGCTGCTCGAGAAATGAGCACAGATTGTGGCACAGTGGCAGCAGTCACTTGGAAAATGGAAATGCATCCTGACAATATTGTGTAGGGGCCAGATAAACAAAGCTGCAGCTACTGTACCTTGCAAAAAGCTGGGAGAGACCATCACTGCAAGGAACCTTATTCAAAAATAAAGTATAGAGCAGTTCTTGTCTTTTAGCAATTTTAAAGTGCATCTCAGCAACTGAGTAGAGTAATAATTGCCAAGAATTAATTTCAGCCTTTCCTCACCGTTTTTACATTTGTTCAGTGGGATGTATAAATGCAAATTGCAGATTTCAGTCCTTATTTATTTTGAACAGCAAAAGATTTGCTTCACGCAATAGGCTAATACAACTTTTCTCCTTAGGCTATAAAGAAAATATCACTAGAGATGTTACCAGTGCTGAAAGCAGGTTCCATTTTAGGGATTTTTTTGTTTTTATCTGCTTCCAGCTTTTCTTGTCCCTTGAAGCAGATCACAAGGAGATTTTAATACCTTACATACTGCAGATATTGAGCAACATTTGGAGAATGACCAAAAAAATCACTTCACTGTCAAAAGGTTGCATCCTATCTAGGTGATTTAATTGCATCAGTATACATAGAGATATTGTTAATAATGGTTTCCCAAAGAAGTGTCTCTAATATTTTATTTTCTTAGTTGCCATATTTTTTTGAGTAAAGAGTTGCTTTGGGGTCATTAAACACCCTTGTCTTGGCAGAAGTTGCTATTTTTTAAACCTGTCCTTCGAACATGTGCATTTGTGAAACTAAGGCTTGATCCAAAGTCCACTGAGATCAGTGGAAAATCCCCAGTGACTTAGGCTTTGGATCAGGTCCGGAGAAGTATACATGCAAATAGGTAGGTATTGTGGTAACATTGTTCGCAGGAATTCCTTTCAGCAAGAAGCTCTTTTATTGTTTGTAAATGCTACTCGTGCTCCGGGGCCAGAACCCCAGGAGAATTCCACCTAGTGACGTCAATTCTGTAGAGGAGAACTTCCTCCATCCCCTTTTAGGTTTGTGGGACATTTTCGAACAGATGGAGCCTATATAGGTGGGATGGGTTCCATCTGAACAGAAGGGTCACAAATGCACCAACTGAGAGGATAGACAGAGCTATGGGGGAGAGTTTAAAGGAGTGGACAGGGGGATGGGAAGTCTATACAGAATCCAGCAGAGAGGAAGAAGCAGCTAAAATAAGCAGATGGGTAGACAAGGGGAAATAATATTAAGGATTGAAATATGTAACCCACCTACAGAAAAGGTTAAGAGAGAAAATCAGAAGACAGAACTTCTGTCACAATACAGTTAGGAGACATAGAAAAGGCATGATTAACTGACGCGCATAAGAGGTCTGAAAAAGAAAGTCCATTTTTCAAAGTAGTAATATTCCAAGAGAAGTGTTGTCCTGAGCATCACATGGTGGATGCGGGTAATAGAATGTATTTACAAGTATTGAAATTGCTTTCCTACATAGAGGACAACATGAGAAGAAGCTAAATGAAGGCCTGAATTAGGCCTCTAAACTAGAATTTACTGACAGGTAAAGCAGCTTGGACATGAATACATGGAAGTATGAGGGATTCTTTGCCTCTGAAGTGAGGGGAAAAAAGGAAACAGAAGGAAATCAAAATAACATCCCATCACAAAATCTGAGATGCAGACCAGCAAGGGATGGACAGAAAAATATGACTGAGTATAACCAAATTATATAGGAGATACACTCTGCTAAGTTAAAAAAAATTGAACTTCAGCAATACAAATAAAGAAATATTTCATTTCCAGTTACACTGACTCTCGATCTAGATGGAAAAAGATACTTGAACAGCTCCATGTATGAATAGTTTTTGATACTGGTTTGAAGAGGACTTTCTCCTAGCCTTAGCCTACCATCACTATTATCTAAACGAAAGCTTAGCTAAACATAATGGGCTTTTATTTAGTAGTGGTTACAATGTGGTAAGATTAACTTGTTAGCATAATTTCACCGAGAGCAGCATTTCTCCCATAAAGCAGCTATGAAATCACAAGCTGCTTCTAATTAAGAAATGCTACCATCCCTTATGCCCACTACTATTACTTTATAAATAAATATGCAGTATTTTGCATGTTTCTAAATAAATGCTTTTAGTCCAAAACATTTATAACTTGCAATGTCAGATGAATCTGAATTACAGAAATGTCAATCAAGTCCAAAATTAATACCTGGCTTTACAACAGGACCAGAGTAAAGCCCCAGAGCAGAGCACTGCCAAGCATTTAAGAATAGGAAGATATTTTCCATTATTTGTAACACATTGCTATGTACACAAGAACCTTCTCCTCATGGTTATTATCTCAGAAATCCTTAGGGTGCCAGAACCACTCAGCTTTGCTTCTCAGTTCTCTCGGTGTTTGTGAACAAGGTTCTAAGGATATTCCATATGGAAACATGCAAGTGGTGCTTTTATGATCACCAAGGGAAGATGTTTCCCTGAAGCCTTTGTATGTTTTCAGGAAAAATCTGAGCATCTGCCTGGAGCCCATCTGAATCATATATGCAGTTCACTTCAACAAAATCTGACTGTGAATATAAAGGAAAATGCCCAAAGGGTTACACTACACAATAGCAGGATACATACAGCATTTCACTGGCATGCATATAATCCTTTTATTTATGAATAAAGACTTAAATATTTATCTATAATTGTACAAATAGCTAATTACATGTAATGAAGCAAAGAACTAATTAATGCCTTAGTAATAATAGATATTTTAGAACTTCTGAAGTGTCAGAATATTTGACTTTCAAAGCATGCCAGAGAAAATGCTACTATTACCTTGTTAAGAATGCTAGGATAAAATAGAGCATAACCAGTATCCTTCTTTATCTGGTTATGATGGCTAAACAAATATAAGGCATAACTATTAATATAGATTCCAAGGGACTGACTGGATACACTGGTAAATCTGTGTAGTCCCTCAAATTTTATTAAAAGGGTGTACATAGTTTTATGTATTTTCAAAATGCTGTAGATGCTATGTTGCACAATATAATTTTGGGTATGTCCAGTCCTTCCAGTTTTGTTGCCCGAGTAAAGCAAATAAATAATGGCTTGTCAGCCACTCAACATGTATTGAATGTATTGTATCAATTACATAGAATAAGCCTCAGTGAAACCAATAAGTAGTTGCGATGCAGTTCAGCTACTAAGATTGGTGGTGGACATGCATGGTAGAATGCAAAGTGGTGCACCTCTTCAGAGTTGCACTTTTTCAATATTCCCAAAAAATGACTTTATTACCTCCTGTGTTGTACAAGCATAGCATTTTGGATTGTGGAAAATGTGATTTCATAAGCAATAATTTACAGATTATAAGTAAGCCACTTTTGGTGCTGATTCTTGCAGCAAGTATTTGCTAAATTGTTTCTAGCTTTCTATAGCCTTTGAGGTTTTAAGTGCTCCACTGACATGGAGATAACAATATGATACCAGTAACAAGTTTAAGCACCACCAACTAAAAATTACAAACTTTGACCAAAGCATGTTACTTCTACAAAGCTTCTTCACTGAGGGGTTTTGATTTTTTTGTTTGGTTTTGGGTTTAAATTTGCAGTTCTACATTCTGACTGTTCATTTTCAGTGTAGCAAAGTATTTTATATTTGTTTAAAATGTTAAATGAAAAATTATTTTAATATTGTTTCAGAGATACCTCATTAAGAGCAGGCTTGATATCTTCTCTTAAGTAAAAAAATGTGCGAGTGAATTCCCTTCTGTTGACAGTGTAGCAGTTCTCTGTTATGCTGTTTGCAAAGTGGACATTGTATAACTCTGCTCCTATTTAATTATTTTAGAGGGGTTTTAGTTAGTTATGCAGCTTCCTTTCTGCCTTTATACAACAATAACAAAAAATTGGTAGATTGAAAAAGTGTGTACTATATACTATTTTTTCAGCCCTTCTAAATTAAATTAAATCCACTCAACATAGCAAAAGAACCCTCAGGCATAATTCTACATACTACTTATTTGCAGTATTAAATATTCAGTATTTTTCCTTTTAAAAGCATATTTTTTACAATTGTAATAAACTACCATGTTAAATCATATTTGGGTTTGCATTTAACATTTTTTTTTTCCAGGTTGTCAAAACTAAGCTTTTCATACTCATCGGTCTTTCTGATATATAAAAACTGAGTCAATATGGAAAGAAATTTTTAAGTAACATTTTCTATGTTGAGCTTACATGCAAGTGTTCTTTTTACATAATGTAGAAGAGTGAACAAATGGGTACCTTAGTCCAAGCAGTTGCATTAGTCCAATATACTCATGAACGTTCACAATTCTAAGTCGTTGGCTATCTGTTTGGGTCAGTCTGAAATACATTTCATATATTCTGTTGACCGACAGTCACTCCAGTATTCATACTGGAATCAAACAGACATTTAGAAGTGTAAAAACTCAATCATAACATTAAAATTACAATGGCAACATAATATTTATTCTTGAGTCGTACTTGACCTTTATTTATGTGCATAGTAGCTAATTTCAGTGAGGACTGATACATTAATTTGAAAATTTGCCTTCTGATTTCCTCTAATTCTCTCTCAGATATCATACTAGTAGGACTTTTAGGAGCAGTCAGTAGTGTGCTAATTATCATCTTTGAAACAAAAGACTGCTAAACAAGGATATGACTTAGTTATAATTCCACCTACTTTTATTGCAGAACTTGTGTACACAATCTAGTTAGAATGATCATCTATCTTTTACAAGGATATGAGTAATGAATTTTGAAGGCTTAGTGTATGTCCTAGTAGTTTAATAGTACAGCATAAAGTACCTGGTCAACTCCCAAATTACCTCATTGCCAGATTTCATTTTCCAAATTCAAAGTATGTAAACAAAAGTCTTCAGTAAAGCTTTTTTAACATTAGCGTGGTTCCTTTTTTTGCCCTCTTAGAATTTATTAAGAAATCCTGTCACTGGTCCACTGAATCAGAAATTAAATTTTCTCATTAACTAATTATTCATTAATTTGATCATGTGGTTTTAAAACTTTAACAATGCTGAGTTCCAGCTGGCAGGGTACAGCAGTTGCCAGGGCACTGCAGGCCAGCAGAGCAGGGGCCTATCCCACTGCTGCCCGCAATGGAGCAGGGCAGACCCAGAGATGATGGCCAGGTCCAACCAAGAGTTGAGACAGCCAGACAAGTTCACCTTGAGAAAGCAGGTCTGAGGTCAAGCTCAAGTGATGAATGAAGGCCCCAAGCTGAGCTTAAACAGAGCTCCTGGGCCATGGGTTGGGGTGGAGGGCCCAGCTGAGGGAGGTCAGGACCATTAAGTCCTGATATTGCCCTGAGATATTGAAGTGCACCTATGCATAAGTAACTATGAAGCTCCCAGTTTCAGATGAGATAAAATTTACCTAGATACAGGAGGCAGCTTCCCCTAAGCCCCTGGTCAGCCATATCTTCCTCTTGAGCAAGACTGCATTTGCTACTCAGGTCTCTCACCTGTTTATCTTGGTGCATCTACTCTGAGCATTAGTCCATCAGCATAGAGGGGTACTTGACCTTTCTCATTTGCTGTTGCTATTACAAAGCTGGAGACTTATCAGGCAACTGTGGCTGTGGAAGACCATAAGGTGTTGAAGATAGCTGGAGAGTAGCACTGGGGGCCTATAGTGAGCAAGGGTGGTACAATGCACTGTGGGACTCTGGAATCTGTAAAGGACAGGCAGGGTGCACAGGGAATGGAGAAGTTTCAGGATACAGTAAAGGAATAGATGTTTCTGATCAAACATCAGCCTGAGCAGGAAATTAATAGCTGCTGCAAAGGACTGAAGTAGACTAAGGGCAGCAGAATCACCCATAGATCAAAAAGAAATGAGAAAGCAGTGCTGCTTGTTAGAACACTGGCACACAGACACAACCCTGCGTGATATTTTAATAGCTTAGGAATTAAACTTGCAATGGTAATCACCTCGCACTTCTGGCTGCTGAGTACAGAATTGATATATTTTCATACATAAGTATTGATTAGCTTGTAAAATACACTTTGAATGCTGTTGAGCATTCTGATACTTTTTTCAGAAAACAAAAGACTCTGGCATACCACCCTCAAAAGATTGTTGGCCTGTGGCCTTCTATTCATCTGCACCATAGAGTGGAAAATAGTGTCATCCCACTAGAAAATTAATATGGAGATTTGAATCTTTTACCATTTGCTTACTTTGAGATGATCAATTTGTTTTCATAATGCAAAATCATGAAGATAGTGACATTAACACCTTTGTAAATACAAAAAACCAAGCTCTCATTCACAAGTTCATACCCATCTTAACTTCCTGACCACAAAGGAAGTTGTGGAGAGCATAAATTGGTACATTGTTTTATTTGGTGAATGTCTTTTTGTTAAATTCTCCTTTTGGAGTAAAATGGCAACATTTGGAAGTAGAATCTTCTTTATGGGTATAATTTTATCATAGTAGCAAGCATTGAACAATATCAATGCTCTATAAAATACAGGTGAACCTCTCTCCAAGAATATTATATCAGAATCTCAGCAGTGTTGGTTCTTACACTATCCAGTTCAATTCATCCATCTCCTGCCATGATCTTGATGTGCTCTGAAATTGCACCAAAGTATAGCTGGTCGCAAATTTCACACTTACCACTTTAGACAAGTGAAAGGTCAAGGGCTTACAACAGTTGAGCAGCTCCTTATCAGTACCACAAAGCACAGACAGGCATGGAAGTGACTGCAGGTCAGATCAGCTGTAATATATACTAACTATATAAGTCCATACACATCCATCCCACTACGCCCAGACAGCAGAATATGTATCTTTGAACATTGCTCACTTGTCTCACTTCTCATTTGCTCTTTGCAACACTGGAACCAAATATACATGCACACTTTCATTTAGTGCCATCCTTTTGTTTTCAGAATAAACAAACATTAAGTAGCTCTTTCAGTGAAAAGTCTTTCCATATTTGGAGGGACCAGTTTAACTCCTAAGATAATTAAGACTTTAAACTATCCAACTAACCAAAGGAAAAACAGGAGACAGAACTAGAAGTGGTCTAATATCTCATTGAGAATGCTGCTAGAGGGAAATAATGACATATTCAGTACATTCTAAAATCTGAAAAATAGGCATTGCTTCTAGTTTACAATAAGGAATTATAATCAGTGTTAGTCTGGATATTATGTGATAAAGAAAACCTAAAAAGTGCTAATTGAATTTCCTCAAACCCTATTACCAGGTCCCATTACAGCTGGCAACAGAATTTATATATTTTCATTTACAGGAATCTAACAGTACAGGACTACTGTTGATTATTTTAACATTCATGAGTCACTGGACTGAGTTATGGATGCCTCCCAGGTAGGGCAAAAACCTCAAACTTAAGATTGATGACTTAGCTTTCATTCTTGAATAAAATAAAAACAGTAGCTGAACCTAAAAATGTTTTAAATATATAACTTCTGATATATAGCTACTTTACAATTTGGTTTTGTCCTACAAAGGTCTCAGTTACAGATTCACAACTACTCTCAGCCACAAAGAAATTAAGACCCATTTGTATTGAAAAAAAATCCCAATATATTTTTTTTGATATTTAGAACTGGGATTGTTAATGTTGTAACTTTTCTGAATTGCCATATTTTAAAAAAAGAATTTAAATAGATGATCATAGAATAAGAACAAATAAAAATCTCTTTTTTAGTCAACACACATTTTGCTTTGTTTTCTAAATGACACTCAAGTCAAACCACTGATTTTCTTCCTCACGTTGTTTACTCAACAGTGCAATTCAGTGCATCAGTTTATTCCCGATTAACAGAATCTCTTTTGTGGGTATAAAAGATTCAACTTTGAATATCCTGTTCTCACTATTAGTGGCCTACAAGAATTACATTGTACACTATTATTCTAGCAGATTATTCTTTTTGTGCAAGCAGTTCTGTAGTTATTATCAGACACTACAAAATATATGAAAACTTCTTTGGAATAGCTTTTAATTGTATGATACACCAAGAAGCTAATTTTTACATAAGCCATGCAAAAAGCACTTAAATTCTTTAAATCAGAATGAATTAGTCCCCCATATCCAAACTAGCTCTGAGTACAGATAACAATGATACCTTGAACTTCCAATGCCAAAGTCTTGCAAAAAAAAAAAAAAAAAAAAANAAAGAAAAAGTTTTTGAGTCAGCTGGAATTATTGGCTTATTATTAATATGCAATACATGCAGTCTGTCCATTGCACAATACTTCAAAAGTCTGTTCAAGCAGAATATATATTTTTTCTCTTGGAGAAGAAAATAATTTCAAGATTTCTTTAAGCATAACATTGGCATAAACTATACCATGATATATTTGGACTATTGCAATAGAAATCAATAATAACGAATCTTGACCTTTTATGTCATCAGACTTATCTAATGGAACATGCAAGATTAGTTACAATGTGTTGCATGCATAACTGGAATAGTTACTGGAAACAGATATCAACAGAAGAAAAGCAGAAACCTTCACCAAAAGTAAATTACAATCAGCTATTCATCTGACACTGATCTTTGGAAGTCAAGAACTGGATCTTTTGAGCATAACTGCCCATCTTTCACATCAAAATGGTGGCATAAGTTCATGTAGGAAAATATCTCCTAGGAGAAAAAAGCAAAGCTTTGCCTCAGGTTCTTGCTCCACTCAATGTGAACTTAACTAAACTTCAAATTGTGAAATAACACGTCTGACAGAAATTAAAAGTTCATTCTTTACCTCCCAGTGCGTGCAGTAACTTAAAGCTGAACACCAACAAACAAATTGGCAGCTGGCATTTTAGCCTGTGAGGTGTTAGCCATCTGGTCCCACAAAATAAAACATTTATTTGATTTCTCTTAAGTATCTGAGTTAAGAGATTACCAAGATGCAAAGGCATTAAGATTTTGCTTTCAGAATGTTGAAACACCTTTTTCTTGGTATTTTATCAAAAATATACATACTCATTACTATGTAATTTTCTCTGCTAACTCAGATGAGGAAGTTCAGAATAAAAGTAGTCTTCAGAAATTCCCATATGCTTTTCAATAACAGCTGTTGTAGCACAAGCTGAGTGGCACAGTCAGCTTTATATACCACCACCTACATTGTGCTGTCTGCTACAGGGCAGGGTTCTTTTCACTCATTCCCTTCTCTACAAGTACACCAGTCCCATCAGTTAGAACATCCAAAGGAATTTCTTTTTCCACAAAACTGCATTGCTAATAGTTTCTGTGGTACTCCTGATGTCTCATAATATTAAAAGATTATTTGAAAAGTTTACTGCTTTGGCTTCAGCAACAAAATAATTTGAAGATACTACTGCTGTATCTATCCTTCATATGCCACCAAAATGGTTGAATACCAACCTAATATTGACAAGATATCTGAAGTCTACCAAGAACATTTAATATTGCTCCATCCTGAACACACCATTTGACTGTGAATGTTTCACTACTAGATGATAGGTGATGAAATTAAAACAAATCACCCAAATTTAGACTTAAAATAGTAGCAATTTCTTCTTTGGTAAGGTAAGATTTGGCAGTGCTGTTTCTGTACATCAGTGTTTTCGATATGCACAGGAGGACATCAGCAATACCCTTGCTTTCTAACACCACAGGCTTTACCACAAAGCAAAGCAAGGGCTTCTTACAGTGCTTTTTCACTATTTGAGATTCTATTGAAATTAAAGGCAACAGGATGCAGAGCAAATCAAACTACTTTCAGTTCTGTTGCCAGCACAGAAGTGCCACAAAACTGAGAAATGATGACGGGTTGTAATTTATTGCACAAAATTTCTTCACCAGGTTAAGTGAACTATAAACACGTTCCACAAAAGCCACAAGGTGTCCCTTTCCAAGGGGGAACCATCAAGTCTTCCACTACTAAAGGAAAGTTCTTCAAATTGGGGACTATCATCACAACAACATGGCAAAATATAACAAGGCATGGCAGAGAGGGTATGAGACAAGAAAACTAGTATTTAAATAGAGGCATTCAAAGGTAACAGAGAGATAAGTACATACTGAGATTAGTCAGCAGTCTAGAACAGTAAAGAAAAACTTGAAAGGGAAATAGGTGTTATTTTTGAAAGCTTCTCTTTTGCAGCAACATTCAAAGCACTGCCTCTGCTGTATTCACAGTAACACTTTAACTACATGCTTAGCTCTCAGTATCATGCATTAACCATTTTTACAGTCTTCATCAGGTAGCAACAAGGCCTGGATGGTCCCCTTAGGGCATGGGGCCAAGGAGCATAACCTGGTCAGCAGGGCAGGGATCTCATCAGCCAGGGGCCACCCCACGGTATCTGAGCAGGGCAGGCCCAGAGATAGTAGCCAGGTCCAACCAAGAGTTGAAATCACCAGGCAAGTTCATGGTGATGAAGCAGGTCTGAGGTCAAACAGGAAGTCAGCTTGCAGGTCAGAGTCAGGTCCAGCAACTGCCAGGCAGACCCCAGGTCAAGCTGGGAAGTCAATCCACAGAGGCCAGGGTCAACTGAACACATTGCCAGGCAGGGGCATAGTTTCAGCTGAACTGAAAACCAGTGCTCCTCCAAAGTAGCTTGGGAAAGAAAGGCATGTGCAGAGATAAGCTTAAGTAGAGCTCCTGGATCCGTGAGTGTGGGTGGAGGCCCCAGCTAAGGCAGGTCAGGGCCATTAAGGCCTATTAATGCACTCAGGCACCCTAAGTGCTGTATTCTACCTAAAATTTTGCTAGTTTATCACATCTGCCAAATATTGTTGACCCTTGTGCAAGGGTAAGGAATATTTTAGCTGGTTTTGCTGTGTTTGTGCTGTAGCTCGAGTGCTTCTTATTAGATTCTGTTGGATGATACTTAAAAGTTAATTTCTTTCACATAGGAAGGTTTTTCCTCAACTGCCCCCCCCCGCCCCCCCCCAATCTGCCTCAAAATACACTTTCTGTGCATATATAAAGAACACCTAGGAACATAATAGTCTATTCCTCTGAATGATCGACAAAATGGTACAGACTGGAAAGACAGGATGAGAAATAGACATGACTAGACAGAAGCAGTTGTAAGTCTTGGACTCAGACACTAAAGGCAGGATTTAACTGTCTAAATGCAAGTACTTTCCATTTGAGGTGCCCTAGAGTATCCAAGATATCCACACATATGATCTTTGCCAACAGGCTTTAAACCAGGTATGTCAGGGGATGGTGATGACAGCTCGCAGATAAGTGAGGGAACAGAAGTCGGGGCAGTAAATACATGGGACAGGGTGACAGGAGCAAGGGAACCCTCAGGAAGGATAAGACAGGTTAAAAGAAGGTTTGCCTCAAGTGTTTGTGCACAAATGCACACAGTCTGGGAAGCAAACAGGAGGAGCTAGAGCTCTGTGAGTGGGTGCAGAACTAAGACATCATGAGAATAACTGAGATGTGGCAGGAGCTCTGCATTGTAAAGAGCATATGGTCTCTTTAGGAACAATAGGCAGGGAAGACAAGGAAAAGGGGGTGCTATCTATGTGAGGGAGCAGCCTGGATGTATGGAGCTCTTTGTGGAACGGAAGATAGGGTGACTGAGGGCTTGTGGGTCCTGATCAGGGAGGAGGCTGGTAAGAGCAACATTGTAGTGGGAATCTGCTACAAATCTTGCAGTCAATATAAGGAAATGGCTGAAATCTTCTTTAAGCAACCCAAGGAAGTCACCAGATCACTGACCCTGGTTCTTATGGACTGGGAGATTCTGCTGAAAAGGACCTAGGGGTCCTGGTGGGCAGCATGTTGGAAGTATCAACAGGAGTGCAGCCAGTAGATCAGAGAGTGATTATGCCCCTCTGTTTGCCGCTTGTAAGACTGCATCTGGAATACCACTTTCAGTTTTGGGCTCTTCAGTACAAGGAAGATGCTGGTAAACTTGAGCAAATCTAGCACAGAGCTACCAAGATGGTCAGGAGGCTAGAGCACATGTGCTGTCATGAGAACCTGAGGGAACTGTGCTTCTTCAGTGAGCAAGATTATTTAGGGAAGGTGTGGAGCGCCTAGTAGCAATTTTCTGATCCCTAATAGGAAGTTACTAGGAAGATAGAGCCAATTTCTTTACGAAGGAGCACGGTGGGAAAATGAGAGCTATAAATTGAAACAGGGAAGGTTATAGCTGGAAATAAGGGAAAAAATGTTCCACTGTGAGGAACCAGACAAAGCCCAGAGCAACATCATCTGAATGCAGTGTTGACCTTCCTTTGAGCAGGGTATTGGACTGGAGATCTCTTGAGGTTCTTTCCAGCTGGAACGATATGCAGTTCTATTGTATGTGGGACATATATGGTGAAGAAACATACACAGGAGACTCTAGCTTTTCTGGAACGATGGATATAGGCTACATGGAAAACCCAAGGGCATGTCAGATGGCTTTAAGGGCTTGTGTTTAGGCAAATGAAAGCCTGTTTGACTTTGCAAAGAAGTGGGCAGGTGACTGTTGTGGCCAGCAGCTAAAACAACCACACAACCATTTGGTCACTCCCCTGCCAGTGGGATGGGGGAGAGAATTGAAAAGGAAAGGAAGAAAAAACCCCAACAAAAAACTCATGGGTTGAGATA
>VXBL01001314.1:31351-158279 GCA_013400195.1 Aramus guarauna
ATAATAATAATAATAATAATAATAATAATAATAATAATAATAGAATACACAAAACAAGTGATGCACAGCACAATTTCTCACCACCTGAAAATGATGCTCAGCTAGTTCCCAAGTTGTGATCCCACCTCCTGGCTAGCTTCCCCAGTTATAAATGAAGTGTGGTGTCGTATAGTATGAAATATCCTTTTGGTCAGTCTGGGTCAGCTGTCCTGGCTGTTTTCCCTCCCAACTCCTTGTGCAGCCCCAGCCTACTCACTGGTTGGGTGGGGTGAGAAGCAGAAAAGTACTTGGCTCTGTGTAAGCACTGCTCAGCAGAAACTAAAACATCCCTGTATTATCAATACTGTTTTCAGCGCAAATTCAAAACACAGCCCCATACCAGCTACTATGAAGAAAATCAACTCTATCCCAGCCAAAACCAGCACAGTGACATATTGATCTTCCCATCACAAGTGAAGTATATGCAGAGGAGTATATGCCTACCTCCTCTTTTTCTGTCTCTTTTTAGCTGTTTTATCATTTCAGAGTTCATTTCAGGGGAGTTTATCATTAGGGTCTTTTGACCAGATGGAAAGAGTTTTCTGGCAATTCCTAGCAAGTAAAATTCTCTTTCCAAAATGCTATTCAAACTAAGGACCATGTTTCGAGGTTGGATCAGCACATTCTTGATGAATTTCAAGTCCATACTATAATAGACACCACTGAAGCTAAAAATAGGGACCGGAGTAAAATAAACTTAAACATGTTCAATGAAATAAGTAATAATCCAAGGAAAAACAGTCTGACTGAAGATATTATTGTGGACAGCTCACAACAATCTTTATTCTGCTTTAATTTAAATGCTGATGGGCTTGTGTCCTTTGTCATTCTATTAAGGGTGTGTCTGATATATCTTTCCTGCCACAGGTCTTGTCAAGGTTGGGATTTCATGTTCACATACCAGCGTATACCAGTGAGATCGATTATTACTTCTAACTGATTTTTGTTATTTATGAAAATATAAAGGAAATAAAATGCAGAGCAAGGATTTTCTAACTTCAGCAACTTAATGCAGGTCAGAGCAGATTCAAGTTTTGTTTTCACTATCTATATATTATGCTGTAGTGTTGCCTATTAAATTCAAGCCAAGCAGAAGAAAAGGACGAATTTACATATCCATTTCCATTCAGGTTATAGACTTTTAAATCCGTGTTGCTTGTGTCTATAGACTAATGAGTCACCATTATAGAAGAGGCTTAGTATGTCACTGCACTTGGCATGTCCAGGTTTTTGCTCGGCATATAATATTTTGAGAGCCATTTTTTTCAAGCATAGCGTAATAGGCTTTAACTTTGCTAAGCTTTTCTGCCAGGCCTCCAGTGCCCTGCTGTTCTATTATATTGAACTTGTAAGCAGGACGCTCTGCCAGGCTCACCCAGATTACTGCTGCAATAAGGGCCCTGCTGAGTGACTAGTGTCATGATAAGTGCTAGGGAGGGAGTTCACCATCTTGGCATACTGTTCTCATCTTATTAAATTCAGCTTTGTGGAAGCAGGGAGTCTGCCTCTCGGCCTCACTGGCTCTGGCTCAGTCCAACTGCTACTGTCAGACAATATGAAAATAGGAACCACCACAGCTAATGGCAGGTGCTGCACCACCACAGCTGAGGAAAAGAGAGCTTTTTCTTTTTTTTCTTTTTTCTTTTTTTTCTTTTTTCTTTCTTTTTCTTTTCTTTTTTTTTTTTTTTAAACAGGCACTCAACTGGATTGATTTGAAAACATTTAGCTTTTTAATATTATTATAACCCTCATACCCACAGATACTTGCTGAGCCACTGTTATTTTGAACATGTTTCTTCTGTCCACTTTATACAGCCTCCTTTGTTCTTGTTTACTTACATTCAGGAAATATAATGTAGCAAACAAGCCCTTGGAACAGGTCTGATACATTTGGTAACGGATGGTGTTGTAAAGATCCAGTCCTGACATCCGTATTCAGGCAAAACTCCCTGCTGGGTGTTGCCTGAGGAAAATTTCCTGAATTCCAGTCTTGGCTTTCTACTGAGGGTGAAGCAAGTTAGCTGTTCAAGTCCCCCTGAACTCCGTGACACTTGCTTACCTAATTCTCATATTTCTATTAAAAATCTAACCTTTAGTTTTGGGTGGAGGATTCAGAATCTTCCCAGAGCCCTAAAATGACCAGCTGTGATCTGAGTGTAAGCTATACTGCTGAATGCAGCAGGAAAGTGCAACATTCATAGAGAGGAGAGAACAGGGGAATAGGTGTTTTCGAGCCATCCCTATGGAGAGGAAGAAAATAAAAATCACTCATTTTGTAGTATGAATTTCCACAGTAGTAAAGCATGGCTTAGTTCTGGTATCAGTTTCCAAAAGAGTATTTGCTCTTCATTTTAGAGCCTAAGGCTCTTTTAAGCTAGGAATCAAAAAGCCCTTCCCAAGGGCTTGTGGAAGGATAAACTATTTCTGCACTTGATGTCTGAGCACATACAGAGTCTTCCTTGACATCAGCAAATACATTGTTACTCACTGTTCAACAATAAATGTTCAAATAACTCCATTATTGTCACTTCAACATTTTGTAAATTGGACATGATCAACACATGCAATGTAACCTTTCTGACAGAAATATTGATGTGGTCCAGCCACAGAAGTCATTGTATAACAAAACCAAGATGGGATCAATAGAAAATCTAGATTTTCAAATGTGTTTATGGCAGGAGTTGCTAAGTCTGGCAGGTTGCAGTTCAGCAGCACACTTGTTGGCCATGTCAGTCTTCATAAGAGTGACAGGTTTGATTAGACTCTTTGAGAGAAGCTGATTCAAAAATTCAGACAAAATAAGATCTTTCTGCCAATTTGCAATATCACATCCACAATCCATTCCAGACTCATCAAAGGTAAGAAATAAAGGACTTTATAATTTAATCCCCCCTGAGAAAATGAATAAGGAAATTATGTCTCCAAAAAGTGTGATTTTTTTTTTCTTGAAAAACCAGAGTGAAGAACTATTAGTGAAGCTGAGTACCATGAATATTGTGTGTCAGACCTTTCAAATCCCAGGCAATTGACATGCAAGGGAATTCTTGTCAAAATTCAAGGGCAAATGAAAGGATAAAGCCAATCTATCTGGTCAAGTACATTTGTTAAACATGTCCGATTTGTTTATACCCTTTCTTCATTTCTATAGCACATTCATAAAGTTGTCATTTGTAAAGGTTTTTAAATGTTCCTTCTAAGTCACACTTTAATTTTGTTCCTTTTTTTTTTTTTCAATTCCTTAAATCTTTCTTGTCATCCTGATTCACTGTGGTGGTATAGGGGTGAGGGGGTTTTGGGGGTTTTTTTTGCTCTGGTCACTGTGTGGTCCACACAGAGCAAATTGCCAAGAAAAGCATGATTAATTTAGAAGAGGCTTTAACCTTAACTTTTCTCTTTTTATCCACTTCTTTCACTGTAGACTTAAAAAGTTTACTTGAAATTCAGAACACTGCAGCTAATGAGTGGATTACAGTGGAATGGTTGCTGGAAATTGTCCAGGAGAACTGTAACCAAGAGGTAAGTGGAGAAAGCTAACATTCTCAAGTGAAGGCTTTGCATTATATGAAATCGGTTTATTTTGGTTTACTTTGAGAAAACACAAAGATCTTAGGCTTAGATCTTTGCCACTGAATCCAGGCTTGGAAACAAAAAATGTGGGGTGATTGTAGCATGATTTGGAAAATATGTTATGAGGAATGCATGGAATCTACTCCAACTTAGAGATGACACTGATCTCTAGCCATTGTGCCTGCGAACATGGAACAAAGAAGGTGTCTGTTAATGCTAATCTTTGGTTTTCATGCTGTAATTTAAGTGATTCAATGGGGACTTGCTCCTCTGTCAGATTCTAAGGGATTAAATGGCCTTGGGATGTGACCTCCCTTTGTGAGGGGGAACATCAACTCAGGATTCAGTTGTTTCAGATTTTTCTTCATTTTAATATGGAAGAGGAATGCTCCTGAGATATTCCAGCTGAGCAGCAAAATTGTAACAGGATAGCAGAGCTGGAACCACTGTTTTCCATGGTAAATCTGGATCTTGAAACTTGATTCCTTCTTCAGTGATTTTGCAGCTGAAGAGTCTAATGCTTTTAAATTGCAACAATCAGGTGGGCAAGACATTCTGAATGAAGGTGGGCCTATAAAAAAGTATTCACCATTCGCATTTGTCTTCCGTTCTTCACATAAAAATAACAGAGTGCATTACCAAAGACAAGTGCACCTTACCATCACACTTCAGGCATCCTTTGTCCTGGTTAGCTGACAGCCTCTTTTTGCAAAAGGCTTTTGTCAAGTACAGCAGATAGATATACACTAGCTGTATAAGCCCAGGTTATGCCTGCAGTATGTTGGGAAAAGTAGTCAACATAAAAAACTGAAACAATGGACCAACCATTTAGTCATTTTAATAAAGTCAATTTGCCTCTATTTGGTTTTATATATATGTATATCTTTTTCTAACTATATGAAAACAGCATTTTTTGGTATGACTGTTTGGAGATGAATATACCCTTGCAGTGTTTGTAGCAGAAACACTGAATCATTATGCTAGCAGACCAGAGTGATAGAGAAAAACAAACCAATCTAGTTTCACTGTCCAAGTTGAATGAAATGTGAAAAATAAACAAACAGCACAGATGGTGAAACAGTTTAAATTTTTAATACTCTTCCAGTGTTAATCATTTCCAATATTTGTAACAGCATGATAGCAACATATATTAAAATATGCTATTTTATTCTTTTTAAAAAATTAAGCAGATGAGCAATTCACAATTTTCAGCAAAGTCATATTAAAAAAAATATTTTTGGAACATAATCAGTTTAAATTGTCCTGCATGAATATTAAACAATCTGTTCAAATGCTAAATCTTTGGCAGGATCTTATTTCTGTCTACTGTGGATAACATATCTGAAAACTTACAGTTCCGTATGCTCATTTCTTTTTCTTTATTAATTTGCTAAGTCTGAAAATGTAAGTGTAGACAAGCAGAACTAGAATTCTCAGTAATTCTCGTCATTGTTTTTCAGTATTCTCACAAACAGAACACAAATTTTGGAGAGAATCCCAAATGGCAGGTGCTGACACTAAGTAGAGACAGAAACAGCCTTCTTGTTAACATATTATCTACTCCTCACCTACCACTGTTACAAAACTCATTGACAACGAAAGCTAACTGAACTAACTGAAAACTAATTCAGTACTGTTACAAATATTTCAGACAGCTGCATAAACCTTTCTGCAGCTTAAAGGCAAACCAAGTAAAGAACCTCTGAAATCTTCTCTATGCCTAGCCATGTTGGATAACATCCAAGCAACTATCTTTTCTTTCCAGAGCAAATTTAAAGCATTCTTTGCAAAAGGTGGCATCCTGGAGAGATGAACTGGGAAAATAGAAAGACAGATGGAGGAAATAAAATGAATCAGGTAGTCCTGCTTGCACAAGGAAGTGAATGAGGAGGACAAGTAGTTGATATGACCTTAGTAGATCCATACTGCTGTGTAACAGACCCATTAATAAATTACATGATGTTAGCATATTCTATACGTTAACAGTTGATCTAAATAGTCTTATCCCAAGTCACAAGAGACTCTATCTGCTTAACCACCATCTCTAATTTCTTTCCTTCTTTCATCTCACTGAGAGATACTATAAGTCCTAACTTGTTAAAGGGAGAGAAGATTTGAATGAATATGTTATACTGTGTTGCAGGTAGTGAATGTAATAATCATTATAATACTTCTTCAAATTATTTTTGCTTTTGATACCAAAATGACAAATACTGAGAAGCTAACATTTAAATTCCCCTAATTAAGAGAAAAATACAACTGTCACAGGCCTTGTTCTTGTGTTCAGTAGTTTTATCCAAATTTGGACAAACAAGCACACTTTCGGGTCTGTTATTGTCCTGGTGCCCTCCCATTGTAAAGATGACCGTGGCTGCTTGTTGAGTATTGACAGATTTATCAGTAATATCATGGGGCCAATTCTGAGGAGATGAAGCTTTCTTGTCAGAAACAATGGAATGATTGAGTGTGTCCCATTAAGTGAATATAATATTTATTGAGAGAACAGCCGATCTAAACTGTTCAAAGGATTTGGGGGGGGTGGAGCGGGAATTATTAGACATTTCTCACAAAAATGTTAGCTTTTAATTTTTTACCCCCAAAAAAATTAATGTAGAAATTTTTTTTGCAGTGAGATTTTTGATTTATCATTTCCTCATTCATACTCCTCTTTTCTTTCTTTACCACTGAAAACAAAGAGAAGGAAGAAAAAAAGGGAAAATGGAAACCAGAAGCTCTTTGAACCTAATTCATACCAATGACAAATGCAGTAGGAAAGAAATGAGAAAAGAGAAAAGCTCTGTCAGCTTCCTACAAGTACATAAACCTCCTTTTCATTGTTCTTCCCTTTCTCCCATCAAAGCCCAGAGTGTGCCTCTTGTTCTCCTAGTCTGAAGAGCTAAAGAGCTCTTTTGCAGAAGATCAGAGACAGGTATGTGGGCAGTGACTATGAAGGATATATTTTCATTTAGAGGTGCCCATAAAGGATCATTCTGTTGAAGTTACTGACTGTACTGTCAGTTCATAGAGCTTTCTTTTTTATTTTCTCCTTTAACTTGAGGATTGAACTTCCACATTGCCTGGTGATGCTGAACTCATCCTAACTGTGTAGCATTCTGCTGTTATGGAGGTACTATGCCTCCTTAATATGCTTTACCTTTCTTCTGAGGGAGCCAACATACTAGTTTTCCATACTCCTTTTGGAAACTGTAACCCTGTGTAGATGCTGTCAGCCTTCTAAGTTTTGCTGAGTAAATATGAAACTGTAGTCTTAGCTTGCTTCTAGGCAGCTGATACAGAGAGGAGAGGTTACTTAGCTTGTACCCCCGTAACGGGTGGCTAAATATTGCACTGCCAAGATTTTCCAACATGGTTAGTGGCTGAATGTGTTTTGGCTGGTGGATGCCCCAGCTGAGATACCTTATAATGAGCCTGATTTTTGGAAAATAGCCTTTGAAACCAGGCCTTTAACACCAAGCACTAGTCGCTCTCAGACGGTTGGCAATAGGCTGCCGTGTTTTCCTCCTTGAGTTTTGCAGCTCAATGTGGACCATCTCTGGTGACTATCACAAAGCCCATCTATATTAAAAGATAATTTATCTGGTACCTGTGATAGATTCACATCCTTTGCATATCAGCCACAAGAGGGGGATGTGGAATACTCACTGAATAGTAGGTTTTAGTCCACTGTTTCTGACAGTTGTCAGTGTTATTGATAGCTTCTATGATTTTTATCATCCGGCCACTTTTAGCATTAGGCTTATTTTCCTGGAAATTGCATCTTGCAACGGTCTATTTTTGGTTAGGAGCAACCTTTAGAGGGGGTTCAGATGGAAATATTCTGCCACCTAAATTTGCCCCCCACACACATACACACACTTTAACTCTTTAATAGAAGAGTTACAGTTGTTTAACGCTTTCAGAGAACTATCTCAACACCGAAAAAGGGATTTGTGGTATAATATGATTTTTTCCTGATAAATAAATTCTAATTGATACATAGATTCTAATCACAGCAAACCTGTCTTACAGCAACTGTGCTGTGATGGGCTATTTTAGGGGCAGAGTGGTGCATACTGTAGAAAATTTGTACATGAGGGCAAAAGGAATAGACAATTGCTTTTGGGGACTGTGTAGATTAGTACATCATTGCATACTAACAAAGTGCTAATTGCTCCTTTTGACCACAGGCCTAGTTTACAGAGCTTTAGCACAAATGTGCCCTGTACACTAAATTACAAAACTAACACTGCATTATTTCTCGGTACAGCTTGCAAATTCTTGTAGGGCAGTATGCATTAGCCTTAATTGGATGCAAAGAAAAAGGATGGCATAGAGGTACTCACTTGCAATTTAGAAAGAACAGCCCTCATGCTAATTACCCAGGTTGCAAATGTTGCATTTGCTTTGTGATGATAGTAGTAAAAGAAACAGTAGACATATATTTATATAATTTTAGGATTATATTTCAATATTATATATAATAACTGCACAAGCAATAATTTGTCTCTACTTGGTATGTTAGCTTAAAAAAAGCTAGGTGTGAACTACTTTGAACAGGTTGTTGGTACTGATTTTAGACAAATTTTTTAAATAGCAGCTGTTTGGAATATTTGCCAATTAGTTAATGACCATTTCACAATAACTGGGAAGGTAGAACAGAACCATGTGGAATAATCGCTCTTCTTTATCTTTATCAGAACTCTACTGAGAAAGGTAGAAGTTTTAGTTTGCAAAAATAGCATTTCACCTTTTACTCCTTTTAGAAAAGTCCAGAATTATTTGCTCACAGACTCTTTCCACCCCTAAAGAGGATAGAAAGAAGCATCAGAACTGGATAGACAAAGAGTCAATAAGAAACTTCCCTTGTTTGGAAAGGCATAAATCTACAGGTGTCATTCCCATTCTGCTGCACATCACTTAAACCTTTCCTGCACCAGACTCTTGATTTTGTTGTTCTGCTAACAGGAAAATTTGAAGATCGGGCTTCTTTTACATATTTCTTCGGTCCCTTTTTTCTTTTCATACAGCAATTCTTATAGGTCTGACACTTTCTTTAGATAGGCACTAACTGAATTTAATTTCTACTATAATTTAATTCAAGCTCTTCAATTTCTTCATTTGGGATTTGAAGACTCTAGTAGTAGAAGACCAACATGACACTTCACACATGCATTGTAGTATTTGAGAATAGGGCACATATTACAGTATTTTAGTAAGGAAAAGGTATTTGGAAAGGGAAAAAAAAAAAAAAAAAAAAAAGATGCTATAGGGAATAATCCAGTGTTGTGAAAAGAATATTTTCACTAAAATATTTTGTGGGTTTTCCTTTCACACATTGTTAAACCAATATGAATACTGAATAACACAAATTCTACTTTCTAATCTATCTTTTATAATAAACAAGTTGTTTAAAAAGAAGTACAAAATACAACTGAAAAAGACAGGTATGTGTCACCATAAGGGCACTCTGTGTCACAAAGCAAGTGTGCCTTAGCGCCAGCCAAAACAACCACCCACTCAGGGTACTGAAGGGTAGGCATGCTGTTATGACCCAGATTCAAATGGTGAGAGTAGGAGTGAGAAAATGAAAGTGTTAATAATACTTCAAGCACAGAGCTAATGGGAGGGGAATTTCTGGGATTCCCCTTTCGTTCCTATTCTCTCTCAAAAGACAACTACAGAGTTCCCTCTGAAAAAAAAAAGTTTCTTTGGCTTATCACCAAATGTTGGGTTTTTAGGCTGAATGATGTACCACAGAACTGTGTATCTGTCCTGGCTGGAAATGCATGTGTGAGTATTGAAGAGGGATATATGAATTGAGAGGTATAAAAAATCTCAGAGGACTTGAAACTTTGACTAGTGCTGAAACACTTTTTGAGAATGGAAAAAGATGGGTAATTTTAAATACTGACATACTTCTTTGTTTTGCTGCAGCTGACATAAATTTGAAAGACAATAAATCTGTTGCATCCATCAACACCAAATCCAGCAGCCTGCCCCACCAAATAGCTTGCACAATGGCTTTTTGGAGAGGATGGAGCGTATGCTTACCATACTGCTGCAAAAATTCCTTTTTCTTAGTCCTTCATGTGCCTAATTCAGTTCATTCTTATTAGAATGAGCATTCTTATGTTGCTGAAGTGCTTAATATTTTAGGTGACTCATGTAGGTAGGTTCTTTATAACAGACATAAGGATTGCAGCATCAAGTGCTCTGAAAACCTCTGTGCTTCAGGAAGTCCTGTATTTAATGCATTTTCACATAGTAAGTGTAGGGCAGTAAAGATAATCATGTGGTAGTTCTCTCTTTAACTTGTTAAAACTAAAGTGGGTTACAGGGCTACCACTATCTCTTTCTGTTAATGTTTTCTTCCTTTGATGTAGGCAGCTTTTGGGTTGGAAAGAATGAGAAATGTCAGTATGTGGTTGCTTGCTTACAATATTTAGAATGACTCCAATAAATATGACTTTTTTTGCAAAATAGAAATTATTTATTTACACTATCAGTTGTGCTTGTGGAGAGATTCACCTAAGGTAGAGCATAAATGAATTAAAAGTGGAGCTCAGGGGTGACTCATTAGCCAGCCTTCCTCTGAAGCTTGCCTGTGTTTGCAAGAGGGGATGATGGAAGGTGGAGGAGGAGGAGAAGATTATCTCCTTTTGTGATAGCTCTTGTCAAGGCTTTTTCTCCCTGTGACTGAGCACAGATATTGAAAGTCTGTTCTCTCTCCCCAATGTCTGATGTCGACATCAGATGTCATCCTTAGCAGCAGCAACAGCAGCCGCTGTGACAGTAAAATGCAAACAGTGGAAGACATAGCCAAAATGTTGAAGTCCCTGCTTCCCTCCTCAGGGCTAACAAAGCATGCAGAGACCTACATTCTGAACTTGGGACACAGCTGTTAAAAGCACTTTAGTTTTCCAACCTGCATGTCTGGAAAACTTCTGATTGCAAGTGATTTGGACAAGCAAAGCAAAAACTGGATTCTGAAAGTTTGAAAGTGTAACAACTGAGTACGAATGGCAGAATTTCACACCTCTTATTGCAGATTTTCAAAAGAGGCAAAATAAGGTGCCTGGTGTTTTAACTCAGCTGTGGTTTTTTAATAAAATAAAATACATGAAATACAGAACTATATGAATGGAATTAAATGAGCCATACAATATACCCCAGAAACCTTAACAAATTGCATCTGCATAGAAATCTTCATTCTAAGGGGCAGTTTGAAAAGTATTCACTTCACATAAAAGCTGTTTATTAGTCTCATCACATTTCCTGGTACAGTGGAACTGTTAGTAGTATATAGCAGTATTGGAAATCACTTTAAAATTACTGTATCCAAGGACTGGAGTGAGTTGCCTTACAGTAGGTTGTCATGCTGTTTCTTTTTCTTCTTTTTTTTTCAACTGCCATCTGTGCTCCAGAATTTAGGTTTTCATTAAAGCAAAAATAGCTGTAAGGGTTTCAGTCTCATTCACATTAAAACCCATTGGAATAACTGAGAACCCGATCATATAGTTACAACTAAAACCTCTGAATTTCCATCTTCTTCTTTTCCTGTTTGTATATGATCCTTAGCAGTTTAAAATCTGGGCAGTTCTAAAGCTGTGTGGAGTCATCTGAAGGCACAAACAGAAACCAAATACCAAGTGTTGTAATGAAGTTCCTTTACCCTTCTGCAAGCTTGCAATTGCATCTCTGAGAGGTCAGAAATATCCCATTCATCTCAATGCAGTATCAGCTTGCAGATCTAATGACAGTAACTCAACTGTCCACTTTATTAGCCATTTCATTTTTGATCAAAGTGTATGACATTAGGTGTATGGAGATTAGCACAAGTTGCTCTATGCAGTAAAAATGAGTAACTGGAGTGATAAACCACCAGCAGTCTGAATTGCCAATTAAGGCAAAATCTGAAATTTCCTGTGACAACTTTAAAAATATGTTTATTTTAAATCCATTGGGTTGGTTTTGTGGGTGGGTTTTTAGAAACAGCACTGCATTTTTCCCATCCCTGTGTTGGTATCATTTTGAATTGTTGAAGAAAACGAAAACTTACTAGTAATTAATATTACTATTTCCATTGATACCACTATCCAAAATGTTGAGGGAACTCAGTAGTGGTTCAAATATTGGTTTTGTACTTCACATGAAAGAGGCCACCTGGTGGTGCTGGTATCAGTGTATCTCCAACTTGTCAATGGTGCTCAGGAAGTGATACCATCATGAATTGTTACAAGAATAACAGTAGATTGAAAACCAAAATAATCAGTGAAATAAATTGCCTTGCCTCCTGCCCATCCTAAAATTGATTGTATTTTTGCTAATGCTTGGTTTTGGCTTCCCATACAAAAACATGACTTTCACACTGTTTCAAAAACCTTTTTAAAATGGCATTGTCAAAAACAGGCTCAGTATAACTTTATAAAAATGAGAGCCTTTCCAATCTTCTGAAAGTTTGCATTCTAAAACTGTTTCCTCTTTTTCTGGAAAGCACCATCCACTGGATCTCTCAAATAATTCCCTTCAGTACTTCTGGGATTTGGGGGGAGGGGGATGAGGGAAGGTCTCCATTCAAAGTACTTACCAGGCGTGACCTGATTTAAGTTGTAAAAACTGAGATTCGTGAAGCCTGAATTAATGTTTGCACAGCCCTTGAAAAGTATGCGGTAGAGTATAATTGCTGAGTGCAACATAATTGTTAATTATTTTGATGTGGCTTCAGGCAACATAAAACCAGCAGTGTGCTCACACTCTTCATCTGCAGGAGACACCAGAAATCGCAGGATTAAAAAAAAATACTGTATAGTATAGGCCAGTTAACGGGGAAAAAAACAGTGTGGGGGAGAAATCCTGGCATTCTGAAACACGACTCTGCTAAAACACAGTATTCATGGGAGATTTGTTGTGATACTTTAAGGTAAAATGTTTTTTAGGAAACTTCATATTACCTTCCAAATGGGAAATACCAGTCCTGCTGACATTAGTTAAAGTGAAAGGATGCAAGGCAGGTTCATGAAAGCTGTTCAGAAGATTGCTTTTCTTTTACTAATGCAACACAGAATGAGGCAACACTGGTAAAGGGAAAATGAGAGCTTTGTGAGCAGAAGAGCCAGTGGCTTGACCAAGTGGTGGTGCAGTTCATGCATTTTCCAAGTAAATTCCTTAGAAACCGGTGTAATTGGTGAGTAATGTTTTACTGAACTGGTCTCTTTAGATTGTCAGTGGAACGGAGTGAGAAATTGTGGTGTGCGAGTGCCAGCTGCTTGCTGCAGCTGCAGTTCTTCATGAAGTTGGGTCTAATTCCTTGCCGAATGAAGTCTGGAGAGATGACAGAAGCTTAAAGCTCCCAGTCCTCCTTGCTAACATGCAACAGAGAAGATGACCTAGGGTGAAACACTGATTCTGTTAAGTCAGTACCAAAGCCCCAGCTGACTTCAGCAGGAGCTGGGTTTCACCCTAGTTTTGCCCTTAGAAAAGCAGACACTGTGAGTGCACTTAGGCATCTTTGTGAGAATCAGGCTTTGTGGTGGCTGTGGCTGGGGAACATTTAATCAACGTGGAACTGGGTCTTTTGCCTGTAATCAACACCCATCTTGTGTCAACTCCATATGTTGTCTCTGTTTCCCTGCTATGCGGCTGTGAAGAGCTCATGTACTGTGAGAAAGTCAGAAGTTACTCTCTTGTGGGTCTCCTGTGTGGATTCTGATCCATAGAAATGGAAGGGGTTAGCAGACCATATCGCTGCGCCACGGGAAGGAGTTGCAGGCTCTGTGCACTGTAGGCATGGATAGACGTGGAGTTTTGTTGCTGTAGTTGCTCTGGTCTCCAAAGTTGCTTTTTTTAGGTTTCAACTTACAAAGATGTACAGGGCAGAAAGAGGTGATATGAAATGATACTTGGAAAAGATTTGGTTCTTCATTCACACACAGACCAGTACAAAATCAAATAGTAAAGAAAAGCTATACCGTATACCCAGTATAACTGAGAGTATAATTTCACAGAACAAAATCACTATGGAATTGCCAGGCCTTGTATTAGTTTGGTTTATATCACATAGAGTAGTGTGCACCAGTAAAAAATTAATAACTGGGTATTTTGAAAGGAATGGGACATCTTTCTTACTTGTGGGTTTCATGGTGGAGATATTTTTTCTGATTTTGGAGGTACTTTCATATGCAAAACTTCACCCACAACAAATGACTCAGACCTAAGAAAGCCACCCCGGTGAGAAGGCTGCTTGGTAAATGATGAGCTGGCAGGGATATACTGATTTTATAGAGAAAGCAGTTTGAATACATCTCATGTGACTAATAGGATATGCTATCACTCACAGTCTCACTACTGAGTATAGCGTGTGTGCAATATAAAAACATGTTATTTTGCAAAGTTTTTATGTATCTGGGAGATATTTAGCAGGACATTTACAAAGCTGGTGGAAATCTCTTCAGCTAAGTTATCTTTGTTATCTTGTAGCTTGTCCCACTTCAAAGATTAACACCAATCCAACACTATGGTACAAGGTTACACGTATTCAGCTGTTAATATGTAAGTTTACATTAGATCTGCTCATCCTTATACCGTTTGTGGAAGCTTTGTGGGGATCTTTTTCTTAGCCACAGTAATTACAGCTCCCAACTGTTTTGTGTCATGGTAATACCCTTGCAGATTACTGCATTTATCAGAGGAACCAAGGGGAAAAGTAGCCAGAACATCGAAATTCTGATGAGTTTAACAAAGTGTGATATTCAGGGGAGTTTTAGATCATCTTCTCTGGTTTTTAGTGTAAGTGAGGCTTAGAATATTCAACTGTTACTGTAGGAATATTTATGATAAAACCCCCTTAAATGTAGCTGTATATAATATGCAAAATGCTTAAATGTAGGTGGACTCACAAACAATTCAGATCAAATAGCTATACAGCTTTAAATAGTGCTGAAGTCAAATATGACTTATATGCCACCTAACAGTCAAGATAGATCAGAAGATAAGGAACAAAAATGACCAACTGACCAAGCCCATATTAAAGAAATTGGAATTTAAGCAATGATTTAACAAAAAACAAACAAAAATAAACCGAGCTTTAATTACACTGATCCAGAAAGACCATGGAGAATTATTTGAGAGAAAGAAAAGTGCGTGCTACAAGAACAGACGTTCTTTGACATTCCTTTGAGAAATATAAAAAGCAGAGATAATCAAACTCATATCACAGATTTGGAACATACATGTCAACTCCAGAAGATATTCTGCATTTCCAGAGGCAAGGGTTTCTAATGTAGTGATTTAGAAAAATCTTTGAGTTCACTCTAGTCTTAAGTGGATGGTATTACTTATCATTGATATAAATTTTTCTCATCTATTTTAGAAATGTATGAAAAGAACTAAATCTCCATCTGGAGAAATATGCCAGCCATATCAATGTGGCAATCACAATGGCTCTTTTAAATTAAAATAGAAGAAAACTGCCTATTTGTATGAAAGGCAAAAGGTGTTAAAATACTTTAAAATAGCAGAATAGTTAAAAAGTCTTATTTAAACCATCAAATCTAAGTACTTTTCTATATAACCAAGTATATAGCTACTTTTAAGAGAATTAGACTCCAGTGGGTATGTCAGTTCAGTTATTGCTTAAAACATGAAGTTTAAGTTATTGTGGAAGAAACAGAAATCCTACTTCTATGTTGGCTCTTTTTGGTTCTTTCCTACTGAATTCCTTTGGGATGTCATTGATACACAATCAGTCCCTGTGACAGGGAAGCAACACCACAAAGGGCGCAGTTCTGAGACAGTTGAATTATGAGCCAAGAAGAAAGAAATGCCAGTTGGCCAAGCACAGGAAGTATAACTCTGTCAGTTTGTTAGTCATTATGTCTCTGTCACAAATGAAAGTATTACAAAGAAAGTCTGTTGTTTCTAGCTCCTGACTATATTGAAATATTGCTCTCATATGGTAATGTTGAAATGGTTATCTCTGCTATATTTATGATGGTATTCACTTGACTTTATCAGTATTTCACATGTAGATTCATCATTTTATGTTCCAGCTTAGATCACAGAGAACTAGCATCTAAGCATGCACATTGAGCAGTTAGTTGTCCAGGCCATGTTACCCTACCCGTCTTACAAGATTGTCACAGAAAATAGTGGCAGAATGTAAGTGACGTTTAATTATAGGATGAGTGCTACTTCTGTCCTTGCTAAGAGGCCTGTTACTTGTCATAGATGGAAATTAGGTTGGCCTGACCTGACTTAATCTTAACAAATGTATCCTAGCTGTTGCTTTTCTCTTTATTAGATCTTGGACTTATAAATAACTTAGGTGATTAATTGGTGAGCTGAGTTAGGCTGGCCAGCTGCTGGGTATGATCATGTGGTTATGTTACCAAAATAAGCTTGGGCTGGACTGTTTTCCTCCTTCACGTCATTTGCTTCTTCCTTTTTCCTTGTGTGGCATTGGTGTCCGCACAGCCACACAGCAAATAAAATTAAGGATTTGACCCAGCAGAGCTAACCCAGCTGGGAGGAGATGGACAGAGAGGGATGTGGGAAGTTTTCAGACAAATCGGTTCCTTGACACAGCTGCAAAAATCCAAGTACTAACACTAGGAAGATGGCCAGATGTGGGACGAAGTGTGACTGCCCTGACCACTGACTGCCTAGACATATGTAGGGTTAAAATGATTATCAGGTCCTCTTTCCACCTGTGCAAACCAGCATGGTGGTTACCTATTTCCAGTCTTTTAGAACCTCTTGTATCCTTAAAATGATAAAAAATAATTGCTAATGGCTTTAAATTACATTATCCAGTTCCCTGTGAGCTCTAGGCCATAGCAAATTTCATCAGGTCTATACAATTTAGAAAACTCTAACTTCCCAAAGAAACCTCTGACTTGTTCTCCTCCTTTCCTGGCCTGAGCTCCTGCTTTGCATCACTCAGTTCTCAGATCATGGGTAACCTCCTGAGGCTGCAGTTTCATGTTTGTTGAATAAATAGTATTCCTGTCCCAGTTGTTCTGGTGTTTGTCATGGGACATCACCCTCCAAGTTGTGCTGGTGCAAGTGGTTGGGATTCAGTTTTGTGGATTAAATCAGGGAACTGATCCAAGTTGAAAAAGTCATGTTTTATTAATTGTTTTATTTTAACCCAAATCCCTGAGGGGACAGCACACGAATGAAAACAAGCCGGGGATTGGGAATACCTTAAGCCACTGACCACTTTCTATTGTGAAAACAAGCCCCTGCAAAGTCTTCAGCAAAACAGCTTCAGACTTACATGATTGCAGCTGAGATTAAAATCTGGCCTTGATGCATCAACCATCTGTTTCCATCCCAAGAAAAGAGACTCAGCAGGAATATTTGTAATTCTGAGGACAGGATTCTGGTTTCATTCCTGTAGTTATATATCACACATAACTCTACTGATGGTGCTGTAGTTATTTTCTTGTTTCTTCCAGTGCATATTGTTTGAAAACTTACTCTCCAGAAAATTACATAAGGAAAGGCATGCTTTGGGACAGACCTGGATTTCAATTTCTCCAGGTTTACACCAGCATAACCCCAGAGGCGTGCTCTGGATTCATACCAATCTATCTCAGAATATACCCTTTTTAAGCAATATGAAATGCATATAATTTTGTCTCAACAACTTCATAGGAGTGTACCTCACCACTGCTATTAGTTTCCTAATTAAATGTGACATTTTTTCACTTCTTGAATTTTGCCCATATTTGAAGTGACCTGCACAGGGAGTGTATTAAATCTGTGAAGCAAAAACCACAAAGATGCCTGCATTTTTGTTTTCTGCAAATCCAATTAAAAACACATAAAATAGAAATGAAAATAAATATAATGAAATTAATTTCAATTAAAATGATCATCATGTGGGGATCTCATCCTTCTGATCATTGTGTTTGCTAGCAGTTATGGGAAAAGTTTTACTCTTAAAAATATGGATAAGCATTTTGACTAGGTTGCTGAAGTTTCTGGTCTTCTTTTTTATCTGTTTCTATTACTTATGTCTGGTGCACAGTGGCACCCACTGATTAACGTCAACACTGGTATGATGTAGTATGCACTTCAGTTTCTTGGTAAGGACTAAAAGAACTGGGAACCAGTGTTTATAACACATGCTGGAAGAAAATGTTACATATCGACTTAGTAGCTAAAACAATATAGCAAAAGGTCAGAGAGATGAAATGCCCTCTTCTTTTGTGTACATCTATGGGCTCATGTTTACACAAAACATGACACATGATTTGGAATACCTTTAGAAAAGTTTTGACTTATTGCCTGATTTGCATACCTATTCAAACTTGCACATAGCATAGGATGTTTTTGTTCAGTATATAATTATTTTAGTAGCGTCTTCTTTTTTTGTCACACCATTCTCCCTTCCTTCCTATCAGAATCCTGACTTTGCCTCTATTTTCTTCTTGTACCTTCCTACTTGCTGTGGACTACTTTTGCATATAAAGCTTATTAATGAATACATCACAGAAAGAACATCTTTTTTTTTGGCAGTCTCTGGTCTGGAACCCAAATATTGGGGATATTTACAGATGTTCTTCTCTTTACATCTTCTCCTCCTGCTGCATCAACAAGCCTTGCTGCCTTCTTCTTCTGCATGACCACACAGGAACCATATGTCTCCCTTGCAGGCTTAGCTTCAGTCTCTCTGCTTCTGCAACTTCACTAAGCATATCCTTCTTCAGCTTGCAAATTTACAGACCTGATTCTCCACTCTACCTGTGGAGGATTTCCTAAAAGGCACCATCAGCAGAGCTGGCTTCTTCCTTCTTTATGCACCAAGGCAGATGCTTCTCTAAATCCCTGCAAGTCACTCAAGGACTGATACTGCATGGATCGCATTCCATAGGAGGAAACTTCACATGGTAGCACATGTAACATCACAGGGTGCTGAAAGATGCCACTGGTTAATCTGTCAATCCACAGCTCATTTTGATAGTTTTTTTTTTCTCAAATACATCCTAGTACATTGTAAAGCACTACTATTTTCAAGCTTTCTTTTTGCCAGAATTTGTCGTAAGTCATGATCATAGTTTTTGCAGGTGATCCATTGCAATCCAAAGAACAGAAAAACTGCAAGTATTATATTTGGTATTCATTGGCATGTGTGATGGGTCCATATTTTGCATATGTACTATAGTTCACTCACACAGCTCCAGAGAATTTCTCAATAGATCTATGTGTGCTGATAGGAGGATTTGGATGTTCTCACCATTTTATGAGTGTCTAAGTGGTCATATATATATAAATGGTCGTATGACATTCTGGTCCTTAACCATGAGTCAACAGTGTGCTGATAAAGGCTAACCACATACCACATTAGTAAAATGGTGGGTACCAGCTTGAGAAAAATGACCGTTCTCCACTAGATACCTGTGAGATCACTTCTGGAAGTCTATGTCCAGTTTGAGGCACTGCAGTACAAGAAAAATATTGACGTATTGGGGGTCTATACTTTGGTAAGATATGCATCTTACCAATGTATATGGGGGATCTTACCAATGTATACAAATACCTGAAGGGAAAGTGCAACAAGGACAGAGCCAGGCTCTTTCCAGTGGCACCCAGTGACAGGACAAGAGGCAATGGGCACCTATTGAAACATAGGAGAGCCCCTCTGCACATCAGGAATCTTTTTTTTTTTTTTTGTTATGAGGGTGACTGAGCACTGACGTGGGTTGCCCAGAGAAGTTGTGGTGTCTCCATCCTCAGAGATATTCAAATCTGTCTGGACATAGTCCTAGGCAAACCAGCTATAGGTGGCTCTGCTTGAGCAGGAGCATTGGACCAGATTACCTTCAGAGGTCACTTCCAACCTCAGCCATACTGTGATTCTGTGACATGCAGGAGCAAATCCAGTGGAGGGTCAGAAAGATGAGTAGAGAAGCATATGTTGTAGAAGGCTATTGAGAAGATCACAGTGGGGGTGGGCAAACACTGGAACAGGGGCGCAGACTGATCATGGAATCTCCGTCCTTGGTGATATTCAGAACATGACTGGTTGAAGTCCCAAGCAACCTGATCTAATTTGCAAGCCAGGTCTGATTTAAGTGTTGATCCTTTAGGCAACCTTTAGGTTGGTCCTTAGACAACCTAAATTATTCCATGATTTTATGTAAAATTTAACCAAGACTTTCCCATCTTTGTGGGTGCCAATGAACGCAGTGGTATTTAAAGCAGGGCACAACATAAACCCCAAACTGTTGGCAAAGATTAGTAGTATGAATATATTTTGATATCTCTCTTATTATTTTGCACTGCATCTGTGGAGCAAGGACTAGAACCGTTGAATGTGCTACATGGACATATGTGGTATGATCACTATCCGTTTATATGTTATTTCACAGAAGAGTGCCCTGAAGATGTGACTGCAAGAAGCTGGGGTATAGGAGATGCTGTACAACAGTCTATTTTGGTTAAGTATTAGTACCACAGACTTTAAAGGTATGACATGAACATGACTTTCCAGACAAATTTGGACACTTCTGCAAAAAGCTTATGATAGTTTCATCCCCTCTTGCCGTTTTAGCTGATCCTTTTCTACTCTGTCTTATATCCACACTTCCGTAATGCATATGGGAAGAGCAAGTTCCCCTGCACAGGAACAAGAAGTTGGTGAACAGGAGTGTCTTTGCAATGCCTCTACTCTTGATTAAACCTTGGCATGAAATTCAAGGCAGGATTGATTGAATCAATACCATCTCATAAACCTGTGTTAAGTCTAGATGCTAACTATCTACAAACCAAGGAGGGGAAAAGTAGGTGCTGAGAAGGTAGTTTGTGAAAGTTTCCTTAGGATAAGATCTGGAGATAAATAGTCGTGTTGAATTTGCAAGAACTAATAAACTCAGGGCACCTAGAATCTGCTGAATTGATACAAGGGTACTCGCACACACTGGCATCAACAGTGAGTTGTGTAACTTGGATCACATCCTGGGGGGCAGTGGCTGCTGTATGAAAAGAGTACAGGATTATATGCACACCTCATGAAACAAAGGACTTCCAGAAGGAGTTTCTGAACAACTACCTAGAAGCCATTGGTGCTTCTGCATGATCCTCTGCTGCTGAGTACACAGTGGGGTTGGTCTCCCAAGTATTGGTCTGACTGGTAACTATGAGTGCATGTGTGAGTAAGTGAATACGTTACATAAATAGCTATCTGCTATCTATAATAACAATTTAATGGTCAAAGAAATATTTGTTATGACCTGCGTGTCCGCCACTCAAACCCTTATCAGGGAAAAGGGAATTTACAACACTTCTTCTACAAGAAATTAGAAATATAATGAGGCAGAATAAATGCTGCTGGTTTTCTTGCTTTTTATTTCCAGTTAAAATAGGTGGAAACAGATCAAGCAGCAAAGTTTTAAAATAAAATAATTAAACAAATAGCTTCAATGAAAATATGCACTCTATACAATACTAATAATTTTTATTCCAATAATTATCCATAGAAGTGTCCAGAGTAAATCAGATCCAGGGCATATTGTCCTACCTCGAACAGTAGCTAGTACTAGATATGTCAAACAAAGTGCAAGAAGCCTGGCAGGATATTGCTAGGGAGTTGGTTGTCTGTGTAGAAGAGTGTGCTTCCGAAAGCTCTAATTGCTAGTTGATACATGTCCCTGAAATAATTATCTGTTGTTTCATACTTAACATTATAATTATAATTATATATAATTTTGCTTTGTGTGAAAAAGAGTTTCCTATTGCCACTTTGAAATTGCCATTAAATTTCAGTTTCAGTGAATGCTCCCTTGTTCTCGTACTGAGAGCATGTTATTTATTATTGTGATTCTTTTCTTGTGTACCCACGTACTTGCTTTCTGTCTAAGGCAAACACAGGAGAGTCTTTCAGTGTGTTTCTACTAATTTTTATTTCAGTTAATTATTCTGTCCCCTTTTTGATAGGGGTAATTAAAATTGTGCACAGTGTTCCAGCTGACAAGTGATTTATTTAGTTAACTTAATTACACTACATAGACATATATTATTGTATTTCTGTTCTATTACTGTTATATTTTGTGTGCAGCCCAGTAACTGCTTACTTTTTCCACCACTGCTTCTGTATGAGTAATGGTCTTTTTTGGTCTATGTACAGTGTTTTTTGAGTCTTTTTCTGAGATACAGTCAGTTTAGAACCCAGCAAAGTGAGCAGTTCCAGTGTTTTCCTTTAAAGTGTGCTAAAGAGATTTGCCAGCATTTAGTTTCATCTGCCATCATATTTTCTATTCACTCAACTTGCTTAAGGCCTCCAAAGTTTTTCACAGTTTCTCTGGTCTTGATCAACTTAAATAATTTTGGAATGTCAGCAAAACACTTTCCAGATAGTTGATAAACAACAGATGCCCAAGGATGGAACCTTGTGGCACACCACGGATAACCTCATGCCATAGCAACCATTTTTCTTTCTTTTTCTTTCTTATTACTTCACCATTTTTGATCTGTTCAACTACTTTGTCTCCGCCTTTCCTTTCTCCTCTTTGCATGCTTAGCTTCTTCAGTTGCTCTTTGTGGAGAGTTTGGACAAAGGCATTTTGAGACCTTCATAAATTATGTCAGCCTTCTCTTTTACCTACTATACAACTGACTTATTCGAAGAATTTTAGCAGGTTATCTCCTTTGCAGAGCTCATAGTGTATAGGTCCCATTATACTCTAAGTATTTTATAGTCACCAATGCAGATAATTTACCAGCTATTGAAAGTAAACTATTGATCTGCAATTCACTGGATGACTACATGCAGTTTTACCTAACTGACTGTTCTTCAGCCCTCAAGTATGGAAGTTGATCCTGCTCTCCCACTCAGGAAAGTGACATATTGTGTGTATAAATGTACTGTCTTTCAGTACTGTATGTTTGTATAAGCATATGGTGCTATTACATTTAATGCAAGGAACACTGCAGGCCACTGAGACATTGGGTTATGCAGGTGTAATTGCATGTGTTGGCACTAATGTTTTACTCTTTCCGTTTGAATCTCACAGTTTCCTCCCTTTCTTTCCCTATTATCTTCATAACAACTTTACACTCTTGCAAAGTACCTGTACAAATAATAACACGTCTTAAGTTATGCCAGGCAGGAATTTACACACACTAATTTGCAGCTGAGTTCAATGCAATCAGCCGCTTTCTTTTCCAAATTCTTAATCCCAAGCAAATCTATCTATGATCAGCTTCCTACTCGCTGCTCTTTCTGAGGGCCACGTTGCCAGGTTGTCTCCTACAGCTTGTCAGTGTTTGCTTCTCTAGCACAAATAATGTAATGTCCAGTCTCTCCTGACTACGGGGACTAATCTGTCTGTACGAGAGCCTTATGTACTGTATACCAACCAGGCTGTATTGACTTTCAGTGCTGTTAGATTAGTCTATAGCACCAGATGGCCTTCTGTCTTTTTGGCACTCTCACAAAATGGCCAGTCTTACTCTGCTGCTCATGGGATGGTGAGTATTTGCACATGGAGGATGACGGCTGCACTCAGAAGTCTTTCCTTTTCTGCAAGGTTATTTTGGGTTTAGAACAGAGAGTCCTGGATGCTCAGGTAGCACACACTGACCCAGTCTGCCCCTTTCAGATCAAACAAGAGTCTGTCAATACTACAGTGAAAGAATCTAACTTGGCTTTTGCACTGTATCTGGAAACGGGGCAGTAGAGCCATCTCTTCTGGGCACACACCTAGATATACTGGAGCTCAGAATAGCGAAGATGTCAGGAATGTGCAGTAAGCAAAACAAGAAGTAAAACTAAGAATTTGTTGCAGACAGCTGAGGATTGTTCAGCTTTGTGTATTTTGATCTGATGGTAAATTACTAGCTGAGCCAAATCTGCTGTTGAAAAGTGACTCTAGAATAAGCAGATTCCTCCTCCTGCAGGATTCTGTCAGAGAGGCAACTGCTGTGACAGCTCCCATGCAACTCTAATTGCAACCTCTGTCTAGGAGTGTAGAAGCATAGCTCTTTACGTTGTCCCCTATGGCTGTCCAGCTGCAGCAGCAGGTCTTTGATTTGCAGCTGTAAGCAGTTAGCACATGTTACAGCAACTTTGAGCCTCTCTATTCCTCAGTGAAGAAAATGAACTTAATTCTGAAGAAGATGCTGCAATTACATATGACAATTACGGGCAGTAATGGTGATGTGTTCCACCTACATCTGTCTAAGCACAACTGCATGTCTTTTTGCAAATTTTAGACATTTGTCCATATCCACCAAACTAGGGAGAGATGATCTCTAGCAAGGAAGATAAATGAGCTAAAAAGGTGGAGATATAAGTCATGGCAAGGAATTTGTAAAAATGTAGGAATCAGAGTGCAAACTTTAGTTTTCCCAGGAGGCAAGATCCTGAACTCTTGCACCTTGCCTCTTCAATGACCCTTACCTCAGCAGTCCTCCCTTTTCCAAAATGACCTCACACTCGTTGTCTGGTCACCTTCTGTCGAACCAAAGTGAGAAAATAAGATGGCATTAGATCTATTAACACATTTGCTCAAGTGAAACAGAGAGATGAGGAGTCAAGGCCTTGTCATGTTCTGTGCTGAGCAGATGCAACAGGCTCTGCTGGGGCCCTGAGGTCTGGGCAGTACCTGGCTAGGAACTTTGTCGTCCCTATTTTTGTGCACTGCAGCTAATACAGATCATTTTGTGGCTTCCACGGTATATGACAAGACAAATTATTTGCAGTGAGCTCCTCATGTACAAATGGTCAACACACATTTCATGACAGAGCCAGGAACTAGCACATCAAAAGTGAAGAAAGTACTTCATTAATTCACTTTCCTTCGTGGTTTTTTTTTTTCCAGCTGTTACTTTTTCAATATTTAGTCAAATATTTAGTCACAGAAATCTCTTTCCTGACTTTATGGAGAGATGACTAGCAAGGGATTCTTGGTCTGAGTGCACGGCATGTTAGTAGGTGGCTCATCTTTGTTCTAAGTTTACAGTAGATGACTCTGTGAGCTTCCCCTCTCTATTTTTGAAAGATCTTGAGGACTTTATGCCAAAAAAAGGCTTTGCTAACCTAACTTGTGCATTTTCTTCTTTAAAGCTGTTGAGGGAAAAGACTTAAAAAGAAAATCACATTTTTAGAAACACGTTCTTTTCATATCATACAGGAGGCAGTAGTTAATTTCTCAATTATCTGAAATAATTCAAATGCTTTGGGAAGCAAAACACTTAATTCTGAGGACTGTCTAGGCAAATTCATCCAGCCTCATGCATGGGAATTTCAAAGTGCCCATAGGGTATTCAACACCCAAGTACAGGGAAGTAGCTGTTTAAATCACTCTTAAGGCTTTCTTAAAAACTGCAGGCTACATGCAGCCAATGTCATCAGAACATTTTTTCCTTGAGGGAAAGAGCTTAGCAGAGAGACCAGTGTTCCAATGTTCTGAAAAGTTCACCGAGTTATTTTCCCTCTGTAGGAAGAAAGGTGCTGAAATAACTTTATTTTAACATCAGTGTTTCCTAGTTCATTTGAACATTATTCCATGGTGATTTTCTGTAAATATTGCTGTTTGCATGTTCTTTTTTTTTTAATGCGTGGTAGATGTAAGTTCAGAACAATCCGGGAATTCTTCTCTTTCTAATGTGCAAAAGCAGCTGTCTGAAGCTCATTATTACATAGCCTCAGCTTTTGTAGTGTTCCTGAAGAACACACAAAAAGTACTTGGAGCATTCTTCTGACCACATGATCTTCAAAAATGGCCAAAACCCCCTCAAGCTATGGAAGGAGAACTACTTATCCACAAATGAAACTCCAGGCTACTCAGAAAGGTAATCCTAATTCTCTGGATTATATATTTGAATGTGGTCTAAACAAGTCTCTTCCTTCAACCGTGTGTAGAAATAAAAAGTTATAGCAATCTCAAAACAAAACAAAACAAATTTACCAAAAAATGCCTATCTTTTGCAAAGATTATTTCCAGTTAGCACACTTCACCATATGCTTAGGCCAAGTGTGGAAAAATGTTTGCCTTCTCCAGTTTTAAGCAAGTGAGAACATTAGTATTTACTAGAGATTTTGACAGCAAGAGATAAGGGTTGGTACTGTGAAGCAGGGATACTACATGAAACTGATGCCCTGGATTATTACTGTGACAATTTACTCCCAGCAATTGGGGAGCTACACAAGAAATTAAATAAAGACTTAGAAAAGTTTAGACTAAAAAGCTGTGAAATAAAGAAATAATTTATTCTTCTGTCAATCAAATTCTTCCTAGTAAAGGCTCCTTTTAACTGACTGACTGAAAAAGGAATCACATTACCATTGCCTTCAAATCCCTGTTGCTTAGCTAAAGCATGGCACTGAATTGAGAGGACAATGTTTGAGTGTTGTAAGATTATGGAAACTGTGTGCAATGGAAGACTGGATGTTAACTGGGTGAGTGAGTAGATTCTGAGCAATAAAGCATTGGTGTATGACAGTGGAACGCAACACTGAAGAGGTATCATATCACATGGGCTTCTTTAGACCGGAAAGGCAATGTAGGTTAGATAAAGTCAAACAGACAATGTTCTTTGCTTGTTGTAGCCTCAGAGGGAAGTTGTTGGTAGAAGAGATTTTTCTGAAATAGTCACAAGCTGAGTTATTGATTAATGCTAGGTATTCACCTCTTCAGACAAAATCCCAGTTTGCTTTGCCTGGTAGGAAGCAAAAATTAAATAAAAAGCCATTTTGCTCATATCTAGCTAGATAAATATATTTAAAACTAAATTAATAGTGTTCCTATGCCAAGATTTTCCCTTTCTCTTTTCATTTTTTTTTTTTTTTTAGCATTATAGCCAGCCAAGGATCACCATCAATAAGACAACTATCCCTATTTAGATCAACTGGCAAACATAAAACCCATCTGTGTGTTGCTTAACAGGTGCCATTTTAGATCCATGGGGAGTAAAGCAAGCTTTGTACAGATGGACAGTCATTCACTGGACCCGTGCTTGCAGTAGAATATTTATTCAGCCACTGCCTGCCTACAGGCTCAATATTTGAAAGAACCAGTGAAAAATGTTTCTGGTGGAATATCTTCATGAGAGGCAAACAGGAGGAGGAAGCAGAGGAAATTCCATTAAAACTTGTTGGCTTACATTCACTAACAGTCCCATTTTGATCAAGAACTGCAAGTTCTGGCAAGTGTTCTGGGGAGTCACTTGATGCTACCCGAAGTCTTTAATTATTAATAGAAATACTGTTAAACTGAATACTTTTCTTGGAAAGGAGGGGAGTTCTTTCTGCTGACTGCAGTTGTATAAATTCGAATGGAAACTGGCAACTCCTATCTAATATGCCAGGTAGTGAGGGACCCTTTTCTCCACTTAGGTCATCACTTCCCTTTTTATATTTTACAGAGAATGGAGAGGAGGGTATTTGAAAGTTTTAATTTATATAAATAATGAGATTTTATGTGAAAGATGCCAGCATTTCAAAGCGTACTTTGCTAGGTCTAGTGAAAAACAGTCAGCCAGGCTGACTTGGTAGAGGAATGCCTTTTGCTGCGGAAAATGCTGCAGAAATTGTGTGAGTTACTGTGAGTATACCGTGCATTTACTGAAGTGATCCTCCTATCTACAGACTCAGAAATGACTAAGTGACTAATGTAGTTTTCAATAGCAGTTTTCTAATTTTTCCATAGTCTATGCAGGATCATGGGCATATGTACGTTTTATGCTGCTTAAGCTAGTAAAAGCATCTCCATGAAAATGACAGTAAGTCTCCAGTATGGCAAGGCAAACAGTATGTTCTTGGAGTAAGATGGCTGAAGTGCTGAACCTGAAGCTGTGGTTAGCACTACCTGCAGTTAGGTGAAGAGTAATTCAACCAGTATGAAACAGTCATTGTGGTTTTGATGTTAAATATAGCACCCTTGATGTTAAACAGCGTATAGACTTACAAAACCTAACATCATTTGTTGCAAGATACACTTGCAGACCTGCCAACTCTCAAGCACTGTGTTTAGCTTCCTGACCATGGCTGCTACCTTTTCTCCCACCACCACTTCTAACTCATGTGAAAAAAGAAGTACAAGATATAAACACTGGATGTTTGATGTTAAAAAGTGGCTTATGAGACCTTGGTCAGGTGCCAGGCCTTGCTGAACAGTGGGCACATAACAAGCTATTTATGTTATCTGTTATTGCTCTCAAAAGAGTCATAATCATTTCAGGTTGTCCCTCAAAATTTACAGCCTAAATTTTAAGATGTGCCAAAAACCCCATGATGACAGCAATTAAGCTTCAACAAAAAAACAATTAAGGTGAACAAAATTGCCATTTCTATTACTACTATGATTAAAATAAAAATATTAGAAAAGAAAATTATTCTTTTTTTTTAGCTCTGGGTAAAGCAAAGGGACCAACCTTTGCCAATTTTATATTATTTCCTAGAATCATAGAATGGTTTGAGTTGGAAGGGACCTTTAAAGATCATCTAGTCCAGTCCTCTGCCAGGGGCAGGGAGGTATTTTACTAGATCGAGTTGCTCAAAGCCTGAGCAACTGAGCAACCTGACTTTGAACACTTCCAGGGATGAGGCATGCACAACTTCTCTGGGCAACCTGTTCCACTGTCTCACCACCCTCATCATAAAACATTTCTTCCTTATGTCCAGTCTAAATCTACTCTCTTTATGTTTAAAACCATTGCCCCTTGTCCTGTCACTACAGGCCTTCATAAAAATTCTCTCTCTATTTTTCTTATAAGCCCCCTTTATGTATTGGAAGGCTGCAATAAGGTCTCCCTGGAGCCTTCTTTTCTCCAGGCTGAACAACCCCAAGTCTCTCAGCCTGTCTTTAGAGGAGAGGTGCTCCAGCCTTCTGATCGTTCCCATGGCCCTCCTCTGGACCTGCTCCAACAAGTCCATGTCTTTCGCACGCTGTGGACTCCAGAGCTGAACACAGTACTGCAGGTGGGGTCTCATGAGAGTAGAGTAGAGGGGGAGAATCACCTGCCTCGACCTGCTGGCCACAATTCTTTTCATGCAGCCCAGGATACAGTTGGCTTTCTGGGCTGCAAGCACACATTGCTGGGTCATGTCCAATTTTTCTCAGACTTTTTTTTGTGCAAAGGTAGCATCCTGGGAATTTGGAAAAGAAAGATTTTGCATCTATACCAAGCTACATATAGATTATAAAGATAGTACTTAGTACTTTCAGGTAAAGAAAGAGTAAAAAAAAAAACCCAAACCCAACAACCCAAAAATCCACTTTCTGCTTGTTTCCAAATTTAAAAAGGTGAACATCAAACCACAAGTATACAGTCCTCATTTCACTAAAAAAAGTGTTCAGGAAGGGCATAAGATTCATTCTCAGAAGAAGGCATTCAAGGTTAAGTTTTGAAAGTGCCCAAGCAGACACAGTTCTCATTATACCACGAAGAGCTGTGTGTACTGTCAGTCAGTACGGTCACTGTCCAGTCCCGTCACTGGTATGCATGCAGTAGTGTAGACTCTTACGATAGATGGGCAAACTTTGCCTGTGCTTTATTCCAGGGTTTAAAAAAAGGCCCTGATCAGAATTATAACTAACTATTTATACAGGTGGGGCTGTTAAGAAAAGAATGTGAACCAAGTTTTCTTATAAACCAGCAAGTCAGAGCAAGAGGTGGAAAATGAAGGGCAACCAGAGGCATTCATGTTACGTTTTAGAAAAAGTACTTCTGAGAGTATATGGAAAGGACTCAGCTGTGGCTGTCATGTTTCTGAAATTATCCCACTGGGCTTTTCTAAACCATATGCATTCATTGGTCTGAGATAGAGAGGGGGCAGTTGAAATCAGCACTAAATCAGCATCGTAGCTGCAACAGTTCAATTTTGATGGTGTTAGTCATTATTTTTACTTATGGGCTTCTCTATGGCATTCTGATCTGCCAAGGATCATGCCTATAATGCAGGTAAAAGTTAAAGATGAATATGCACAAAAAGATATTTTCAGATAGTTCTGTCTTCCTTACTACAAGGAAGATTGTTGCTTCAGATCAGCATCAGGAAAAACACGAACTCAAGAGGCTGCTGGTTGGCCCTAGTAGGTCATTGCAAAGTGCCCTTGGACATCAGCACCAGAGAGTTTGGCCTTCAGGCGGCTCTGCTCTCATCCTGCTTTTAGTGGCTGCCTCTCCTTTTCAGACTCATTCTCTTGTGTTCTGGTGAACACCATCCTTGCACAGTCCTGTCTTCCTATTTCTTTGCGGTTTGACGGTCAGCCATCTCCCACTGCGCACGTGTCAGGGGAGGCCTTTCTCCTGCTCCCCCTCTTGGCAGGTGTGAGAGAGCCCTGATTTGCTAAATGCTCTTCTTAACCACCCACTTCTTTTTTCCAGGGCCTACTCTGCTTCCTTTTCCTTTGGAGACCATATGAGGCTTTCTCAATATGCTCCATTGTATTTTATATCTAAGTTCACTTCTTATTTTGTATTATTAATTCATTTGTTTTCTCTGGGTTTGCTAAGTGCAGCTAGTCTGTGCATGGCTCATTAAGTTACTTCTAAACAGCTACAGCCAGACCTCAGCCAGAAGCCACTGTTGAAGAAGTGGTATTTTTCTTGCTTGTTCTCTCTGCTCAAGGAAAGTAATCGTGTTTGTATAATTCATGTTTTAAGTTCATCCAATAAAAACGGAGATTCTTCAACCTGTTGTTTTTTTTTTATCCTCCAAGTGTGAAAATTAGATTTATCAGTTATTAACTTCTTTATTTTTTTAAGGTATCTAGCTTTGTGTCACTGTTGATTTCACTATTTGCAAACTGGCTTTGTCATTTTATTGATAGCACTTGAGTGAAGAACTCTCTGATAATATATGCAAACTCACAGCTCTCAACAAGCTTTACAGCTCCGTTAATGAGGGGATTAACAAGAGCACTGCAATGTATTTAACCTGCGGCACTAGCTCTGTTTCAATAAGACTTCAACAGCCTATTAAATGGAGTGGGGGCTCAATTAACCCAGACAAAGGCCACTCTACAGAACATGGCAGGGAGGACCACAGTTAGCATCTGCCTAAGCAGCTTGTTCCGAGCTGGAAATAAAGAGGGTGACATGTTCTCGCCCCGAGCTATGATATAACTGAAATGGTGATTCTAGTTCATCTGGGCTGACTGAAAAGGTGACGGCATTGAAACCCACCACTATCTCGCCATATGACAGTTTGTAAAATCAGAGTGCACTCAACGGTCACCCCAGAGCCTCCTGCCTGATAGGACGGAGGTATTGTTCTGAGGTTCGTTGGTGGGAGCTTTTCCTAGCATGGGGCTGCAGTGCCGGCATAGTGTTACGTTTGGACAGTCGGAGAACATCGTGTCAGTAGATCTTTCAGGAAATGTTTTAACAGTCTCCTGCTGGAGAGGGATTGGGCATAGAGGTGTTATTGGCCTTTGTGTAATCTGATATTTCATTGGGGGTTAGTATAAAAACTGAAAAATTACACATAAGCAGAGTGGAAGAGAAACATGATTTTTAAAAAAATGTTAATTGTACAATAACAATATAGCTACATTTCTCACTAAGTTCTTGGTTAAATTTCAGGAGTTTGTTTTAAAAGGTACTACTCATGCTTATGGTAAAGCTTGTGCTGAAAATGCTTTACTGGGTAGAGATCTAATTCTTCCCTTGGTTTTGGGATGACAGGAAAGGATTCTTGCTATTTCTGGGGAAGAACTATATGCAGAATTTAGCTAGTTAGTGAATACTGCGTATTATTTTATTTGGTAAGCCTAGGTTTAGGTTTCTTAATAGATATTGTTATAAACCACAGGTCTTTATCAAGAAATAGTCACTGATGAAAGACTGGCATTGAGGTACTATTATGGTGCCCTGATATAAGAATCTAGAGGCTATGTTGCAATTACTTGCAAGAGAATTGAAAATAATAGAAAACAGCATTTTTTTTTCTATTGGAAAAAGTATAAAATAACAACAATTTCTAGCTAACAACCAATCAAAAATACAACAAGCTTGTAGTTATCTACTGCAGACTATGCTAGAGGGGAAAAAACAGGTAGGGGACATCCATTTGTTCCTGGATTAACTGTTAATTCTTTCAGAAAACAAACCACTTTTTTTTTTTTNTATAGCACAACTCTGCTCAAAAGGGTGAGACAGTTTTCTTTCAGTTCCTCCTTTCGTTGAGGAATGCTGTACGTTCATTAGGAAAACAGATGCTTGTGAATGTACATCAAGCAGCAAGCCTTCTATTGGCACATGCCATAATCTGGTGACAAGGGCCAATAAAAATACTTGCATTATTAGCAGAATTAATTGAGGAGTCAGGTCTACCAAAATAATTTGGAAGAATTGTGTGGGTTCTGTAGAGTGCATAGGTGAGTGGTAAGTCCATGGCTTACCTGAGGATAAATGAATATAAATGTAACTCATCCATTTCTAGGTTGAACAATCTAAAATGCATCTGTTTCTTATATATATCAAGCATATGAATTTATCTACTTTGTATATAGTGATAAGCATACATACTGCTTTTTCCCATGACCATTTATTCTAATGCTCTGTATATTTTGTTTTATATGAATTTCAAGGCCAAAGAAACATAAGAATCCTTCCCATTTCTGCAAGTCACTTCCAGGTTTTTGACTCTTGTGAAGTCTCCGGTCTCAAGGCTTCCAAGGCAGAAAACATCTGCATTTCTAATGCAGAAAACAAACAATAGACAATTTTTTGTATCCCCTCCAGAAATAATTAAGAGACACAAAAGAGTGGAGACCCAATTACTTGTGCTTTGAGGTCAACTTTAAGTACTTCTGATTATCATAGTAAGGACATGTGCTGCTAATTTTATACTTTTACATGGAGGGTAATTTTCTTTCCTTGGATCTGTATGTTATTATCGTTTGAGTATAAAATAGGTGAATTACCATAGCAATGTGTTGATTTCCAGCAGAGAAAAATAAAGGGAAGTTATCAAACGAACACTGGTTTTCTGTTGGGATGTATTTGCTTTACCTTTTTAAGTCTAACCTGAGGTTAATAGGCCATTATCATCTCTAATCACATCTAACTAGACATGCCTCATTGATAGAATACATGCATTATTAAAAGTTCTAGATGCAATGTTGTTGTTTTTTATTAAAGAGGGGGGAAAATTGGAACAAATTATGTTGTCAAACAATTAGGAACTACATCATGCCTTCACCGAGCATGTTATGTAGTTTCTGTAGACCTGTGTGTGCATTTTAATGTTTATTTTGATTACTTGCATCTTTAGCACAAAGAGGTCCCTGTTGTACTGGGAATGCTACAAGCATATGGAAATCAGGATATAGGATGAGCATATAGGAGCATATAGGATGTGATGATGGTGTTAGTGATGGTCTAACCTAACACGGCAGTTTTTTAATCTCCTTTTCTCTCCAATATGTTGTCCCCCATGGTGACAACAGCAGAGGCTATTTGGGAACAGCATGCAACCCTGGCCACTCCTTGTGGTCCTTTCCCCTTGTATTTCCCCACCATCCACAGCTGCTGCATAAGGGATGTTAAAGAGTGCATCCATGGCTGTTGATTTTAGTATCTGCTTACAGACCTGCTGTCCATGAATGTATCCAGTCCTCTTTGAACCTGTTGATAACTTCTGCCTTCGCAGCCTCCTGTGGCAATAGATTCCAGAAGGTTGTTCCTGTTGTTTAGAAACAAAAGAAGTACTTAACAAATCCTTTTTAGGTTGGTCTCCTATTTGTTGTGTGCCCCCTAGTTCAAATAGTGTGGGACTTGCAGAATAATTACTTACCTTGTCCACTGCCATCATAAGCTTCTAAACCCATCCTTCAGTCCTCACTCACCTGCTGTCCAGCTTGAGGAGTCCCAGCCCATTCAGTCTCTCACAAAGCAGTAGCTCCTACTTATTTTATTTGCCACTCTCCATACTTTCTCTCACTTTGCCATGTCTTTTTTAGATATGGAATTGCAAATAGTACTTAAAGAAGTTCCACAGCTACAACAAAGTCTTGCCTATCTTATGCATCCTTTTCTAATCATTCTTCCCTTTTAAATAATGGTCATTGAAAGGTAATAATGATTTAATCATAAGAAGACAATAAAACATTAGGCAAAGTGATACAATGGGAGAAAAAATGCTTAGCACATGTTGCTACTGCTCCTCTTCCAAACCATTTTTTTGTCATTAGGAAGAACATATGCAGTATATAAACAGTGCATAGATCTTTGTTTCCTGTCAGTGCCATGCTAGATATGCTGGCTTCCAGCCAGGCCAAGTTAACTGGAACTCAATCAGCATCTTTAACACTTTTAAGCATTTATTTTCTCTGCTTTTATTGACAACTGATTCCCTGCAAGTTGAGCTGCACAAGAATGAAGACGTCTGCTAATTTTTCAGCTTAATACATGGCTTTCAGAAGAGGGCAAAAATCAGTGTGGCATTGGAGGTTGATATGTGAACAGAAAATGGATGAGTTTCTGTATAACAAATAGTAATATTTCAGAATATCAATAATAGACAAATTGAATAATGTATAAACCATAGGAATAGCCATTAGGAAATCCATCAGATTCACTGCTAAGGAAATCTATAAACAGTATTTGGCTTAAATTCTTATCAAGTGTCAGAGAACAGGGACACATTGGAGTGTGGGCATTCAAATGAGGGGAAAAAAGAAAGAGGGGGAAAACAAAATGGAGAATGGTAGTTGAAAGGAAGTACACAAAAAAACAGTCCATGAAGATACATTTCACAGCCAATTTATTCCCACAGTTAAGAATTGTTTTGTGGAATCAAAACAACATTCCCTTATTTCTGGCCCTTCAGGTAAGAATTGTTTCCTACAAAAGGTCACCAGACCTGGTGAGAGGTTAGATTGTGCAGCTTTCGGCTGTCACAATAAACTAGGAGCTCAGGAAGAGACTGGGGAGCCTTTGAGCAAAGAAAATGAATATCTTTCTGGGATACTTGGACAGCTGCCAGCTCACACATTAAACTCTTTTCCAAAGCAATTGTTCTGTTGTTTCAAGTGCAAATAGTCTTCATCCTCTGCCTGGACTTCTTGTTTTTCATTAAATGAAATTGCCAGCCTAAACGTGTGGTTTTTTCGTATAACCTCCTGATATATCAGCATTTACCACTGTATATAACTTTTTATAAGTTATATTAATAGAAGAAAAAAGATGATAAGTAAGCATTACAGAGATACTCAAAGATACTCAGGAAATACTGTTTAATCATGGGGTTTGCTTCTTTTTTTGTTTATTAAACACTGTAGTATACAATGAACATAACAGCTATTGATTATTAGCTAATACTTATAACACTGCAATCTGTTTCAAAGCTAAATGCTGCTAAATGCTGCTAAATCTACAATATTAATGTCTGCCCAGAATTAAAGCTATTAGCCAATATGAAATCTGTAATTATACCATTAATCATTCATATCCTGAAAAATATTTGCAACAGATGCCAAACATGGCATTAGGTACATGCCAGTAAAGCCTGACTTATGGATGGTTTTCAAATGCTGTAAATTACTTTATGATTATCAAAAGGATATGCGTATGAAAAAAAGTGTGAATGAGCTTGAATCTTTCAGCCAAATCAGAAATACAGAAATTACTTTACTAGATGAGAGCTACAGTTCGAGCACAACATCCAGTATCTGACAGTGAATGACACTAAGGTATATCTTACCCTCTTATGATTAAGTTCTGGCAGACCAGGTTTAGCATCCCTTCAAGATTTTTATAATTAGTTATATCTGGATTGTCCTGATATATGTGTAATAAAGTCAAATCCCCTATTGCATCTACTTGTGTTCTTGCTTCCTTGACTTCCAGCAATAGTTCTACAGTCCAGCCAGACTCTGTGTGGAAAAAAAAATTCCCTTGAATTTTTAATATCTTCCTATGTAAATGAATGTTCATCTTTTCCTTGCAGAGTAGAACTTTCCCATGCTATGCATTTTTTTAATATACTTCCACTTTTATTTTTATCTTTTCCTGGTTTCTCCAGTTACAAGGACCTGAATGTCAAATAGATCCCTGTACTTCTGAATATTGTCTCTCTGCAGGTAAGAAGGGTGAATGGATCAGGCCGAGTGTGTCGTGGTTGTTTCTGGGATTCTAATCAGAGAATTTACTTAGGATTTTATCAATTAGCTTTGTAGTTACAGAGAGTTTATGTCAATAGGAACTAGAATGGTGATCTTATTTCAATTGAAAGAACTGAGATGGGAGAGGACCAAGAAATATATTCTTCCTCTGAGCTTCATTCAACTATTCATGATCTTTTGTCCTCATTGAACCTCTACCATTTTTTTGTTCAGAAAGTTTTGAGTGTTTGAAAACATGCAAGTTCTGAATGTTTATGAAGAGAGACGTGAGGTCTGTTGTACTTATGATCACATAAGTGATTTTAATTCTTTTAGCCACTTATCTATTGAATGTGAGAATAGATGCTAGCCTATGTATGTTCAAATTAATACCTTAATTAGGCTTTGGAGCACTGAGTGTAGTAACGATAAAAATTAATAGCTCACAGCTAACAATTATCTCAGGTAATCTGATGGAGCGATAGTAAACTGATCCAGTGGTTTATAATGTTTTTCACACATGTATAGACAAGTACATTGGAGATGTCTGTGTTTTGTAAATCTGTAGGTGGTAATGTTCATTCTGTAACAGTTATGGTGCGAAGCAGCACAATAGGCCTGAGCCTCTTGGTCTTCTCTTGCCTTGTAAGGATCTGGCACTGCCTTGTCATGGCCCATTTACAGATAAGTGTTACTTGCTGGAACCAACCCTGACTCCATTAGGCTGAATCTAAGTCCTGCACTGTTTTTAGGTTGACCTACTCAACTGCAATTTGACATTAGAGGAAAAAGGAGCTGAGAAAATAAGAGCAGGTGGAAAAATGAGAGAAGGGAACAGGTATGATGAAACTGCCAGGCTCGGACTGTTTGCAGAGGGCAACTGGTTCAGATTTGGTAGGTTTTACTTTATTTTGGCTTAACTGGTTTGCACTGTTACTATGTATACTGCTGCACTCTCTGGCAGAAGCTCAGCACTTGGATTCAAACTGAGAAAATACAGCTGCTACTTCTTTAATGTTACATAAATTTACTTGACTCTTATAACAAGATTTTATGCTAACTGTTGTAAAGGTAGTTTGCATATATAATGCTACCTCAAATTATTTCTTCCTGGTGAAGATGGATTTGTCCATCCATGCTGGCCCCAGAGTCCCTCCTCAGCCCATCTGGAGCTGCTGTCGGTATAATTTTGAGTGAAATGTCAGAAAGTTAGTTTGCAAGTTCTTAAATTTGAGTAGTCCTAGGTTTTCTTTTGTTTTGTTTCTTTCTTTGCTTGTATAGATATATTTTCACCCCTTTCTACCAAGGAATATCTGCCCCTATGAACATCTCAGCAAGCTAGAGATAGCACTGATGCCGGTGGAAAGATCAGTAGTGGAATTAATAGTTTGGTTAAAGATCCATGCGGGGAAGTTTGTATTAGGCTTCAGCTCACGTTAATATAGGGTTTTTTTTCTTTTTTTGTGAGACATTAAATTCATCCCTGTGGACAATAATTCAGAACCTGATACAATAGAGAAGACTTGTACTGGAGACAACCTCTACTTGACGCCCAAGCTTTTAGCTGAACACAGATCTCTGAACATGAAATCCTGCTTTGCTCTGTCTGCCTTTTGCGAACCTCCTCAGTCCTTTCAGTCAGTTGTAAACAAATGAAGAAAGCACTTTTCTAGATACTCTTTTAATCAAAAGTGTTAATTGTAGCACCGTTTCTACTAAGGGAACATTGTAGTATTCATTTAGCTCAACAGGGAAAGATAGCAATTATAAAGTAAACAGTTACTTTTTATTCTTCTGTATTTGTGACAACAGCAGTAACTGGACCATCCTGAAAACATTCAAATGCTGACCACAACAGTAGTTTTCATACCCTTTTAGCCTTATAGGGTGGGGAAATGCAGATGTTATTTCTTTGTCATCAAGGGAAAAGAGACTGACACTTCGTAACATTAAGACAAGACTGTCAGACTCCACTGGAAATAACGAGGCTTGACAGGTCCTGGGTTAATACTGCAAGTACCAATCCTGGAAATTTCAATTAGCTCTGACAGCAGTAGGGTTTAACGTGATGTTTATGTGAAGTGGTATGTTGGTAGCTTTCCTTCACACTTATGAGGAAAGGGATCTCTTTCTCTCTCTCTCTCTCTCTCTCTCTCTCACACACACACACACGCACATAGTCGGGTTCAGCCTTCATCCTATGTCTTGAGATGTCATGAAGATACTTCAAGTGTCTCAGACTATCTCTGTGGATAAACTTAGGACTCCAGCTATTCAGAACATATTTATCAAGCTTGCGTGCCTAAAACTTGCCACAGGATATTCACATTTTAGCATCTAAAATTTTCACAAATGCTCCACTACCTGAGCTCTGTGGAGTTCTGGTGATGGCAGGACATCAACCTGAGGCCCACCTTCCCACGTAAACCTGGTTCTGGTGTAGTCCTACTGCTGCCTTTCCCCAGGAGATGTAGCTTTGACCAGGAGTAGCTTTGCCAGCCTGACTAACGCTGCTTTGTCCCTTCCCTTGTGGCATGAACCAGTCCAAGATGTGCGCTTGTGTGATACAATGTGATAACAGCTGTGCACCCACTTGGTTTAGATCACTAATGATGTCCACCCTAACTTCTATCAGAAAAACACCTGTTTTTTCTACATTTTGTGTCATTTCCCAGAATGAAATGAGCTTTTACTGGCAAGAAGTAGTTTTTTAACTGTGTCTGTGCTAGCGCTCTTGCTGACATTAACGATGCTGCACTAAAATCACACCTCTAACCAACTCTGTGCTACACGCTGCCTTACCAGCAAAAGTTTCTAGTGCAGTCCTGCTGTCATGTAGTCCTCCATGTCAATTTGGTGCTAAATATAGGTGTTATGTGTGAAAAATTTGGCCTACCTGCCGTGCTTAAGAGAAGTCAATGATAAGCCTCAGTTGGGCTAAGGTTCCTCTAGCAAGGTACAAACATATTACCAACAAAACCAAATCATATCTACGCTTGAGATGAACACAGACATTATTTTTTTTAAACAACAAACGTGACACATATGAAAGTGTGGGATAAATAACAGATGGGCTTAGAAGGGACTGAGAAGTGTACTTCCGTCAGTGGCTTCCCTGTTAGCTGTCAGGACAGACATGAGTGTGTGTGATCGTGGAGAGCCCAGCCTTGCCAGGATTGACTACCCTCTGCTCCGACTGTGACTAGCGGGACATGAAGGTGTTGGGTACATTGAACAAACGAAAAATAGCTCTAGGGCTGAGTTCTCTCTTAACAATTAAATGTAGTAAAAATATATATTAGAAACACATACCGAAGACAGCAAGATCCTGAAAAGGGCACCTAGTTTTTAAGTTGTGTAATACCACTGAAGGTGACCTATCGGCACCCTTTCCACCCCACACCACGAGTGCAGTGGCTGAACTTGTTGAACCAACAAAACATTATGCAGCAAAAATATCAATAGTTTAGCTCCAGAGCTGCTGCCACAGAGTGGTAGTGTAAGGCTGGAAGAGAGCCATGGGTGTGGGAGGTACTGGTAGTGGTGGAGCAAGGGGGAAGCAGCTCTCTCCTTTCAGGTGATGGCAAGTTGTTAGAGCATGTCAGACATGAGTTTCACCCATATTTTTGGCAATCTTTTATGTAATTCTGCTCAAATCTTATTTCAATATGTGATTTTATCAGTCACAATATCAGGGAGGCATGCATAAAAATTTGTGATAATACAATAAACCTAAGCTATATTATGTGTCTTGGGCACCAAATGCAGCTGTCAGTGGAAAGACATTTGAGTTGTTCAACAAGTTGAATTTTTATTTAACTGAAAAGTTTTCCATTTTAGAATGACTCCTGCCTGGATGTAAGATAATCAGAATGCAATACTGAAATTTAAAGGACAAATTCTGAAAAGTCACAAATATGAAAAATTGGGAGATATAAACATTTTGGATGTGAAATAAAGTGAACTGATGTTAAAATAGAAGTTAAATTTCAGGCTGACATAGACCATTTTCTCATTTCAATCGAGTTAGAAAAGTGGGAAGATTAATCAAAATCACCACTTGTATGTGGAAACTGTGAACGAAATTCATACTTCTAATGAAAAAAATCAAATAGCTTAAATATTGATGTACATATTCATTATGGCGTTCTGTGTATGCTTTAATTTATCCTATGATCTCTCTGTCTTGTATCCTTCCGTTCTTCCTCTTCCCACCTCCCTTGTTACTTGTTAGGTGATTTACTTAACACTTTGCAAGTGCCTCTCCTTGCTATACATATTCAATTTATCAGAGCTTCTCAGAGCAGGTGTCCTCAGGAGAGGAAGTCTTTTTCTTCCTAGCCACACTTTCTCTATACAAACAGCAAACTGCAGTAATCGTCTCAAGAATTTAGAGTCAGACAGCAAAGGCGAATGTCGTCTTTTTTGCCTTGTCTAGCAAATGTGCTGATTCACTGCTATTACTTACTTCAGAGCATTAGTTCCTCTTCAGAAGTAAGAAAAGTTTCTCACTGGCAATAAGAGAGTGGTTTTCCTTGCTGTTTCACTGGGAACTCCTACTGCCCTGGCATTGTCTAAGTTGAATTTCTTTTAAGAATCAAATTTTCAGAAGTACACAGTCTTGTTACAGCTTTGCTCTGCTGAATTAATAAAGGTTTTATAATTAGCTTCAGTGGGACAAAATTGATCCAACAATGAGTACACTGCAAAATCCAATCCTGTATCTTTTGTATTTTCACTGTTGTTTTTCTGTGTCTCTCCTCCCACCCCCATTTCTGCAGACTGCTTCCAGGAAGAGACAACCATCAGACAGTGAAGTCGTGTTATAGTGTGAGGGGAGTGTTCAGCTGAGAAAGAAATTTCCCTCTCTTTGCTTTCACCAGTTCAAACACATTTCGATTTTCCAGCCTCTCTTGCACCAGCATTGTACTGCTTTGCAGTGCCAGTGTATTTACATTACTCTTCCATGTTTGTATTTTAACCTCTGTCTATGACATAGCATAACGCATGGTAAAATAACTCGTGTAGGCTCCTCACTCAGACAAGCTTAATCTCCCACCATTTGAGTGGACTCCAAAGAGTCCAGTGAGGCATCCTGTGGGAGAGCAAAAAGCTTTGTTGCTTTCTCAGGAGTTTTTGGCATGTTTTAATTTTAGATTCTACTATGGTGTCACCTGATTCAAAACTTTCATACTTGGAGATATTTGCATAGTACAAGACTTCATTGTTTCTCTCCTTTCCTTTTTTTTTTTTTTCTTTAGCAATTCTTTTTCACCTTTTTTTGCACATTGAAGGCAAAGGAATAAAGATACATGAAAAGCTAGCATGATGGAAATCGATCACAAGTTTTACACTGCAACATCGGTTTGCTTTTAACGCAAGAATACTTTTGTACAAAAGAGAGCTTACAGGAGAAAGACAAGCCTGGAGATTCTTATATTGGATCATTTTAAAAGAAATCTCTGGTAGCTTACAAACCCCATATACTTTCTTCCTAAATCATTTCATAGTACCCCTGTAGTTATCCCCATGAGCTGTCCTTTCGTTTGCGCGACTGACAGTTAGAGGGTCCCCTCAAGTTAGGCACACAAAAAGCAGACACTTAACAGTGCTGCTTCGAGAAAGCACTATACTGCAAAGTATACATGCATGTGCTTCGCTTGGCACAGTGCAAGTTTGGTTCTGCAAAACAGTGAATGCTACTTCTGATCCAAGAAGCCCTGTCCTTAAGCATGTCTACTAATAACATACTTGTTATATACGTGTAGGCTAAGGGCTTCATTCTGGGTGAATGTCTAGACTGAAAGTGGGACATGCCAGACTACAGGATTTGTGTAGCTTGTGGTTCTTCTCAGCGCTACAGTGCATGAGCAGCTTTGAGAAACTGGTCTCAATTTCACATCTGGGCATGCAAAAATTTAGGCATCAAAAAATAGAGATCACTTGTGAGAATGTGAACCTTGACTATGCTGTGTTTTTCAGTGTGCTATCAGAGCCAACTGGGAAAACCACATTTTACATACTGAAAAAGAAATGAAACATTTACAAAGTCACAGAAACTACTAAAGAGATTTGCTTATCATAACCAGACAAGCATTGAAAATAAAAATTGATTACATTTTCTGTCAGTGATGGTCTTTGCTAAGAAACAAAAATTGAAAGTAGCATAACTTGAAGGCAGTGAAGCAGTTAAGAAAAGAGAGGACATGGGGAAATCTTGAGACCTGTTGAGAGGTGGGCTCTGATGGATTTATTTCATAGAGTCATAGAATTGTTTTGGTTGGAAAAGACCTTTAAGATCATCAAGTCCAACTGTTAACCTAGCATTGCCAAGTCCACCACTAAACCATGTCCCTAAGTACCACAGCTGCATGTCTTTTCAATACCTACAGGGATGGTGACTCAACCACTTTCCTGGGCAGCCTGTTCCAATGATTGACAACCCTGTCAGTGAAGAAGTTTTTCCTACTATCCAATCTAAACCACCCCTGGCACAATTTGAGGCCATTTCCTCTTGTCCTATCACTTGTTGCTTGGGAGAAGAGACTGATGCCTGCCTGGCTACAACCTCCTTTCAGGTAGTTGTAGAGAGGGATGAGGTCTCCCCTCAGCCTCCTTTTCTCCAGGCTAAACCACCTCAGTTCTCTCAGCCACTCCTCGTAAGAGCTGCTCTCTAGACACTTCACCAGCTTCATTCCTCTTCTTTGGACACGCTCCAGCACCTCAGTGTCTTTCCTGTACTGAAGGGCTCAAAACTGAACACGGTACTTGGAGTGTGGCCTCACCAATGCCAAGTACAGAGGGGATGATCGCTTCCCTAGTCGTGCTGGCCACACTAGTTCTGATACAAGCGAGGATGCTGTTGGCCTTCTTGGCCACCAGCACACTGCTAGCTCAGATTCAGCTGGCTGTTGANCTTGGTGTCATCTCCAAACTTACTGAGGGTGCATTTGTTCCCCTCGTCCAGATCATTGATAAAGATATTAAAGAGAACTGGCCCTGGGAAACCACTTGTGACTGCCTGCAAACTCGATTCACCACAACTCTTTGTGCTCAGCCATCCAGCCAATTTTTTACCCAGCGAAGTGTACATGTGTCCAAGCCATGAGCAGCCAGTTTCTCCAGGAGAATGCTGTAGGAAATAGTATCAAAGGCTTTACTAAAATCTAGGTAGATAACATCCACAGCCTTTCCATCATCCACTAAGTGGGCCACCTTGTCATGGAAGGAGATCAGGTTAGTCAAGCAGGACCTCCCTTTCATAAACCCATGCTGACTGGGCAATTTAAGGTGATTTAAGACACTATTGACCCAAACACCTATTCTGCTCTTTGGCTGGAGCTTGTATCTCGATTTGTAGGTGCCAGAAAGGAACTCTCGCTTGTACATCACATCTCCTGGGCCTCATTTCAGTGCATGAGTGCCAGCCCACCTCTTCTGGCAAGAGAGCAAATGGGAAAAAAATAGAAGATTGAGAGATAGGTGAGAGGTATGACAGAAAGTAATTTAAATCAGTACTGTCCTACATCTGTCAGAAAAGAAATAGAATAATTTTGTGCTGTGAAGATGAACAAAAATGTGTGCCTAGTAATTTTCTTTCAGCATTCAGGGTCAATATTCTTCAAAGTGTAAATGAACAGTTTAACTGAGAGAATTAAATGAAAGGCCAAGTCCTATAACACAGCATTATTCTTTCTCCTCAGCACAATCTAATTTTAAAGGTAGCTGAGTCAGTCCCCCACAGATCTCCTGGATTGTTATCAACCTCTGTTGGTAAGGAAACGACTTGGCGGTAGTTTCTGTTGCGTTCATTAACTGCCAACCTTATAGCGAGAAGAAACTGGTGTGATTGGGAAGCAGGGCAATTGCTGCCCCAGTTCTGGCCCTTATGGCTGTAGAAGCACAGCAAGAGTCTCACCAGGACTGTAAACTGTCAGGGAAACAGACAGAGTGCTTCAAGAGAAGCATCCGAAACCAAATTGAGTGGCATGAGCTTTATCTTTTTATGGTTCATTATCTGTTCAATGAGTTTTGGTGGAAGTTTTACTGGAGTTGTGAAGATAAGAACAGGCTTCTTGAGCCTAGTCCTGGTTTGGGGAACATACTTAGCTTCACACCATTGCAAAAATCCCAATATGCTTTGATTGACCCTGGTCAAATTTGTCACATGGAAACCTTGCAGAATTAAGGACAGGATTTTTTTTTTTTTTATTAAGACTTGTCTATCTTTACCTTGAGTTCTGTTTTTACTGCTACACAACCCATGATGAAGTGGCACGGCTGTGAAGCTTTCACCTTTATTTCATGTTAGGAGGGAAGAACAGAGAAGGAAACAAACGGGGCACCTGCAGCGGGAGACATTGTGTGGGAGAGACAATGCTAAGTGAGGTTTCCCTAGTTATGTATTTGCTCAGGGTGGAATATCTTCCGTTACACATTTTTCTCGTTTGTTTGAGCTTACAAACTTTGTTCATAATTGGAGCTTTTTTTTTTTTTTTTTAAGTGAGTAAATGGTAGAAAGATGACAAGGACAAGACAGGTTTTGCAACAACTTTCCATATTGTTACTTCAAACTGTGTTGATCTGGTTTGAACTGGTCACCTCCTGCAACATATTCATTATGGTACTTTTCAGTATGATGCTGAAGCCACAGACAATTGCCATGATAGAGTAGCTAGACCTCCTCTGCTCTTCCCTCACTACTTCTCTTGGTCCATGCCCCTTCCCTTATTCCAGATGTAGCAATCATTGGGCTCTCTCATGAGCCAATTTAATTCACTGAAACAATAGAAAACTATCCTGGTTTTTTTTCCTTTTTTTTTTNTGGCTCACATCAGACTGGATCTGACGTGGAGAGGAATAGCTGGTAAAAGTCATACCTGTCTTGCAAAACTAAGCCTTGAGAGTGTATCCTCCTATAGATATAATTGAAATTATGTGGATTATTTTAAATGGAGAGGGTTTTTTTCACAGCACATGTGGAGTAGAGTGATCTGAACATGGAGATCATGTATAAGAGTGTCAGAGTGCACGCATGCAGCAAGACTGATTCATGGAAAGCCAAGTGAATCCACAAAAGTTTTAGTCTTAATAAGCTAATCAACAGACCTTGCCTAGGAGGTCTCTGCTGGAGGTAGTCGGATTCCCATCACTTTGTTCATGATAGATGTTGGCAGGTATGAGTGAGTTCATTCAGTCAATGCAAGCTCCAGTTTGACTATATTTATCTGTATCTGTTATCAACATCCAGGATTAGGGTTACTCTTGGGTATAGACAAAGTCTTAATTATCCTCTTACCTCAAGAGATGGTTAGGATGCAGTTAGTGAGCAAGTTGGGGGAATTAGATGGAACATGTTTTTCTGGCGTTGAGACAGCTACATGATTTGACTTGTTGGTAATAATGATCAAATGTTCTTTAAAAATATTTTTTTAAAAAGCAAATGAAAGTTCCCAGAGGAGGAACATATCTAGCTATTTATTCGTTGAGGAACAACAAGATGCAGTAGGGTGCCTATTTTATTATACAACTGTTGACCACAACAAAAATTTAGGAATTATTCCTCTGCCAGTAGTCTGTAGAGACAGACTGAAGGAGGAAGAGCTGATAAAGGGTGGGAAAGTGAGTGATGTGGAATTTCACATTGCTGTGAAAGCCCAGCTTCACTTTATCCTGTACAAAAGAAGCACTGAGGAATAGGAGCACTGAGATTAATTTAGGTAATCATCCAGAATGAATGAAGAGGGTTTAAAAGTTCATAACCTCTCCTCTGGACCACTGTCTCAAAACCCAGTAGCTAAAACCTTGCAAGCCTTCAAAATAGGCAAACCTTGGTCCTTTCTCAGTCTAAGATTTTTTTTAAACATGTTTATATAAAAGTTGAGTAAGTATCTCTGAATTTCAGAAGCAGGTAACTCAAGGAAAATTATTTGTTTATGTAAGTTAAATAAAAATGCCTGTTGTTTGGCAGTAAGTTTGTCCCATATACAAATACCTGTCAGTTTATGTCCTGATCTGCGAGTCCTGTTTCCACACTGCAAACACATTGATGCAAAAGTTTCCTCCTGACACTATTCAGTCCTGCTTGTTCCAGTCCGTGCTGCATGAAAGAGACATTTTCCAGCACCTGTGTTCTCACTGGTGCCTTCAGCAAAGCCCTGCAGATGAACCATTAGAAATACACGCTGACCTTAACAAAGAAGGAGCCGACATACTTCACTCATAAAACTCAGAGAGCAATCAGATGGCATCCCAGTGACATTCATCACAGCTGCTGGCAACAGCCTTTAATTCATCTGATATTTAACCAGGGTGAAATGCCCTGTAGCTATATCATGTTTGTTGGTGTTAGATGAACCCAGCTCATCGCCTGCTCACTAAAGTTCAGGATTTAACACCAACCCATGGTTTGCAGGCAGTTCATCTCCTACACAAAATACTTGTCTCCTTTTTGTCCTTTATTATATTTTCTGTTCTCTGTAGCTTGTTTTCTAAACTCTCCTCTGCTCACCTCCAATATGTAACAGAATACCTTTTCCTGGATTTGAGGGCTATGTTACATTCTGGCACAAGTCAGGGATGCAGCCCATTAGTGACATAATTAAGTCTGGTGATTACAGGGAAATTGTCCATCTTTCATCATTAAAAGTTAACAATATTCAAGATGTGAAAAATGCAAGTATGTTTTCAAAGTTGAATACTTAAGTGAGGTGACCATAGCATCCTTTTAAAATTATGGATGGGAATGGAACCTAATGAAGAACAATAGCTCAAATAATGAATAGTTTTATCTTGCATTGACTACTGAGTCTTTAAAGAAATTAATTGGGCTTGTTTCAGTGTGATTCTGATCCACAGAAGTCAATGAAAGCTAATGCAGTCATTGGGTGCTAGAGCAAATCTAGTGGGTATTAAACATGGCCCATTGCAATCCTATAGGCTTACCTCCCCTGATTTTGTGAGACTTATGTCATGTCCTACTGCATATAGGATGTGTTCTAATCGAATGCTCTGATGCTGTGAATATGGAGAAGTAAAACTTTCTGGATTAAATCCTGGTTCCACTGAAGTCTAAAAGCTCCTACTGATTTTGATGAGGCTGGTTTCATGCCCTGTATAACTCTAGGTACAAACCACATCAGTGGTTGGGATAAATTTGAGGAAAAAAAAATGCACATAGCCCACCTTTATCCTCTTCACTTACACAGCTTCATCTGCTTTGGATCTAATTTAGCTTTCAGTATCTCTAAAATACAAATATTTTACAAATACAAATATTATACAAATACAAATATTTTTTTCCTTAAAATTAACCATCTGTATAAAAAGATTATCTCTAAGGACTCCTTCTTCCTCCAAAGGCCAGCTTCATCACCTTCATTAGGTTAACTGGGAGCCCTGGACAAGTAATCTTCTTGACCTGGGAAACAAGAATAGGGACACAATAACTATAGAAACCACAAAGAGGAAGTTATGGATCTTCCATGAATGATGCTAGAGGCAGAAGAGAATCCACATCACTCAGAGATGGATCAGTTATTCTGGGCTATCTAAAAAGTTAAAAATAGTAAAGTGCATTTTTATGATTCCCAGCATTCAAAAAACATGAGTGAAGGTCTCCAAATCATCAGATTTTAAGTAATTGTAAATCTTGAGTACTTTTTAGGGCAATAGCAAGACTTGGTTTCTGTTTCAGACATTTTTGTCACAGTGTTGAATGGTGAAAATGTTCTCTTTTTAATTTTTTTTTCTCCAGATAAAAGAATATTGAGGTTCCCAGATGATCACTTGACACTGGGATTTCAATATATAGACAGAAAACCAGGTACAGTGAGATTTATGTAACATTCACAATAAGTAGCACAAATGAACATTGTTAAAATAGTACAATTAACTTTAGCAAAGTGCCAAGGGAACACAAATTGGGAAGTAAAGAAAAGAGAAGAATCAAATGTATCTTTGAATTGACAGTGATGATCAACTTAAAATTATTGAATGATTTGTACTTCATAGAATTGACTTTCTGATCATTCTCAACTTATTATTCCTAATAATTTACTGTCATAAATTTAGCCCTTTTACCATTTATGAATTGACAGAAAAATTGATTGTCACAGTTCTGTTTATTTTTAATAAGTATTTGCTGTGCTGTCCAGCTAAGCACATTCCTTCTGATGATGGAGTCATCAAATTCCACCTTGATGTTTCAAATATATCTTGTGGCTGATTCAGTATGAAAGTGTTTGGGGTACTCTGAGTCTTGATCATTAAAGGAAGAGTTCACAATTGCAAATCATAGTCTTTAAATATCTTAATGAAAGGCACCCATATTCCAGGACATCTTAGAAGCATTTACCTCTTGAAAGTGGAGAGCTCTGTGTTTAAAACCTGAAGGAATGATATAAGTTCTTCTTCCTCACTGAGCAAAATGTCCACAAAGCAAATAGAGATGTGACTGCAGAATGAGTTAGTGATTACATCATGCTAGCTTCAATCACATTTGCACAGGAAAGCTCAAAGAAGACACATCTGCTTCAGTCCAGATTGTCAGCTTCACCGCTGCTGGATATTCTGCTGATAAGTGTACCTGTGTCTACTTGTGGTGTAGTTACTTCCAGCATAGACACATAACCACATTTTAACAGCCTTGGTGCAAAGGGTGTGTTTCTGTGTTGATCAATGCTGAGCGATCACCTGACAGTGCTGAACCACGTACTCTCACTCTTGGGTTGAATTATGCTATTTTGTTTATGCTATTCATGGACATGCAGGACTCAGTTAATGCTGCCTGCCCTAGGACCCCATGTATCATTTTGTGGCTGCTCGCTTGGGCTGTGCTGAGGCTAAGGGAACTCCACCGGTTAGTTGATCTTTGTATACAGCAATATAACTGTGGTCAGGACAAGCAGTTTATTAACTGCTACCCCAGGTGAAATACTTGCCTTTTAACAAGTAACTCCTGGGGTGTAAATGGCCCCTCATATAGTGGTAAAGGCCCAGACTGACACCCCAAGGTGAGTCAGTTGTCATGGGTGAAGGTGTTGTTGCCTTTTCCTTCCTATCCCTCCACTGGAGATTATCCCAAAGAGCTTGCTCCTCAGCCTAATTCACAGCCTGGTGTGTTAACCTAGAGCAAAACCAAGGGTGGATTACATAAATATTACAGCACCTGTTCTTAAGTGGCAGTGCAAATTGCTGGCCCCCATGCGAGGGGGGCTGTGACTGCTGATAGGAGAGGCACGTGGGCAACAGGGTGCAATAACTGCTGTAGCTAATCCAGCAGAGATGGAGACAAACCCCTTTGGGCCTCTGCCCTTTAGATGGAGCACTATCTCTCCCCTGATGCTCTGCAAACACAGATCATTCAACACATCCATAAAGGGAAAAATGATGTTGTTGTAGGCAAGCTCTCTGCATCTATGGATTGGTGTATTCAAATAGTCCTCCGTGTGACACCCACACAAACAAGTTCAAGCTGATTTGAGTCATTAGATACAACTATATAACATAGTGAATGAAGAACAGATAAAGCAGCTTCTTTGCTAGTATCAACTCTCTACAGGCTGTGTGTTGACACTTCCCACACTCCAGGATTGATGTTTTATTACTGTGATTTCTTCTCAGTCTTGCTGCTCTGAAATGACCCTTTTAAACCTGATCAGTGCTGCATAAAACAGTATTGAAAGGATCATGGGTTTGAAATACACATTTATTCTCATTTGTATATGATAGGTAAACTCAGGATGAGGGACAGACCTTCCTAAAATATCTTTAAGCGCACATGTAAAAAGTATGTATAGAACATGTATCTAGGTCCTAAGGTGTTTCCTATGCATTTCATAGCATGTATGAATATTCTGAAGGCATCACATAAATGAGGGGGATGTGAATGCAATGAAAGATGCCATTTTCTTGGAGATATGCTGTAGATAAAGTGATGAGTGAAACAAGAAAAAAACCCTAAATGTCAGGGCACCTGTCTGGAGTTTTTGAAACTGTATTTGACATTTAAACTAGAATTGGTGATGGAGTTTCGTTTTTAAGAACCAGGACACAGCATATTAGAAGGAGTTTGTGTAGGTGGTTCATTGGAGCTTCATATTAAGATGAACTTCACAACGGTCCTCCTTCATTGTGTCAAGAGGTAAATTGTGTCATTTTGTAATACCAAGAGTTCTGGAGGATCTGTTAGTTTGAAGGACCTTATAAGGGGTATCAACAGAAAAGATAATCATCACCTTTGTCATTCTTGTTGTGATTATAGTCATAAAAATGATTCCATGTTAAGCTGAATTGAAACATAATATTTGCTAGTAATTGCTTCTCTTTCACCATTTTTGAGCTTGACTGTTGTAGTTGCTTTGAGTTTTCTTGGGTTTGCTTTTTAAAGTTCTCATTATTTTATGTCAAATGATTTTCTTTTTTTGTAGTCAGGAGGGCAGTTCTGTCATCTCTTAGTTTCCTAATTCTTTAGGTAAACAATTTGATTAATAATTTTTAATCTATAGAAAACAGAATTCTTTTGTAATTATATCTGAATAGTATAAAGTAGCTACATTCACACAGAATAATAGTATCATTTTGCTGATCCCAGGTTCATATGCTATTTGCCTTGTCTTCAGTAACTGAGATTATAACGAGGGGATGACAACACTATCAGTTTTGTCTAATGTTTAAAATGACAGGTGCACCACTGTCTTGTACAATTAATTGTTTCATTAGAAATGTGGGCAAAGGTCTCCGCTTCATTGTCTGTGCAGAGCGCCAAATGGTCATGGGCATTTCTACGTGACAGCCTTCATAGAGAAATCCCTTGTGTACATGGAGAGAGGTGGGTGGATGTAACCTTCCCTAAATTCTCACGACACAAAGTGGCACAATGGCATGATCTTACGTGTAAAGCTACACTCCAACTCTGGCTCGGGGAAATTCAACACTAAGCTCAGCGGCATCCATCGTGCCACAGCTGGCCCTGGGAAGTCAGCTCTGAGAGTCACTGAGCAGGCAGTGCTGTCGCTGCTGCCACATCAGCTCTGATCGAGTCTGATTCAGCCTGCTGCTACAGAGTCACTTGAGGGGATCTTGTGGGGATACCAAGGCAAAAACACTTTTTGCTTCTAGGATGAATATTTCTATTTTGGACACAAGGATCTCTACTTTCCTCTTGTGGGATTTGGAGCAAAGACCACTGCCAGTTGTACCACCTGCTGGATGAAGCTGCTGGAGGGTGTCAACTCCCCAAATCCCCTTCTGGGCAGTTCTACATACAGTCTAGTATAATATATATATACACACCAGATGTGTTCCCACAAAACAACAAAATACTAAGTGTAATTATGGGAAAGCAACATTTTACTTCATGCTAAGAAAGTTGGCTAGGTCATTCCATTGTTGAGGAAGCACTCTTTTTAAACCAGGTGTGGCACATGAATAAATTTTGCCCAAATGCCAGACATGTGATGTCTCCTGCATTCTTGCAAGATATCTTGCATTTCTTCCCACTGTGCTGGAATGCTGAGCCACAGCAGCAGCAACAGGAAGCTATCAAGGCAAAAATGACCAACAGAGCAGAAGCCAACATACCACGGCTGCTTCCCAATATCTAACCTTAGATATCTGTAGACTAAATTGTCAGTGGCCTAAATTTCCTAATTTTTTATTTTCATCCCTGGGAGTGCATCGGGTGTTGCGCACTTTACAATGGCAGACAGAAAAGATTGTGGGGACTTGCCTGTTGAAAAATGAGTAATTTGTAAGGTCAAACTTTCAAGATCTCTCCTTTCAATTGTGATCCTGTTAAAATATCAGGACAAGAGAATCGGACGTTCTGTTATGTTTTTGTCTGGTGGTAAACAAGTTGGTGGTTTTGACTTTACTGTTCAAAGTTTGTTTTTCCCAGAGGGATATGCTTCCATGGATGAATATTGCCTTTGAGTTAGATTTTGCAATTGTCATTTGCTGAGTTCTTGATTACTGACATCAAGAATGTCTCAGACTGTTATCTAAGAAGTTCAGGGCGGAGAGCTAGGTAAATGTTTCTTCTCTTGGCCTATCTCCATTGCGGGACAGGGAGGGGTTTGTTTGCCTATTCAGCCTGTGATCTGAGAGTTTGTTTTGCAAAGGAGCATGTGGGGCTGGTTTCCTTGGGTTCCCAAGCCTGAGGCAATAGTGCTGGGAAACATGTAATTGGGGCCCATTCTTAATACTCATAAAGAAGACATAGGCTTTTCTTTTTATAAGCAAAGCCAGCCATGCAGCAAAGCAAAAGTATGTCAGAAATAGGTGTTTTATTTATAACTCAGTGCATTAAAAAAACAACCAAACAAACCCAAACATAGTCCAGGTCAACCTTTGTTTTATGTCACCATGTTGTACTTGCTCTTCCTCTTCTCAAGATGACAGTCCTGGGATCTTGATGCCGACCTGTGGAAGAGCGATTCCCAGACAGAGCATCTGGCTCCTTGTATGAGTCCTGAGGCAGTCGGTGGTGTTGGTGGCCATGGAGTTGCCTCTGGCTCTGACATGGGATTGTGTTATTCACTTGATGGGGCTCTGTGGCAGCTCTGCCCTTCTGAATGCTGCCTGGTTTTGACTTTTCAATCTAAGTCAGTTTGCACTTCTTCATTATTTTTGCTGTGACCATTCCCTTTAGGAGGTATTGCCCTTCCCTCCCAGCCTTTTCTACAGCTGGGTGCAGTAATAGCAATACTGTAAACAGCAGACTCAGCTTGCTGAGGGGTACAGTCTTTCCCAGTGTTGTCTTCCTGAGCTTGTATGATAGACAGAATTACTTTGGGGTTTTCCTTCACTTTGTAACTTAAAGCACAATTCTTATGCCTCCATGTTGTCTGAGGAACTACACACAGGAGTAAGGATATGGATGTTGAAGGCATGTGTTTGGGGGTTTTTTTTGTAGAAGTGAAGCAAGAAAGATTTAAGGATTTGACTGCTGAAAAGGCTTTAATTGCTCACAAGGCCATAGGAAGGAAAACACTTGGTGGGTGCTGTGTGCCCTTATTTCTGCTGATCCAGTGTGGGAGTGTTACACCGCACTTTGTGGGACTAAACCCCTCTGCTCTCAGGGATGGATACTGTAGATAGATCTGCACTGCCACAGAATTAAACGCAGGCCATCCTTTTAGTAGCTGACATACAACAGTTTTACTTGCTAATTAGATTAATGTTGATGATTTATCTCTCCTTTATTGGCAGTCCCTAGACTGCCCCAAGAACACAAATTTAAATCCCCTTCCCCATCCAGCCTGAGCCATTACCATAGATGAAACCATTAAAGCTGCCAGTGCACAAGGAAGGTATGTAACTCAATTACAGGAGAGAAGGCTATACCCAGCTGCAACTGATGTGGAAATTGGGTATGGTTACTGCAAATCACTGTGGAATTATACAAGCTGGTGTTAAACAAGCAGCAGGGCAAATTAGCCTTGCACTGAGCTGCATGCTGCTGTGCTTACACAGCTACTGGTGTCTGAGTTAACATGTTTAAATGTAGCAAAGCTTTCTCTACACAACCCTGAATTTTGCTTATAGCTATATCCAGTGGGAGACCAAAGAATAGGAACTGCTTGAAATAACTTGTCTGCATTTCTGCAAGTTTTGTGTCTTCTCTTGTCTCAAAGCCTGAAAGCCTATTCTGAAGCAGGGGAAAATCCTGTTTGCTATTAACCAGCCATGACTTGTGTCCCCAAGGCCACTTTTCTGCAGGCTAGTCCCCTGGAGCTAAACAGTGCTGCATTTGTGCTTCAAGATAGGGCACACCGTGATTGCAAATCCTATATTTTTATTTGTTAAAGGGTATGCAACACTGACCCATGAGTGGTGGCATGGGACCCAGGAAGAGGCAAGAATTTCTTGGCCTGGATTCAGTTCCATTCCATAAGGCTGGTACATGCAGAAAGAGCACAAGAGGTGTGTGAGAGGTAGCTGGAGAAATTCCGGTAAGGGATGCAGAAGAGAAAAAGGGTTACAGGCAAAAGCACCTTTATAAAACTTAGCAAAATACCAAAATAAATCATTGTGGTAGATACTTTCAACACCACGTAGGTAGATAATCAGGACATCCATTTTCCCCAAGAGAATGCTCATCCTTTTGCATAATGCATAGCCTTGATGTCTCTTTTTGACAGTGAGACAGAGATGTTCTGAACTTTCTTTTTTTTAAATTATACCCCAAACACTGGAAGTTGGATCTTCCAGTTAGACATACACAAGCACAGCCTGTTTGGTAGAAGTCACAACTAATGTTAAAAGTCTGTTAATAGCAAAGCTTCTTGCCCTGCTGTGATTAGCACTTTGTGGTTTTCTCTTTTGCTCCTTTCTCAAAAATCACTTACTTCAGAAATAGTTGTAAGAGGTAAAATATAAAAGAAGAACTAATGACCTTTCTGTATGATAATAATTGCTGGCAAGTAGCTTGAAGCTTAGATCCACAAAGACTTTACCAAGCAGCTACTTTGGGATAGGCTTGAAAATGTATTTTGCAAATGCACACAGATACTTTGTCAAATGCTTCACTTTCATACCATTTTTGACTGAGCAGAGAAAGACCATCTTTAAGGGGCTGGCTTGCCCATCTGGGGTCAGTGCAAAAGAACAGAACAGATTTTTTTAATAATTATTTATAAGATGTCTGCTTTCATAACACTGTTCCTTGAGTGTCAGATGACCTCGGGGGCCCTTGGCCACCCCCCTCCATGTGTTGGTCATCAGTAATGATTCATTCCTTAAAAGACATGGAGCAACTCTTAAATCCATGTAAGTTCCCCTCCCTCCCCATGTTATCCATCTTCTTTTGTTATGCTCCAACCAAATTGCCAATGATATGGAATTTAAGACTTGGAGATATCAGGAGCACAGCATTTCTTCAGATCTCATTAAGGACTGGATGCTGTTTTCAATGGAAACATCGTTTGATATATTCATAGTTTGATAACTCTAGTGCCCCAAATCATTGTGCTAGGTGCTGCACAAACCTTTAGGGTTTATCTAGAAAAGATTTTACATTCCTAATTTAAATGGCTTGACTGATTGACTGATAATGTAACAATCCACCAGGCTGGACAGGCCGCTGATCCTCATTCCAGGATTCAAGTGTTATTGGTTCTCTTTACATTTACTGTAAGTGCTCCAGAAATGATTGTGTTATGGGAGAAAAAAGTGCAGTGTCTAGCTCTTTCAAATATATTGGGAACAACCAGCCTCAGCTAAAAGTGTAATCTAAACTGCCAATCTAGCTGTATCTTCCAAGAATTGATAAGGTTTATAGTCTAAGACCATAGTTAAGGGTCCTCTTGCAAGGCTACCTAATGTGGCATAAGGCATTGCCACCCCATCTCTTCATTAAAACCCGGTGCAGAATTTGAATAAGCAACTGCACTGACACTCTTCTGTTTCACAGTGTCAGCTGAGTGAGGTTCATTTGAAGAGCCTCCATCCACAGTACCTTCTTAAGCTGCTATGGCTATATTTGCAAGAGAACATCTCACTATGGTTGTGATAGACAAGACAGGATCAGAAACAGCCACAGAAAGACTGGTGGTTTTGTCCTTGGTTTTTGGCTGCAGTTGCTAAAAGTAGTAATTAATATGTTCCAATAGTCTAGGGGGTGGAAAAGCTGCTTTCTGAACATGCCATGGTTAGTGGCACCTGCCTGCAGTAGGTGAAGTGAGAAGGGTGGGATTTTGGGATTTTTGGCTTTTATTTTTCTATCATGGAGTGGTAACAAGTTAAACACTGGATGAATGCATCAGATTGGTCTATATATGCCTCTGTGGCTAGAACTGTAAATACAGTAAATTACAGTCTCCTCTATACTGCTTGGAGCAGATAAATACATTGCCTGTACTTAGCTTTGGTTATACCATTTTCCAGCTGCTCTATAGGAAAATAGGGCCAGACAATAATCCCATCCAGCAGCACAGCTGTAACAAGGACCTGTTGAAAATTTTCCATCAAGCTCGATCTTTTTTATTGATGTTGTTTGGGCTGATTGGTATTGTCTGAAGATCTCTTGAGACCTGTCTTTTTCACAGGGCAGAATGTCTTCTTCCCAATTCTTGGCAAATCAACACCCTCTGACAGTTGGAGATTGCTTCTTATGAAGAACCTGTCTGGGGAAAAAGGTCAAGGTTGGAAGGGAATGGGTAGACGAAGAGGGCAAATGTTTGTCAAGGAAGACTGAGATTGACAGGAAAATGCATCCTTTCCTAAGTTCTGGAGATGATGTTGCATCTGGTCAAGTTGGAGGTGCTTTTTATATCATGAGGCCTACTGGTTTGAAAGGTCAGCAAGTCTGGAACAGGGCTGTCTGATTCAATGTCATGCCTCTAACCTGGCTTTACACAGAGTTGAAGTTATATTTGCTATCCTCACTCTTTTCCATCTGCACTGTGATTTGGCTCCCTTGTGCAGAGCACTGCAGAGGAGGGCACATGGTCTTCCTTTTGGGAGCATCTTTAGGGCACAGCAGCAGAAATTCAAAAGAAAGACACCACTAGAGGGCATCTGCACATTCTTACAACTGTAACATAAACCTGTTCACAATTGTAAAAAAGTCAGTTAAGCATTTACAGGTAAAGCTATAAGGTACTGGAGCTCAGAGCCTGCTGCATATGAATTTATTTTTTTTTACTGAACACATGCCTCTGCAAGGATCGCAGAGAGATCTCTGAGCCACACCACAGTAGGAGGACCTGGACACAACTGGCTTTAGTTGGGCTCAGTCCACAATGCATCAGCATGGCTACAGATTCACTCACATTGAGTTTTTTTCCCTTGTGTGTATAACTTCTCTCCTCCTCTCTGAGAGAGGGGCCCGCGCAGGGCACCTCAGTCTTAGTCTTCAATGCTGCCATCTCCAGAGAGGAGGGAAAGGGTTTGATTTCAAGTGTAAAATAAAACTCCAATGGTCTCCACTTGGCAGATATGATTCCAGGTTAAAGATGATCCAACCCTTCCCATCCAGACCTCCCCAGGCTTTCTTTCTGCAGCTAAGAGATGATATAGCCCTACATTAATGCAGGCTAAGCTTCCTCCCTCCTCCCTTTCTGAGCAGGGATCCTCAGACATGCCATACTGTGCCAAATCCTTTACAGTGGTTTTGTGATGTGAGCTAGTATCTGCTGGAGATGCTGAGCTGAGACGTGAACTCATTTCACAGAGGGCTTGACCTGAATTCCCTGAAGTAAGACTCTAGTCCTTTTACTCACTGAGCTCCTTCTTTTTGTACTTAATCAAATCCTAAATCCTCTGAAGTGAAAAAATGCACATTTTGTTTTCAATGACTTGCTGAAGCTGAATGCTTCTCACAACCAGCAAGGCCTATGAAACTAGTATTTATTAAGGATGAGTGATTTCTCACACTTATTCTGTTTCTATCCAAGACTGCCAACTTGGTCCACCTGGGTTTCAGAACTGAGATATCACATTTCCCACGTCTCATGCCTTCTCTATACTTGCCCTGCATTATTTATTACAGCACTGAGTGCTCCTGGGGTTCGCTGTCAGGCAGGGTCAGACTCCTTTGGGCTCACCTCTGCTGCAGCAGTGCTGGAAGGCTGCTGCACCAGCCAGTCTATGGAGCAGGCTGGTGCTGCAAACGGGAACTGAAAAGCTACTCAGTGGAGAAACTCAGAGAAAACTGGGAGTCAAAGCAGCAGTGAGGACCTGGAGCTTCTCACTCCGCAGGAAGATAAGTGGGAGTTTAATTGGCATCTCCCTTCAAGTTGTTTTGGCTATTGATTCTTTCAGGGCAGGTGAGGGTGCAGTATCCCTGCTGGCAGTAACACCCTTAATGACTGAGTTGATCAAATCAGAGTCATCTATTTGGGCCTTTCTTGCCAGGTTGGGAACGCCGCTCATAAAAGTGTTTCAGCAACTTTTCACTCAAGGGGCTTCCCAAACTGGCTCAGAGGTGGAAAAAATGCTATTTAGTTCTAAAGATTTGTTGCCATTTCTAAACTGCTAATAGAACAACCTCTCTGAATCATTCCAGATCAAACATGCATGTGGTTAACTAAGGCTCTAATCTGGAAATTTGTGGTACCATATTTTGTCCTGGTGAAACAAGATTTGTAGTGGCAAGGCCTGCACAGACACTTCGTTTTCCCTGCACCTGCAATATTTCTGTAGCTTGGGAAGAACAGTGGATGATTGTGATAGAAGGAAAAGGTAAACAGACATTTACGACTTGGGAAAATAAGGTCTAGAAAAGATTACAGAGCTGTTAATTTTCACGGTGTTTATTTCAGAATAGTTCTAAGCGATGCACAGTGTAGCCCCAATCTCCCTGTGATGGTGAGGAGTGTGAGCTGCTCCATGAAAGCTGTTGTTTGGATGAGACCTTAAACTACTGCTAGCAACAAAAGAAGATGGTGAAATGTGGTTCATCCTTGGATTGCAGACGAGGGGCAGACACTTCCCAGATCTTGCAAGGCAAGTTTCATATTTTGAAATTCTGGGGCACTTCCTTAATTAAAAAGTTATGCTTTTAAAAATGTTTTTAGTCAAATGCACTGCAGCACTGGGAGCTGGAGTATTTTTTTGTCTGAAGCCTGTATCATCTATCAAAACGTGCTGCATGAAAACAGCTGGCTCTCGTGTTGAGTCTTCATAACTGAACTGAACATTTAGACTGTCTTTTTCCATCAAATGTGTGATTTAACAGTACAGCAGTGAATGACTCTAGGACAGTCTCTGAATTGCAGAGTTCTGTACTAGCTGTCTGCAAAGTAGGAAGAAAAAGAAATTACAGGCTGCTGGCAGAATAATACGATGATAGTACTACACCACAGTTCATTTGATGGACAGTAGTGCCTACTCCCATAGAAAAGGTCTGGGATTCTGTGGGTTAGTTTCTTGTGATACGTGCATAAAACCCCAAATATTCTCTTCTCAAACATGTCGTCTGCCGTTCTGTTTTCTTCTGGTCACTGATATTAGAAGCAACAAACTGTGAAACCAAAGTTGCAGGAAAGGCATTGCAAGTTTGCAAAAATTTTAAGCCTGCATGTGTCCATCCTGCAGTCTGTCTTCCTGCAGAGCTTCCCGCAGCCCTGTGTGTGTCTGCGTGCGTGTTCACTCACGTGGGCTCCCGGTCGCTACAAATGGCTCTGTCCCTTTTCTTCAGGATCTGTCAGAACGGGAGTCTGTGCAGTGTTCAGCGCTGTACTTGACTGAAAGCTTGAGAAGTTAAAAGCTTTTAGAAGAGTCTCAAAAAACCAACAACATACACACATAACTGAAAACACATGAGAGATGAGAAAAAGAGAAATAATGCAGCATGCAGTAACATTTGGAAGCTTTCTCTCTTTTCGGCAGTATCAGAAAGGCTCAGCAAGAAGGAGACCCCTGTAATCCACAGGGCCTCTAAGAAACACAGCAACAGCTGAACAGTGCATGAGAGCTGAGGCTTCAGGGAAAACCTCCATGAAAAATAAAAGGAAGGGAAAGAAAAAGAAAAAAAAAAGTATTTTTTTTTAACGCTCTGTACAGATGCGATGACAATTTGATGAGTCTTACTGCTTTTTTTGCTTTCATTCGGATTGATAGCCCGCTCTTGGGAAAGGTCTACAGTGCTTGTGAGCATCTTATTGTCTGCTTGAAGTTACAAGCTGACTGGAAAAGCGAAGAAAAGCAGCATTGTGGAAAAGGGAAAAGGTGTTTGGCAATGTCAGGAATTATATGTTGCTGGTGGCACATACACTCAGAAGTAGGGACTGCAGGCAAGTTCACACTGTTACGCAAAGCTGCAGTGGAACCAGTGTAGCGCCAGTGCCAGGCACTCAGAAGACACTAAGTTTTGCCTCCCAGAGTCATGAGACTGTTCTAAAAACTGCGTGGCTTTTTCAGGCAACGATGTGCTGTTGTGATTTGCTTTCTGGTTTTTGAACTGCTGTGAGTCGTGTTCTCACAGTTTGCCCTGCAACCACAGGGATACTTTTTGTATTTTTTTACGTGAAAGCTGTTCCTTCGGCTTCTTCAAAAAGAAAATTGAGTGTGGCCTTTAAGAAAACGATCAAATGTGACAGGTGTTGCAGTAAAGTCACAAACACTGAAACCATTTTTATTATGATGATTTGGCTTCTTATGGATAAGAAGACTCTGTTACACTTGTGTTTTGCTTGCTCTCTAAGGCCTCACATATATAAACCTTTCATTCGTCTGTCAGATCAGCTCTGCTGTGACCCCAAAGAGGACAGCTAGACTAGCCAGGCACGGCGTAGCTAGTGTTGCCTCTGTTGCCTTACTGCCTGTCAATATGGGAATAAATTTGCTGCAGCATTAATGTGGATGAACATCTGAGCTTAAGCTGTCGTAGGGGGTGAGCAGTCACAGTGCAAAACCACGCACAGGCTCTGTGTGCACTGCGAGGGCTTCTGAGGACTTGTCCCCTAAAATTTATGAGTGTGGTAAACTGAAGTGCTCTGTGATCCTTTCCTAGCCTGTGAATGGGTTTATCTTTCCTTCCTATCTCATGAGAGCGAGCTGTGGAAGATGTCAGAAGGCTACTGGCCACATCGAACAGTTTTGTGTTCACAGTCACTGCAGAGTGGGGGGGTTAAGAGCCCCCTCACTGAAGGTTTCACTCGGGAGTTGACACCTTAAGGCAGGCCAAGGAGGCTGGACTGAACTACCCCAAGTGTAACGCAGTAGTAGCTTTCTGCAGGGGGAAGCAAGAGAGCATGAGTTAATTCTGCAGCTAAGATATGTGCTTGGGAAGAAATGCTGGTGATGATATTTTACACTTTATTTATGCAGCTTCTCTGTTGGGGGATTACTGTATAAGTAGCAGAATGGTAGGAAATTTACAGAGGACCTGAAAGAGTACTTTGAAACTGGCTGTACAACAAAGTACCCTCATCTGCAGGGTACTTTGACCCTGTTTTGGTCTACAGCATGTTGGGTCTGAATCTCTATTGTCCTGAAACAAACACGCTTATTTACATCTATGAGAACTAAGTGAAGGAGAGTGTAAGACAAGATTGCTGTCATGTGGTAGCATTTCACACCCACAGGTGTAACAGGTGTGATTGTACAAGATGCAGGATGAGGAAAAACCAGGCTGGTTGTTATTAGGTCCAAGTCGTGACCTTTGTCGAGACTCTGAGCTTGTCTACCCTTGAAGTCATTAATTGCTAGAAGTGTACAATAAAGCCCTCAGTGGAAACTCGGCAAAGGAGCTCCTTTACAAAACAGCCTTTTTGTAAGAGTTCAGTCTTACACATACAACAGTAAGAATGAGTTTGGTCTGGGGACCTGAGTGATGACCCATCCTGATCGATTAAAATCATTTACTGTGAGGTCGTGAATGAATCTGCTACTAGGTTTCTCCAATAAGCACACTAGGGATGGGGAGTGCGGGGTGTGACTGGCAGTTTCTAATATAGAAGAGTTCCTTTGTGATTGTAGCTGCCCACATTAAATTAAATAAGCTATGATGGCAAAAGGTTGGGAGTTCTGCCCTTTTATTTTCTAGCTTTTTGCCAGCATGGGTTTTTCAACTCTGAGCCAGCACAGCTACACCAGCAAAGCCTTTCAGTGGAAACCAAAACACATTTGCTTAGCCTATGTAGACAAGACATCAGAGAAAGGCTTGCAATCTTTTGATCAGCAGTACAGCAGTCTGAAAGTTCACAAGGTGAGAAGCACTTCTCACCAAGAATATACACTGCAAACTGTATTTAGAAATAACATTTTTAATTAAAAACAGCATTTCTGATCCTGTTGGCAGTAGCTATGGGGCATAAGTGAGGATATCTTTTCTGACAGGAGATGTTTGGATCTTGATGCAAGAGACTGCAAACCAGTCTCAAGCCTGCTTGAATAATCAAATTAAGAACTTCTCTTCTTAGGCATACATTTCTGAAGTGGCACGTGCAGGTCTACCACAGAGCACTCATTATTGCCGATAACAGAGCTAACATCAAGGGCTTTCCTATGTTATGGAAATTTGTAAAGATGCAAATACAAAGCCTTTGTGTAGATCCTGGCTGTGGTTTCAGAAGATGCTATTTTTGGTGGCACAACCCGCTTTAAAAGTTCCAACTCCTTCTGGTTCCCAGAGCCTGTTCCTGTCTTTGTACTTCAGTTATCCCTCTGCTGTGCTGCCACGCTCCTTTAGGATCGAGGTGAAAAACAAACCAGACACTTTTATTTTTAGTCAGGATGATTTTACTGATCTACTTCACAGTGCAGCCCCCTACACAGTGATAAGGCATGTGTGATAGGTGGTGAACTGCGGCATGAAGGTGGCAATACGTCATTAAGAGTGGAGTTAGATGTGGGTGGGATCATCTTCCACCAGCTTTGCACCGGATGCAGGGCCTTGTGAGACTACACAATATTGGGGAAAGCCTGTCATTGCAAATCCCGCCATGATCTCCTTGACTCTGGGGCTTGCAACCCCGGCTCTGGAAACTACTGGTTAGGAGTGCCTTGCTTGGCCATTGCCAACTGCAAACCCAATTTACCTAATCTGAGAAACCAGACCTTGGATCCATTGCTCCTTTATGTGCTTTCTGTGAATTCAATGACCCACGGGCTGCCAGACCCTTCCTAGTATAGCTCCTGCTTCTGCCAGGCTCACAGCATCACCTTCTCTGGGAGCACTGGTGCTCCTGACATGCCCACTGCAGGGTCACCACTGCCTTGTAGGGTTGCAGCCCAACTTCGAGTATTGCCTGCGCTAAAGTAACTACACAAAAACTCACGCTGTGAAAAACAGAGGACTTGTGTGGGATCTGAAAGAGACTCAGACATGCAGGAGTAGATTCACCCATGGACAGGACTTCTGTCTCCAGTAGTCACCACTGGAGAGTAAGGGACCAGGGCAAGCATCTCTGCCCCAGCCGCTGATGCACATGGCAGAGCATCTTCCCATGCTCCGGAGAGGTTTGTATAGGAGGCAGGGGGCTGCTCTCTGACACAACATCAGAGGCAGGGACACTTCTGGGGAAGAAGAGTCATCCTTGCCCCAGTCACTCACCCACACAGCTCCCCACATGATCCAGCCAGTGTAGGGGAGGAGGGGCAAACACACATGCTACAGCCTCGCCAGGCCTCAGCCCTTGCTACCCCCCAGCCTGTGTTTGATGAGGGGAGCTTGCTTTGCTCACCCTCCCAGACACTTGGATACTCACCTGGTGGCTTCACTGCCCTGGTACCCAAGCACCTGGCAGCAGGCATGGCCCCTCTGGGCTGCCCCCCAAGTAAGGGCCACGTGGACCTCCTTGGGCATCAGGCAGGCTGCCTCAGAAGGAAAAGTCAATATGCATCCTTGCCAGTGAGACTGCAGCTTATTTGATGCTGCTGGTTTGTCTTGTCACTTGTGGTGCCACATAGCACAGTGAAAACGAGAAAGCAGGCTGAGTGCGGTAAATAAAGACAGTAAAGCAGGATCTTGCACATTGGACTTGCTTCCTCATTGACCTCAGTGCATCTTGTCTTGCCAAAACTAAAGCAAAACACAATGCTGAGTGGCTCTGAACAAGCTGCCAGTGTTTTGCTTGTACAGAGATCTTAATTTCTAATGGGACCTGCAACATTAGGAGGGCATAATGGAAATGCCCCCCATTTTAAAGAAAGGCATTTTTGCTTCTTTTTTCACCTCTCACTCCAGCACAGCCACCAGTGGAACAAGCGGGTCCACTGCTCTCGTTCAGTGCCACCATCTTTACTGAGAATTCATCTCGCTTCTGCCACTGTAAATTAGAGACGGGTTTATTCCATTCACCTTCCTATGCCCAGTTCAGAAAAGCTACAATAGTCACAGAGAAACCTGAAGCTCTCTTTGCTCCTTTGGAGTGTGTCACCATAAATCATCCCAGCTAAAAGGCCATATGCCACTTTGTGCTACATTCTCTCAGTTAATAAAATGCGTTAGATCTTAATGCCTCAGGGCAAAAAGATGAGTCTTACGGATCAAGCTTTATCTATTTCAAGACACCAGGTACACAGATAGTTCTGCATAAATGATGATTGCTTTCACTTAGTTCACACTGAGAAGCTACTGGAGAAATAGTTAACATATTTTTGATTGCTATTCAATGCTTTCAATCACTGGCTCAAAAATAACCAATAAAGGAGGATATTGAGTTAAAAATCATGACATTTTGCACGTGTGTAAGCGGACATATTCACCTACACACACACACAGACACATATTTACAAACCTAGAAAGAGTGTTTCCTTTGGGTTTTTCTTAAGTCTTTCACATTCACCTTTTAAAGCTATCCTTACAAAAGGTATGAAAGCTATTTAATTGAAAAGAGCAAAAAAGCACCAAAATCTCCATTTAATCACAAGACTTGAAAAATTGGTACTTAACAAATAACTTTTTAAATCATATAAATAATACTAGAGGTATGATAAAATTGCCAGGCTCAGCAAATCTGATAATACAAATAACTTTTACATTTTCATTTTGAAAGGCAATCAGGGCAGACCTCATTTGTGTTGGCTGCTACAGAAATATAGAAGAGGGTTGTTGCTGCTTCAAAAGATTCTCCTAAAAGCAGTAGAAAATGTTATCTTTGGCATCATTTAAGGAAAAACAGGAGCATTCTATGAGTTCACAAAAGGCAGTCCAGGGTACAGAAGTTTTCACAGGTAAGATTTCTCTTTCAGTTATACACTAGCACATAAGGCAAAGTGAAAATTAATTTAGGATCTCCTGACAGGATTAAACAAATATCTTTCTTATAGCAGAGGCTTATTTTATTCCTGAACTATTAACCAAAATAAGTGACAGAGAACAATTAAACCATTTGTCTCAATTTAGGATCCTAATGCACACCCATGGTCAGCAGCGCTCCTAAGTTCTTCATTTTCATCAGCATTCATTTTTAAATGGTTTAATGCTGCCTCTGATTGCCAAGTGCTAAAATATGAATCTTCACACTTCTGAGTCACTGATGTAACTAAACTGTGACTTTGGCATCAGAGAGTTTCCTGGGAGTAATGCAAGCTGGGGCCACGAAAACATCTGAGTCACGGTTTCCAGGGTAATTGAAGCCCACCTTTGTCAAAACTCCCACGTTCTCCCTCATAGCCTCACCAGCAGCCCCCAGCAGCTCCCTTTAGTGATAGCTGGGTGGTTGACACCTCGATTTTGGGCTTTTTGTCAGCCTGAAAATTACTCACTGCTCCTGCCTCTTCTGACAGCATCAACTCCAGCTTCCATAAAGGCATTAAAATACATGTTTTCCTTAGATAAGCATATTCTTCTTGACTGAACATCCTCAACTGATGGATGTACAGGTGAATGGGAACAGGAACCAGTGAAGATTTGCTTCAGGTCTTGGGCCTGCTAGCTGCGAACGCTTTGTGTCTCACACTCCCCAGCTAGATGTGTGCTGTAAAGGGCCATAGCTACATCCTCAGCTAGACCTCTTTAGAAGTGAGGGGCTGTAAATAAGAAAATATGAAAGCTGTAAATCAGTAGACCAAAAATATTGTCTCTGGTGTCAGTGTAATGAGCTAACCACTCATTTTCTCCCAGTAATAGGGAGAAAAATGAGGGGTATTTTGTCACATTGAAACAAACAAGCAAAACATCCTTGATCTTTCTTCCACACTCTTCAAATTCAGCTAAAAAGAAAAAAATAATCTCTAAAGTTGAGGGAAACAGATTTCCTTTCTTTTGTTTTGATTTTCTCAAGTCTCAGCTTCTGGAGTCTTCTAGGATTGCCTGGGCTAGATAGATGGCTATCTAGTTGACTTTGTGATAGTTTTTTCTTTGCCTTAGAGGTCTGGAGAATGACAAGGAGGGAGGAAACAGGAGGTGAAGATGCAAGGAGGGGATGTTGTCCTCCCAAGGTCTTCTCAAACCTCACAGTTTGCAGCGCGTCCTTAGCTGTACACACTTTCTCCAGCCAACCCTTCTTCTGGAACAGCTGCTGTTAGCAGCAACAGGGACTGGAGCCCCGGTGTCCTGCCGGGCAGCAGAGCACAGCACCTCACCCCCAGGAGGCACAAGCAAGAGTAGATAATAGCAACCCATTTCCCCTCTCCTTCCAGTCAATCACAACAAGTTCCTTGAGAAGGTACTCACCCAGATGCCTTCACTGGCTCTCACTGGAAGTTTTGCTTTGAGAAGGCAGAATTGAAGCATTCACTATCTGACTGACATTCTTGCGTTCAGCCTGTTTCTTTGGCAGGGCTATGGCTGCAGCCTGGCAAATTGACATTCCTATCAGGTAGGAAAATTAGGGAGAAAAATGCTTTTGAAATACCATGTCTCCTCAAACAAAGATAAATAATTGTCATTAGAATTGTAAAACTATTCACTGTCTACGTTACATCAGTTATTCTTATTTCTTCCATTTTTTTCACACTTGTCATGTTAAATATATCTGCTTACAAAAAGATAATGAGTCTAATCTCTCCCACTTTCTGTCCAGCAAGTCAGGCATAGTACAACTATGTTAGTACCAAACCTACGCAAATAATTGTGCATTTCTATATTAGTATTAGTATTTTGACCAGAGCTTGAAAATTAATTGTGCTGTTTTCAGGAATTAACCAATATTCCAACTCTGCTGGAGACCTTTGTGAGGGATTTAGCCCTGGTCCTATCATTTTTATTTGAGTCTTGAATGGGTGACTGTAAAGAGAAATCTAAAATTAGGGTCAGATGAGAGAAGATTCTTCACGCTGAAAATAGATCAGAGAGTCATCTGTATCTGACAAAGGGTTATGACTTCAGTTAAACTATGTATGGGTACAGAGATCTGGTTTTGTAATATTAAACATAAGATAAGGATCAAAGGGTTCAACAAAGCTTCCTCCAGGAGCAATTTCTAAAGGATACAGGTAAGCCTGTGAATCGGCTGGTCTCTTGCTTGCACAAAACAAGCAGAGGTCTTTTACTGAGGCCTTCAGTGGTCTAAATAAATCAGTATGATCTTCATTTCTTCGTTTCTAAGGACAGCACTTAAACCCTTTTTTGGTACTCAACTGCTTGCTTTAAGTCAGTCAATTAATTTTAAAAAATAAAAAAAAACCAAACAAAATAAAGAACAGCACACATAAAGGGAACAATTGGTCTGGGAGATACCCTTAACATTTTCCATGGTCTGACACCTACACACTGGCTGGGCAAAGGACACCAGTAAATATTTTTTACTTATGCTGAACAAAATTTATGTCGAACATCAAAGCATTTCTTTCTCTGTGAGGGCTAGCCATACGCAAGGATTGTCCTTTGTGTTTTGATTGATGGCAAATTGTACAACAAATAGATTAATAGCACAATTAAATTGATTGCACAACTAAAAGAAGGCCAAATACCAGTTCTGCTTAGGCTGCAAATGAAGTTATTCAGAATCTTTTGTGGACTTCAGATGGGGCCCCAAATTTGCTAGACACTTAAAAGTCTTTGGGTGGAGATGTTGGCCTTTGGCTACAATGAAAGGAGAACACCTGGAGAACAGCTACAGCAGCTTTACCTTAAACGGTGTTGGACATTTGCCTTTCAGAGTAGGATGCAGTGATCTCATGGAATAAAGAGGGAGGTTTTATTCCCATGAAACTTTCCTCCTGTTTCGCACTGTGGAACTGCATGAGAAGGTAAGCCTGCTCTCAGTGCTGCTGGTGGAAAAACAACTTACGGACGGCGTCCTGGCTGCTGCTTGTATACAGCAGTCCCTTCGTGTGACTATAGCATTGCTTCCTGCTCAGCCTCCTGCTCGTAGAGTGACTTGCATTTAAATGGTCCTACCTTGGCTTTGAAGTTGATATTTCTTTGAAGGGAATGAAGTGATGTACTTATGTCTTCAATTGTTTGTTTGGTGGCAGTTCTTTGCAAGACTGGCTTAGTGAGGAAGTGGAATTCGGGGAGTTTTACATTGGCAGTAATAACCCGCAGCACCTCTACAGCCTCCTCTGTCTTCAAAGTCCTGGGCAAATACGAGCTGATTAATCACACTGATGAGCGCCTGATAGGCCATCGTTTTGAAAAGAAAGCGTTTTGTTCTGCACAAAACAAACGGTAATGAGGAGCTATTATAAACACGCTATCCATTTACTCCCCCAGTGTCTAAATAGACTGAAGCTTCAAATAACTTATAGACAAAACGAAAAATGTACAAATTGGTGATTTAAGGAGTGTTTTTCCCTCTCACGGTACCTCCAATGTCAGACTATTTTTCCCATTGTCTTTACATTTCCTAGCATTTGGAAATAAAGAGAGTGTAAAGGAAAAACAGCCCAGGAATTCAACTTCTTATCCCCCTGGCTGTTAAGGTAATCACGGGTAAAATGCACTGTTGTTTCAGGAGAGCCAGACGGGCTGGAACAACAGCAGTGTGTATAAACTTTCCCCATTCACCTCAAAGGGCTTCGGTTCTAACACCTCATTAAGATGGCTTAAATGCTAAAGCTGTCGGTTTGTTGTTGATTATCATATCAGAAACCTTCACCTAACATATTTAATTAGGACAGCCACAAGTCCTGGCATGTCTTCATGGAGGAGTAGGTTTCAAATGTAAGCTATCTAAATACTGGAATCACAAGTCAAGTGCTCCTTAAGGCTGGTGGTCCACAGCTGGCTTTGTCAACACTTGTAGTCTTTCTTTCTTTTCTACCTTTTTTTCCCCCAAATTATTGTTCCATAGACCTAATTTTGGTTTATCCCATGTTGAATTTGTACCCACATAACGCTTGTCATTAGGATCACAACTGTACCCCCGCAAGAAGTAGTAGTTAACATTTTCATGCAGTTAGGTGTGATGTATAATTTTGAAGAGTGAATTTCTTCCTTTCTCTGTCTTTCCTTCCGAAGACTCATTGCTATAGGTACTGCTAACTTCTTCCTCCACGTCTTGTTGGTGCAATTTCAGCTCAATTAAAATGAGGCTTTATTGGCACGACAAGCTATGCAAGAGTCACCAAAGTGTTAGGGAGAAAAGAATCATGCTGCTCTGAGCGTGAACCGATAGCGAGCGGCACAAGGTCAGGGAGCTGGGCCCTAGTCAGTCCCCAGCTCTGTGGACCTGCTGGGGACAGACCTGAGGCAGCTCCTTGTGAATGCTGAACTGAGCCCAGCAGTACTGGGATCTAAGGTGGGGAGGGGAAAAGATGTGTTGAGCGGATAAAATGCCAGGCCCATAACACCTGCACTGTAGCTTGTGAATTCCCTGAATTGCAGTCAGATACCATCAATGTCAGTGTGTTACAAATGCCTAGGTAGACCGAAATTCATTAGTCGCCTTTAAATAACCAGATGGACAGATAAGATCTCTACCCCACTTACTGACACTTACAGGTCAGCCTGTCCATCTGCATTTCTACCAAACAGCACATCTAAGCTAGCATCTGGATGCTGTCTGAGAGAAACTATATATGACAATACTAGATTTTTAGCACAATCACTTGCCCATTTCTCTACTTGCATCCCCAAATTGTTTAGTTTGCATTCAAATACATGTAGTGCTTTACCTCTACCTGCAAATGGCATTTGACTAAACTTCAAAGACACGCCCTCTGGCTCAAAGAATCCCTGCACTGCCATTGCTGGAGAAAGGATGGCTGGTTTGGGATGCTTATATACTACTGCCTGAGGTAACCACCGCTGCCGCTATTGGAAGGTGGGACACTGGGCTCAGTGGTCTTAGGTGTGAGCAGATAAAACCATTCTTAGGGTGACCAGCACAGGTGAACAGTCATGTCTTACTGCTGCTGAGGTTAGTCACGTTCAGCTAATGACAATTTGACCATGCCAGCTCCTGCCTAGGCTATGTGTTTGAAACAATGGGTTTAGCACAGCTTCTCGGGGTTGTGCTCCAGCGCAAGCTTTTCCCCATCTACAGGTACTGTGGCCACCTGTTGTTAGCATTGGCTAGTTTATCTAGTGTAAACAGAAAGTAATTCTATTCAATCTAATTGTCAGCTTGTATGTTGATTCTGCTAATAGAGAAACCAAATAGTGTCAGTTACCAAGAATATTTTTAGGGGAGAGAAGTGGAAGGGGGAGGAACGAAGCAGATGTATGAGGTTCTGTACAGGGACCACTAATCCCTCTGACACTGTATACACATCAAGATTCAAATACAAATTATCTTGTATGTAGATGGTTTCATACAGTGGAAGATTGATTCTTGAGTGAGTTATCCCATCTGCCTCTTCCCATCAGGACAATGTCAACCAAACCCAAAAGAAAACCTGCTAATAGGCTAGCTGTTCTCATGGTCTTATAGTCATATTTTACCATTTTTTCCAGCTCACAGTGACTGACTGGGCTGGAGTTTAAGCAATCAAGCACACGTGCATCCACAGGTATGGCTGTGAAAGCTTGTAGCATGTGCCGCTGACATGACTCTCCTTTGAACTGAGTAATGTGGTAGCTGCATTGCTGAAATGAGCTCTGCTGAAGTGAACTCTTTTATTTTCCTACTTCAAAATGTTCTTTCAAGCTCAGCCCCATCTACAGTGGGGTATATATCTTACAGTGCAGAGAAAACTCTACTGTAAGATGTATTTTTACCTATTGGATTTAAGAAGTAAAGCAGTTTGGTGAGAGCAGCTTACCGCAAGCATAAAGCAAATGGAGAAGAGGCCCAGGCAAGCCAAGAAACTTGTTTTCTTTAGCCAGCTGCTGTCATATAAGTTGGAGTTCACCTATAAGAGCAGTTGTTCAGGAACAACCCAGGAGGATTTCTTTCTTATTACTGTATATGTTTTCACTTAACTTTCTTTCAAAGGTCTGTGGGGTTTAAAAAGAACAAGCATTTTTTAAGTTTTAGAGTTTCATACATGAGTTTTTTAGGACTGATCCGAAGTATGGTAAAACCATGCTTAGACTAGTTCCTAGTCATTAACACTTAAGGTACAAATTTCCAGTCCTTACTCATGTTGAGGAGCATCTGTGTGAGTAATACCTTGTTTGACTAGAAGGGGTCCTTGGGTGACTCAGTATTCATCAGTATGACTAAGAGTTACAGTCATGTCCCCAAACACCAAGGAAAGAATATAGTATTCTTTATATTTCCATTGTGTGCACAACCTTCATTGAATTAAAGATGGCCAATTGCTGGTCCTGCAACAAGAACAGTTTGGCATAGATCACACAGAATCACAGACTGGTTTGGGTTGGAAGGAACCTCAAAGATCATCTAGTTCCAAGCCCCCTGCCATGGGCAGTGACACCCTCCACTAGACCAGGTTGCCCAAACCGGGGCTTAAACACTTCCAGGGATGGAAGCCATCCACAGCCTTTCTAGGCAACCTGTTCCAGTGCCTCACCACCCTCATAGTGAAGAATTTCTTTCTAACATCTAATCTAAATGTACCCTCTTTTAGTTTAAACCCATTACCCCTTGTCCTATCCCTATACTCCCTGATGAACAGTCCCTCCCCATCTTTCCTGTAGACCCCTTCAGGTACTGGAAGGCTGCAATTAGGTCTCCCTGGAGTCGTCTGCAGGCTGAACAAGCCCAACTTTCAGCCTGTCCTCATAGGAGCGGTGCTCCAGCCCTCTGTGGAGGTGATCTTTAAGGAATTGCTTCTCTGATGGGGAATTGCCATTCTTCATACACTAACATATGGGTTTCTTAGACTAATCTGAGAAGAAAAGCTGTTCAAGGAATGTTCAGATAATCACATTAGTTTATAACCTAATAACAAAGCATGAAAAGCAGGGAACTATAAAGCAGAAAAAAAGGGATTTAAGATACATCTTTTATGGTATAGAATGTAATTGAGAAGTTGGTAATCATGTAGATATGGTTTGCTGAGGGCAGGAGTACGATAAGCAGAGGCGAAACATCTTTACATCTCACCTTTTTTTTAAATAATGACTTCTTGTAAAAGAGAGGGAAGGACTAAATTTGCAAAGAAACAAAAGAGAAACTAGACTGAACAACAAGATGTGGAGGAAGGAGAGCTTTGTGGTTATAACACTCAACAAGGACCAGCTCAGAAGATCTGGGTTCACTGTCTTGATCTCCGAGAGATTTCTTGTCTTTGGGCAAGTCACTTACATCTTTGTACTTCAGTTCTCTCTTTATGCAAAAGAGCGGAACACTTTGGACTGAAATCTCTTCTGGACTGGGCTTGCCTCTTCACCTCTGTATACCTGTTACACACAGCACAGTTATTTTATAAATAATACCTGCTAATATCCTTAGAGAGATTTGATAAACTTGTATGTGCTTTTGTAGAATTCTGGATATAGGTCTGCTTGCGATCATCCAGTAACAGCCCGATGGTATCATTTCTCCCAAGACCTCAGTACAAAGTCTCTCACAAAAATGGAGAACTTCCACAGAAAGAGATCCATCCTGAAATAGATGGAGAAACACAGGAGGCAGAGTAATTACAAACCAATCAGCAAATATATTCAGTTTTTGCAAGGGATGGCTGATTTATGCTTCTCCTGTACTCCTTGGAGCAAGTTTTTCTAGGTACCAATCTGAGCCTTACCATTGTAATAGCTGTGGCTTAGCCTTAAAACACCTGGTAAGGTGTAGAAAGGGAAAGCAACAGCTTCCCTTAATGAACAGGTGGAACTGAAGCACAGGCTACATTCAAACTCAAGTCACCTGGGAAGTTAGCATAAAATCAGGAACAGAGCCTAGCTCTCTTCAGTCTGTGTGTTACTTTGCTGAAAGTAGGTTTCAGCTTGCCTAACTTTAGGCAAAAGACCGAAGAATTTAGTTATGGTAGGGATGCCCTGTGGATGATGGAAAGAGTCATTTCCCCTAACATCTGAACCACCAGCACTGTAGGAGCATGTGTTCCTCCACTGAATATACAAAGAAGCTCAATTAGATGCCTGAAGTTATTTAAGTACTTTGCTATGCCATTTAATTTTTCATTGCATAATTCTTTTTTCCTCAGAAATAGTCTTTGCCACAGAGCAGTGGTGTTAAGTGCCACAATCTTGCCTTAGACATTGATGGTGCTATTTCCTTTTTGACAGTTTAAATCACTGTTATACTTAGATCATTTGTCAAATCCCAGCCAAGGCATTCTGAACTCAGAATTCTGGGCAAGTGAAAGAAAAGACTTTAAATGTTTTCATTCCCACCNTTTGACCTGACATTACCAATATGGGGGGGGGGGAAGAAATGAAGCTGTGTGCTATGCAGTGTCTCACGCCTCTGCTGTGTTCTGTAGAGCTCCCTTGGTTTCAAGGTAGTCTAGTGTTGATAATTCCCATTTCTTGTTTGTTTGGTTTTCTTACAATGGTTTTAGCTAAATTGTAGTCCATCTGCTATCAAAAGCATTTAATTTCATTTTCACTTTCTGGCATTTTGAACTAGGCGTTAAAAATGGCTCTGAATCACTGTGGGTGCACGTGGATTGCTTTCAGTAGTGTATAGTCACTCCATTAAAAGAAAAAAAGGTATTACAGTATTGTATCTTGGTGTAGCCCTTGATGTAACTTTCATCTTCCACAAGACTGGTTTCATTGCTGTGTGAGATCCCTACGCAAGATAAAAGAAGAAATTAGCTCACAATGGAAATAATGACATTAATTAGGAAAGTTCCTTGTAAGTGGAGAAAAATCATGATGAGGGGGACCTAAAATATTTTAAGATTGTTTATTGGAAAAGTGTGCTGATTATACAGAAAATGTAAGGAAAAGCAGAAAGCAAACAAATAGGGGAGAGGGAAAAAAGTGAAAAGTGGGCAGTACTCAGTATACTATATTTCCAATGACAGTAACTTTAGGTGTCAGCTAAGACAGGAGTTAGTAAAGTAGCACAATTCCATCTTATGTTTAATACACAGAATTTCTCTTTTATTAAACAGATTTTTCTAACATGCTGATGATCAGAACAGTAGCCAATAGGACAGCAAACTCATCTCTATATACTGATACTACAAAACAAGAGGCAGGCTAAAACATCTTAGCTTCAATGACTTTTCACTCCTCTTGATCCCTTTAGGCAACAGCACTTCATGCAGCCTCTATTTTTGTTTCATCACAGACTGAAAAGAAATAGCCTATTGAATGCATCTTTGACAGAGCATCTTTAAGTACATCCTTAACCAAAGTATCTTACTGGTAATACTAACTGAAAACCCTTTTCCAGATTCTAGATAATGTTTATAAACAATATGTTTTTCATTTATATATGAACAATCTCCCGGTTGTCCCAAGTGTAGCTTCACAGTGGAGCTAACCGTGGGCAGCTGTGACCTTAATCTGGGCACTGGGCTCAGCATTGCTCATCTATGAGCAATCACACTAAAAAACCCAAACAATTTGCTCCTCCCTGGTATTGCAAGGGGCCTTTTTGGTTCTGTGGGGCTTGTCCCATGCTTCCTGGCCCTGCAGGAACCTGGTCTGCTCTGGGAGACTTTGCTAACAAACTGCTGTAGACTGCCTGGTGTCGACACATGGGGAAAGTTATGGGAAGGTGCTGGAGGACTGTTAGCATTCCGGTGGGTTAGCCAGCAGCTTTACTGCAAAGCGAGCAGGTTGCTAACTTGAGTGGGGAAAACAAAAGCAAGCCTTAAGTTTTTGAGTGCCATTGCTACCTGGAAACACCAGAAACATAGCTAAGCTCAGGTCAGAGGTTTCTGTGTGTTGATAGGGCTGCATGAAGGATGACAACAGAGCACTAGACTTGTTTAGTTCTGCAACCAAAATATGGGAATAACACTCATTGAAAACCCTGAATTGTGTCCTTAATAATCTAAACTATCTTCTGCCACCCAGGATAGTACAATAACAAAAAGCACAAATCCAAATGGTTATGCTAAAGACATGAGAAATCTAAAAGGGAAACCAAAACTACTCTGCAAACATTGCCACGTGATTATTCATCAAGTGAAAACAGAGCATCATGTCAGAGCTTTGCTGAACTTAAGAGACAAAAGACCCAGAGGAAAACTTTTGGAGTCCCCGAGGACACTGAATATAATCCAATTCCTTGTAGTCCTCTGTTGGTAAAGCTGATTCATCTTAGTTAATGTTATGTCTAAACATGCTTCTGATATGGTTTCTCTGACAAGTGTGAACTGGATTTTGGGGATTGTTTTTCTTTTTTGAGAACTGTGCTAATCAAAGCCTGTTAATGAGTCTGTCTTTATTAGACTTCAGTTCCAAAGGACAGTAAATCCAGTCACAGGGCTCCTACTATGAGATCCACATGTTGTGCTCAGTCTGCAAGGTTTAATTTCCTAAAAAAAAGTGGTGAAGGTAACTTCATCCTGGCAGGCTTTATGCCAGATCAGGTATTGTCTGTCATGTGGCTGGTGTGGAATCGCAGCCAGTACTTACATCAACATGCCATGTATCCCAGTGTCCTTTGAATTTACCATAGGGTAAGGATATGGACATATACAGCTAGTGTGGCCTAGCTGATGAGTCCACACTATAGTATGGGTTCACTATTTCATGTATCCATATCACATATATAACATGTTATTTATATGTCAATAAGTCAAAGGTTTGTGTTCAGTGGGAGTTATTCTTGTTCAAATCCAGACATGAATCATAAAAGATGTGAAAGGCTGTACAGACCCTGCCTTAAGGAAGGGCTATTTTAGGTTCATGGAAGCTGATGAGAAGCAACGCTACCTCCAAATACAATGTGTGAGCATACTCCACACTAGAATACTGTCCATTATTCTGCTGCCTACATGGGAACAATACAAAGGAGGCTAGAGAAAGCACTTTCCAGTGAAACAGTTTTAAATCAGTATTTTATCAAAAGAAAAATCAAGAGCTACTTTGTAATAGTGTGTGTATAGATAGAAGTCTTTAACCTAACAATTAAATAAAAAGATTCAATGACTGAAAAGGAAAGCCAAGTACATTCACTCTAGAAATAAGATGCGTTGGTTGGCTGTTTGAGTTGCGAAGAGGATAAATGATTGGTGGAAACCACCAGTAGCAGTTGTGGACTTTCAGTTTCTTGGTGTTTTCACACCAAGGCCAAATGTCTCTTTAGAAGATTTGTTTAGTCAAATGCATATTTCTGGGGTCAATTTAGGTGTAACACTGAGACTCTAAGCAATGTTATACAGATAGTGTGATATGATAACCTTAAAATATCTAAATAATCTAAAGCAAATACTTCTCAGCTGGACAAATTGCCTCATACTTTTGCTGAGTGCAGGACCATGTGCAGACAGGCATACACCAGTTTGGTAACATCTGTGTGAAAAGGCCTCATATGTACATTTACTTCGGAGTGGGATTTGGCCCATGCCCCTTTGCACTTCTGCCACAACTGAGTCTAAATTCTTATCTGCTGCATGGAAACTTAAACTGCTGGATCAGCTCTGTCTGGCAAAAGACAGAGATTTAGCCTGCTCTTGTTTGTGTAGCTGTGACCATCTGAGGACTCTATGACTGTTAGGGTATATGTGGGAATTGACATTTAATCTATTTGACAGGTGTATTACAATTTGCTATGACAGTGGATAGACCCATTCCTGGTCCTCTTGCTCACAGTGACGCCTGGGAATTGCTTTCTGCTCCAACAGGAATAAGCCATTATAACCTGGAGTATCACAGTGTACACAGCTGCATATGGACCCGCATCCTCATAGGCACTGTGTTGCTCAGGATGCTAACTGCGTATCAAGGGTCTGGCCTCTGCCATCGTTTTGGACACATTAGGAACTATAGTCTATCTCTGACACAGAAATTTCAGTGATCAAAATACTTCAGCTTCATCTGTACCATGGTGTTATCCGCTGCTATGTGTGTATTGATCAATGCAAAAGGTGTGTAATGATGAATAAGGGTTGGGTGTTTGAGCTGGGCAGTGAGAAATGGGCAAATTTTGTTTCCAGGGAGTAGATCAAAATAAAGTGAGAGTACGCTGCTTATCTTGGCCGTGGCACGGCCCGCTGCTGTGCCTTGAGGAGCTGACAGCACAGGCCCTTAGTGCAAGCTGAGGACTTGCGTTCATAACTTCTTAATCATCTTATTCTTCCTGTTCTGTGCAACACAGTGTGAGTTGTTCTTATTTTATGATGTCTTGTGCCTTCTAAAGAAAGCAAACTCCTGGCGAAGGCCATGGAGATGGAAAATTACAATAATCAAGCCTGGAGAAGACAAAAGTGTGAATAAGACTTTCAGCAGAAGTGTGACTGAGACAGTGTTGAATATAGGGCAATATAGTGAAAGTGTTAATAAGCAGATTTACAAAGACAGGAAATGTGAGAAACAAAGGTAAGCTCAGGATCAAAAAGAGCAGATGGATTTCTTTCTTCAGACACAAAATGGCATCAAAGATTTAAAATCGCCAACACAAAAGTTAATGACTTTTCCACAGTGGCCACCACTAGGGTAAAATGAAAAAGATAAGTTAGAATAATAATAAGATTGATCCTTGGAACAAGGCAAGCAGAATCTGCTTAAATTAATTTACAGCTAATGGATATAGACCTGCTTGTAATAGAAATTGCTGAAGATTGTTGAGCAATGAAAGCAGAAAGTTTTACCAACACCGCAGATGTCCATGAAAAGTTTAGTGTCCACAAATCGACACCCTGTGATAAGAGACATTTTCTTAAAAAAAAAAAAATCCAGACTGGCTTCTTTCTGTATTTTAAAGTGGTGTTGTGTTTTCTGATCCACTTGCACTGCTTCAGGTCGCAGTGAAGCCACTGCAGTGTCTAGCGGTGTTGCAAAGGACAGCCTGCACCTTCAGCAACAGGGACATCGAAGCCGTTCCCACCTCCAACACCTCATTGTGCCACTCACTGCCTTGCTTGGGATTATGCTGGTATGGCTTTGTGTGCAGGAACCTGGACAAGGTCCTAATATAACTGACACAGAACTTTTTTCTGTGGGATCAGTTTCCCAATCTGGTTTGTCACATTGTCTTGCAAACAGTAGGTCAGCTCAGGTGGTTGAAGAGTTATGGAGCAGTATTTCTGAGTTTCTAGCCTTTGCCTAAAGCAATTGCTTCTCCCAGGCCTGTACCTCCCGTTTCTGGTGGATGTTTCTGCATCTGCCCGGGAATACAGTTTTTTTTTTCTCATCTAGCAGTAGTGCCACCAAGTATATTCAGGCCAACCAAAGCTGATGTGCAGCTACTTTAATAGGCCAAAATGGTGCTTCAGGAGGTAGCTCGTAAGTGAATCAGATGGCTGTATTTTGAGGAGCTCAGTGAACACTGGTGTAGAGTGAACTATTGGAACAAAACCAGCCCTGGCTATCGAAGTTAAATTTGCTGCCCAATGTCTGTCATAGTTCTCAGACGCATCTGTTCCCTGAGGGTCCTTTTAACTGTGGTCATGATGTGGCTATCAAATCGCACTAATTGGTTAGGATGTGAAACACTCCTGGGATATCCCAGGTTTCCTTTAACAGAGGGGTTGTATGGAGGAAAGGAAGATTTAAAGACAGTCATTGCAAAACTGAGTTATATGTGGTCTTAGAGATTGACAGGTGAAACTCGGAAGGTAAAAGCAATGTTGGGAGTTTGACAGTCACATTTTCCTATTTTTAGTATATTTTTTTCTCCCCTGTTGCTGTGTGAAGCCACACGAATGGTGGGCAAAGTTGACAGAGCGGCCAGTGTGGGGGAACTGAAATTGACAGTACGTGAAGTGCTGCCAGATGCATGGCACGCATAAATGGAAACCTTCCTTCTAACAGTCCCACCCGCTGAGGCTAATATTCAGTATTACCTTTTGTTGCTAGAAATAAAGACTTCCCTGATAGAAAGTGAGCTTCAAGTTTCACAGCAGGTTTTCTTCAAGCAGCTTAGGTGCAGATCACAGAGGAAGTATGTGGCCCTGGCAAGTGCTTTTTATCAGCCCAGTTAAAACCTAAAAAGGGCTGCGTGGAGCATCCCAAGATCCTGACGCTGAACAAGACTTCCAAATTCAGAAAAGGGAATTTCAGCTCAGAAAGGGACAAAGGAAGAGCATTATTCCACCACAGCCCCAGGTCCCCTTGCACCTCCTACCTACCCGAGTAAGGAGGGACAGGCAGTTCCTGAGGTGCCAGAACTGTAGTATATTGGAGGAAGAATGAGTGAATTGTGGTTGAACAGAGTAAGAAGGAGATAAACCTCCAAGGGTGTTGTGTGAGATTATCTTTGTCTTTGAGTTTAATCATGATGCTAGAGTCTGTAGAGCACAAACTCAGAGAAATATTCCTCACCAGCAGGGTGAGACCAGTACCTTGCTGGGGTCAGAGCTCAGCACAAGGTGGGCAGCACCATTTCTGATAGATTCTCCTCAAAATGTTGCAGCTTGAGACCCAGCTCCATAGCCACCCAAACCATAGCTATTTTTCAGTATCCCTGGCACAGTCTCCCAGTCTGAGGGACAGAAGGGACCTGTGGTGCTACCTGAAGTCTTCTGTCCTTTCCACCTTCTGAGCTGCAGTAGTCACACAGTTGTCTTGTACCAAACCTTGCTGCATGTGGACATGTGAGTTTTCCCAGAAAATGAATGTATAAATTGGTATTTTCTGACTCCATAGGTTGGATTCTTTTCCCCGTGGATTTCCAGCAACTATGTCTTAATCTTAGAATTACTATGACAAAAAAGTATTAGCGGTGACAGTTAAGTGAGAAGAAAAAAATGAAAGAGAAGGCAAGCTCACTGTGTCTTTCTCATGGAGGTCTCCCTTGTGAAGCCTTCTTCACTGACCATAAAACCAACCCCAGTTTGGTAACCAAGACTTTGTAGCTGGTCCTGACTTCATACAAATGTCTGAATGCAAAGAAGCAGTGTGCTTTCTTGATATGGTTTATACCTGGACCACCAGCATATCACCTGCCGGTTCCTTCTGTCTAAATTGGCCTTCATTGGTTTCCCATCAGTTTATGGGTTAGTTCTAAACTGTAGTTGTGGGATATGCACTCTGAGCCAATAGGCAAATATAAATGCCATTTCCTGTTGAGTTTAGCTCGGCTCTGATATGTATGACCACAAAAATGTCTACATTCTGCATCAAAATAGTAACATTGAGTTTCCTATCTAACCCACAGAAGCCAGGAAATTCATACCCTACTGTAAGTTAGAGCATAAAAAGGGGATTAAAAAAAAAAAAAGAAAAATAGAGTTACTACAAATAACAGTATCTGAATGTTAGGACTGAATTTTAGTCAAATTGTATTAATAATTAAAGGAGGGGGATGCAGGGCAGAAGGAAGGATTCCCAATAGCCATCCGTCATCCAAAAATATCATGCAGCATCTGATACCTTACTCAGGAGATGTCTGAAATCAGTTGCAGTTTTGCTGGCGGGTGGATTGCAGGAGCAAACTCCTGAAAGCCGCAGGATAGTTCGAGGGCTGGACTGGGGCAGCCCAGGGGAAGGCTGGGACTGCTTTGTTCCCTAAACTCTTAATGAGGCACAGTCAACACTTAAGTCCCACTTCTGTCTGTTATTTGTTTGTTTTTGACATTTTGTTACAAGAGCTTAAAGAATTTTTTTCTGTCTTTCTAACTCTTTTTGTGGGGCTGTTGACAGCCTTTGGTGCATACACATTTCCATTGTTTTCTCTGCTTAACCAGTTAGTCAGATTTGCCCATTTGTGGGTTCTTCAACTGGCAACAAAAGAGATAACTTTAATATATTTTTTTAACGTAGGAAAATGTGATGCAAAACCACAAACATTATTAGGGGGATTCAGGGACAGGTGTAGTAACCAGGGCTGTTTAATTTGGTTTTGAAATGGCCTAGACTTTGGCTGTTTCTCTGTTCTTTAAGTGTTGCTTTAGAGTATGAACAACAGGAAGGCAGTAAGTCCTTTCTACTACCTAATTATAAATAGAGGATGAACAAAATTCACTAGATCCAGGCAGGAAAAGTATGAGGAAGAGGAAAAGACAGCCACTGCCCCTTCTTTCCAGCAGAGGTGGAGATTTCCATGGGGGCAGCCCTTCTAGCTCAGTGCCTCCCACAGGTTTCTCTGGGAGTGCTGACCCATCCCTGGGCTGATCCTGTGTATGCATCGCTGTTTGTGTGTGTTGGGGTGGGATGGTGCCTGGAGACACCTGCCAGTGCTGGTCAGAGATAGCGTTGGGTGAATGTCGGACGATCTTGGAATAAAACTGTCCCTCCATCCTACACAAGTTGGTTGACCCTGCTGTGAGAGACAGCCTTGACCTGTCTCTCTTGGCTTATGCAGCTGCAGCCACTGTCTGATCTGCCTGGCGGAGACAAGCAACTCACCATCACGTGGAGTCCCTTCATGCAAGAGCTCCGAAGAAAGCGCTGAATGCAGCTCATAGTGCCCCCAGTGACAGCTGGAATATCTTCAGCAGGTGACACTGAGGTTTCACGAGCGCAATGAGTATCTTGCTCAGAGATTTTCCGCAAAAGTGAGACCACGGGTTTGGGGCAGTGGCAGAGGCACGCAGCAGAATGAAAACTGTGACCACTTTGTTGTAGGAAGATGACAGAACTGGTAGGATGACTTGGAGAGTGCCTTGATTTGCCTTGCTTTTGTTTGCTGGTTCTCGGACTGTGCAGAGCTCAGACAGTCTGGGGTGTTAAGTCTCTGGTGTCAGCGTGATTTCTCAGCCATGCAGAGTTCTCCATGCTGTAATCTTCAAGGGAGAACACAGGAGGAAGATCCATCTCTTTAATACAGATATATGTATGTGTTTGGGGAGTTTGCCTTTGTGCATGTATATTAGGCATAAATTAATTCAACAGAAATTGAGAGGAACCTCTAGTAACACACATCCCATTATATATCTAAGCATGCTAGCTTAATATTGTGGGAAAATACAGGCATGTGCCAAATTTGGTCGTATTGGACTTGCACATGCTGAAACAAAACCACATGCACAACGACTCTCATGAGCTAAAACGTGCAGAAGAAATCGCTACCGAAGCAACTGATCTTTGGGCGAGAGTGCTGGCTGTATGCCTACTAGCATAAGATGCAAAGTAAAGAGGGAATAAGCAGCAGAGATACCAGGGGCGTACACAGTCATATGTTCCTCTTTTTAACCTCAGTAACCTCTTTGCTTCAGCTTGTAGCCCACATACCTCCACCCTCACCCCGAACAGCCAATGAGTATATGAAATGAAAACCGTGTTTGTTAGTTACGTGGTTCATGATGACTAATGGAGACTTGGCTGAATAAACTAGTGGGCTTTTTTTTTATTGGTGGTAAAAATAAATTAAGAATTACTCATGAGCTGCGAATGAGGACTGTTTGAACTTAATATTTTAGAAATGAAATTTATGTGAATGAGTGAGCCAAAATGAAAATGATCATTTGGAATCAGTTTTAATAAGCAGAATTTAAATCTTAATGGCTGTAAGCCAGGTTATGTTAAATGAATGATCAGGTGTAATGTGGGTGACTGGTTCTCGGAATCAAAGTTGACAGGGAGAAATGGACAAACTGGGGAAAAAAAGAGTTCAACAGCAAAAAAGAATTCATGTAAAGAACTTGCACAGAAACATACAGTGCTTTTGGAGGAATTTTTCCTTTATGTTCGTGTAAAAGACACCATGACTGTTCTTTGTCAATGTTATGATCTTTTTTCATGCAAGTAATAATCAATATTCCTTCAGTTAAAATCTATACACGATAAACAAATGGGGAAGACTGTTAAAGATCTTTGAAACAAAACAACTTTAGATTTTTTCTTCCCTCTCAAATCTCAATTATTTTTCCAATAATTTTTGACTTTTTGATAAAATTTTGTAAAATACAAGTCATAGAAGCCAAGGTTCAAGCACTACATTGACTGTGTTATAAACATTCTGAGTGGACTGTTTAATTAGCATGAGTGAATGTGGATCTGCTTGCTTCGCTTTTCTTCAAAAAAAAAAAAAAAAAAAAAAACCAAATAACCTCAAAAAAANNNAAAAAAAAAAAAAAGCCAAGAACCTCAAGCAACAAGATTTTAGGATGCATGAGACTCATGAAAATCTGTACAGGCTGACAACGCTGAAAGTCAACAGGCATTGATTGTGATATGTAGACCCTAATGGACCAAAATGCTCATTTCCAAGTCTAGGTTATTTATCAGAGTACTTATATTTGCATTTGTCTCTAAAACAATGCTTGGATTCCTAGAAAATCATATTAGTGTAAACATTTGCTTCTAACATTTCATAATCAAGTGAAAAACACTGTGTCCCTCATCTGAAGCCTATACTACAGGGGCTGTTAGCTCTGTTCTTTAAAGTCCCAAAAATATTGATGAACTTGCATACTGACCGAGCAATTTGATTCAAAGCCTTTCTGTGGAGGACTTCCTCCTGGTCTGGAAGTGGAAACATTGATATATGCAGAGAAAACTTATTCGCAGTGTTTCCTGCCTCTCTCGCAGCAACAGCTCACAGAAATCGTGTTCTCTTCGGTCTTCATGTGTTGCTTAGAAGCTGTGAGACTGGGATAGCCCTTTGGACAAGTGCCCAAGTGCCCCAGCACTCAGCCAGACCAACCTTAACCTCATAATCCTGCCCTGGCCATCACATCTTCATAGTTAGGCGAGAGAAAAGCAAATGTTTTTGCTATTTAGTCAAAAGGTTAGTGTCCTTGTGCGACTTTTTTTAAAAAGAGGTGCCAGCATGGAAGGGAGGTAGGATAGGGACTGCAAGCCTCAAACAAATGCAAACAGTGAGGTTTGCATTGCGCTTTTCAGTATGTTTATGGCAGCAGATCATGGTGAATTAATTGCACAGTTGTAACAGCATCCAGCTGAAGACCTGTGGATGTCAAACTGGTGTTGGCCAGAAAGTGATCTCAGGTTCCATCATACCCCTCCAAGGTGTTGGCCTGGGGAATACAGTGCCGGCTTTTAGCTGTGTGCTCTTCCACTTTTGAGGTTCGGAGTTGGTTTGGTGTTTTGTTTTTTTTTTTTTTTGATGTATTCATGAGACGTTGGGGTGATCTGGAAACGGTCAGTGTTTCTGGAAACCAAGCAGCGACTGCGGAGGCAAGGGACTTGCTGACTCATTTCTGGTTACCAGTTGTTAACCCCTATGTCGCATCCAGCTCAGGCAGGCATTGCTGCTCCCCGAGGAAGAGGAGGAGGTGTGCAGGCAGGAGCTGGCACCGGAGTGTTGGGACTGCGGCAGGGAGTGGCGCTGAACTCTTGGCAAGGAGGCTGGTGGTAGACACCGTTTTGGCATAGCCAGAGCGGTCTGCAGGCAAGGATGGACTCCATACGTGCTAGACAAAAGGGCTGGCGGGCGGCCAGGGGCTCTGCGAGGCAGCAGCGTGTGCTTGTCCTTGGGGGTGAGTGTCCTTGGCACGAGCAGAGGGGCCCTGCCATTGTCAGCCTCCTCTTGATTGCCCTGCAGGCCTGGAGGGGGATCTGTTGTGTGTTTTGTTTGTCATCTTTTGTTTGCAACTTGAAGCAATCCTGCAGAGAGTAACTGTGCTGTGTATTTTTTTTCTGACAGCCCTAGCAGAGCATCCTCTGTTGTTCGTCAGGCTTTGCTAGCATGCGTGGGAACCTGCGGAGGGAGGCCAAGCCGGCCACGGGTCCCTGTGCCTGGTGCAGATGAAGCCCAGCAGTGTGCCTGGACCAAAGGGAATTGGGGTGATGGCCAGTCCCGGCTGCCAAAGCATCGGTCTGCAGCTGGGGCTGGCTCCTTCCCCCCAAACAGCCTTGCTGGGTGGTCTCGGGGGAAGGGCAGGGAAGGACCCTGTCAGCCAGGTGCAGACAAGCCCAAGCTGCAAGGGGGGTGAGGAGCAGCAACCCAGGGAGGCTGCAGCTCACCACCCCGGCATTGCCACCAAACACTTCATACCATGAAATCACAGCCATGGGAGGTGAAGCCGAGACCCAGCTCCAGGTCACCTGTCAGGGCTGAGCCTTTACGGTGGCTCTGCCCATCCCTGGCTTTATGCCTAGAAAAGGAACAGGTTCCTGCTGAGAGTAACTTTTGGGAAAGAAAAGAGGCACCATGGGAAAAGCCAACACTTCCACGTGACCCAAATGGCGCGCACCGGCCCCCTGGGCCTGCTGTGGGATCATATTGGCCTGCTGCACGCCCACGGAACGCTCCAGCCCTGCCGGAAATGTGAGGGGTGCTGAGGTCACCACCCACAGCCCCAAAAAAACATCTCCTGAACATCACCTCATCCCTGACAAGGAGGAGAGCTGCCGGGCACTGTGTGGTTGAAAGCTCACACCAGATAACCGCACGTGTCGCCGTGGACCCCGCTGCAACGAAGCAGCCGTAGGGGTTGGTCCTGGCTGTATCGATTGGCAGAGACCCCTGTCTCGGGCTCACGTGAGAAGCGTGCTGACACGTGAGAGGGTTGAAATCAGTCACGTCCTGAGAAGCACGAGCCACTTTCCAGTTTGCAAGCAGCAGAGTCCCCTTGGTTGTTTGCACCTCTCCAATTATTTTTAAAAATGTTTTGATATGCTGCCAGTTTAAAGAAATGTGGTTTCTGTCAGCCGTCTGCTCTTTTGAATGCTGGGATTTTTAACATATTGATGTATAAATGGGTTGTGTTTGGATTTAATGATTTTTCTCCCCTCCCCCCACCTCTGGTTTTGCCTTGCCTGTTTGACACAGAACGGTACAGCTCTCAGCCATGCACCCAGCCCCTGTGGCTTTTAGTCTGTATTAAAGGCATAAGGAGCATCGCTGACTTGCCAATCGAAAGGGCTCTCGGTTACTGCTCTGTTAATTCAGGGACTGTGTGTGCTGGGTCCTGCTCACATCACCTGGTCACAAAGGCCAAATCTAATTCAGAGGGATCAGGAAGTAACAGGTTTGATATCCATCATCTGCAGCGCTTGGAAATTCCTTTTGAACTTAATTTTCCTGCCCTAGAACTCACTTTTTTCTTTTTTTTTTTTTTTCTTTTGCGCTAATCTTCAGCCCTTAAAAATTAACTGTGAAGATCTGAGCTGCGTGGTCTTCCTGTGTCACTGTTCTGTGATACGTTAAGATGACTTGCAGTTTTTCCTAATTTCCAATTTTCTTTTTCTCCTTAGAAACACTGAGGGTGCTCAGTTGTTACTTTAAAGCATGTTTTACTGTGATCTCTCTCACCTTAATTAAAGTGTTAAGACTGGTGCATTTCTAAGAAAAATATCCCTTCTCCAAAGTGCTAATCTACCATTAAAGGTATATAAATTTTAAAAATAAAAACGTGCAAGATTATAGACTGTATAATTAAGGTCTTGTCCACAGGAGTCTGATGTCTCCCTTCTCCTGTGTCTCCTGTGATGAATGTTAGCAACTTCTTTCTTGTTCTAGTCTCTAGGACTAGAAAAGTGTATTTTGAATGCAAAAAACCATCAGAAGCCTCATTGCCTTCCTTTACATATATATATATATGTTTAAAAAAAACCCAGACATTCTCTATGGATAAAAAAAGCTCTGTCTCTCAGAGTATATTCATGAATTAGCTGATCTCAATTAACTCTAGCTTTATAATTTTACTCTGTTTATTTTTTAATGGATTCAAATTTAAAAGGTAAAAGAATAGTAATAGCAACTGTTGTGAATACATGGAATGATACAGTTTTAAAACGCCGTTAGAATATATGTACAATATTAGCTATCAGATCAAACCATATTCAGATTTTTTTGCACAGTATGTTGCACTCACCATAAATTATTTTGAAGCTGTTAACCTGCGCTACGGTATCGAGTGCTATTTTGTTGTAACTCATCGAGGAGACTACAGTGTGAACACAGTAAGCGTGTTGTTTGTATTACTGATAGAGTTTATTGTGTGCAAACCTGGGGAGATGTTCTTTTTCACGTGAGTTTTTAAAAGGGGAATAGGCAAATTCATAGCATATAAACCCAAATGGGGCTGTTAAACAGAAAGCTTCATCTTCTGGCTTACAAATTGCCTGGACTTCAAATCACTGGGAGAACAGTCTCAGGAAACATTAATACACACTTTTTCCTTTATGTGCTTTCCTAACTGTCTGCATGGTATTGTCTAAATGCAGTCTAACCCAGGATGGGCCTTATAATGCTCTTATGACACTTCCTATACTTATTCAGAAAGCAATCATTAAGTCCCTTGCCTTGTGTGTGTATCTGATTCCATTCATTTCCAAGTGATCCTGTAGATTGAAAGCATCAAAGAGATGTGAAGCCAAAATTTTTTTTCCTACAGACAAAAAGCCAAAAGATGTGTAAGTGGTGATAAAGCAGAATGGATGTGGAAAAAAATGATCTGTGATACTATTACTGATAATCTTGTATTCTAACTGATAAAACAGAATCTAATTACTTTAAAGTTACTTTAAAAATCTGTGGAGATTTTTGTTTCTAATTTTGTTGTGGAAAAAGTCAAACTTTTTGTCATGGTCTGTATTTTAACTGGACAAAGAGACAAAATGAGAACCAGTGCTCTGAACTTCTTTGGATTTCTAAGCATTGTCTCTATGAGAAAGTGGTAAACTGATTTGGAAACCTTCAAATAGTTTAGGAATATTAAGAATCTACTTTAGTTTAGAATCCTTTAGGCAAGGGATCAATTTAAATTAAAAAGACCGACAATGGGGTGTTTTACTGGTTTAATTCTCTTTCCACATCTGTTTGGGTCATGTTTTGAAGCTTCTGGGAGCTGAAAACTATTTTTTTTTCACTGTGGTTTTGATTCTGGTTTAAATGTAGATTAAAAAAACCCCAAAACAATCATTTTGCAAATCTTCCTCAAGATATAGGCTTTGTCTTGACTGAAATTGTTTTGATGTTACGCTTCTGTTTTCCAAGGCAACTACTTCACTGGTTTCCCTGCCTTTTGAGCCTGAAAGCTTGGGGGAACAGCTAATTCCTAGCCTTGGTTTTGAATTCAGATTCTAATTGAATGCTAGCCCTGCTATCCTTTCAGTCTGTCATCATGTTTCATTTTGCCTGAATATGCTTTCTGAGCAACCTTCTATCTTTGAGGAGGGACTGCCGACTGAAGATATCCATAGCTCTGAAGAGCTTTTACAATGCCTTTAAAGCTTTGTTTTCTTTTCATGAAAATTTCGTGTTGGTACAAAAGCAACCCTTTGAGACATAACTGAGGAAACTTGTACTAAGCAGCTCATTGAGGAGAAGTCACAGGACCTGGAAAGATGACTTTTGAAATAACTAAATGCTTGCTTTTGTATAAACCCATCACTGTGCTTGATGCCATCAGAAAGTGCTTTATTTTGTAAGGGAGCTCGGAGGTTGAGGGGAAGGTGGGGAGGAGCAAAGGAGAACGGCTGAGACCTACCCAGAGCAGTGAGCCGAAGCAGAGCCCGGGGCAAGTATGTCAAAGAGAAAGGAGGGCTCAAATCTGTCCTTTTGTTTTGCCTCCAGTTCATTTCTGGTCTTTTTCTATTGCTACTTTCTTACAGATGTAAAGCTCTTCGAAGTTTCAGAATCTTCTATAAAGCAATATATTCCTACTGGTTAATGCTAGCCTGAATAATGAAAAGAATAGGAAAAAGACAAACTTTCTTAAATCTAACTTCTACACCCACTCATAACCTTCTGACTGAAACCAGTAACACAACCTGTGAAAAATCCTGCTGTATGAAAATCCCTCCATGCCCCCTCGCCCCACATTGCCAGGGTAGTTCAATATCTGAACTGTCTGCAGGTAATTTTGTCCAGTCTTCAAACACACTTCAGCTTTGTGCCGAGCTCTGGGTTAGAAGTCAAGTTCAGAAATTAGTCCAGAGAGGCTAAGAGGGACCTAAAGTGGGGAAAGTTGCACTTCAGTTCTCCACTTTCTTCTGAAGGGGCAAGTTAGAGCAGCGTTAGGCTCATTGTGCTTCACGCTTGCTGCCGGGGATGTAGGATGAACCTTCTCAGTCATTACCTGCAACTTTGCAGTTGCTTTTCTCAAGGCTCCTTCAACAAACATATTCTCAATGTTGCAGTAACTGGTCGAGCACCAGAGTAGTAAGGTTTTTCCCATACCTGCTGATTTTCCTTGGATCAACAGATGTAACATCACAAGCATCCTCAAATTAATGTCCTTATGATATCTGTTTGAACTAGAACACGTTTTTCAGGTATGTTCTTGATTTAAAGCTTTGAGGGAAAAACTGAGCACATCTTTAGTTCATTACCTTCCCTATTGCAAGAGGTGTATGTCTAGCCTGAAGTAAAGCTACTAATCTTTCCTCTTGCCTGGAAAAAAGGAAAAAAAAAAGCAAAACCAAAACCTGAATTAAGTGTCCCTTCTGGTCTTTCACTGGTGGTTTCTAACTCCTTGGTTAGCATGTGACCACACGGCAGGTTGAAACAGGACTTTCTGCTGCAGCAGTGGGATCTACTGCCACCAGACCAGCTGGGGCTGGAGGAGAAACCTACTCTGTGAGCAGCAGATCTGATTTAGATCCCACACTCCACCCACAACTCTAGCCAGGGGACGGAGGGGAGCATGTGGCAGAGGGCTCTTAAAACCATGACAAATTAGCAAATGAAGCATATTGGGGAAGTGGGCATTGGTAATCCAGTTTTGTTTAGTGGTATTATTCAAGAGTACCTTCCCTCAGCTCTTAGCCATAGCAAGGTGTTGTGCCTTTGCAAACTAAGTTAAAGAGCCCTCTGCTGCTAAAAATCTAGTTGACAAGGTGCTTAAGCTGCTGCAGTGTATTGAGTATATTAAGGTCAATTGGTCTAGCTAAAGTAATACACCCCCCCTGCTGAGACTCAGGTCAGAATAAAGGTTGCAGAAATTTTGTAGTGACTCCAGTTGAGGAGGGGTAATAACATTTATAGTGCAAGGTGAGTTTATATCACTGTAGCTGCATTTGCATATGAGATCTTCCTGATATATGTCTGTGAAAAACCAGACTCTTCTCCAGCATGGTTACCACTTCCAGGTTTAGACCAGACTTCAGAAGAACTGAGAGAAGACCTGTCCGTGTGGACAGCTGCGTGGGATACCAGCTGCTGATCTGCATGTTGCCATCATTCTCAAGACCCTGGTCATTTTTCTATTGAGTTTTGCTTTATTTTTCCCTAGATTGTGCATCCTTGTAACAAAATGGCTTCAAACAACCATGAAATAACTTCTAGTAAAACTATGAGAGCATAGCAGAGGGTCTGTTTCAGGATGTATTTTCTTAAATGCGAACCACCTCAAGTAGCACCATCAGTCTAGAGTTTAGCTCTGCCGTGGTCTTATTTCAGCTTGCCAGTGCCAATGGGCAATGAATTTGCCTTTTGCAGTCGCTTTGTTTACTTAGGGCCAGGCTGCTGTGCCTCCTGCGCTTCAGCTACACTACCAGAGTTCAAAAGCATAGTCATGAGAAAATAGCCTAAACCAGCACTGTTGTGGTGACTCACATCGCAGATTTGCTGCCTCTGAAACCTGGGTGGTATCCTCACCTGAGGCAAAATAAAGGGAAACCTGCCACCATGGATGCTTAAGGCAAAGTGTTTACCTTGAAGCAGGGATAAAAGCAAAAACCATTCCTAGTAACGTCTCCCGGGAGAAGTTGTGTCTGTGCCTGCTGAGGCTCAGGGGCTGCTGCTGTCAGGCAGAGACCAAAGAAAGTGGCTGAGATGGAGCACCCATGCTGCCTCGTATCTGCTAGGGGCTGTCAGACTGCTTTAGCTCTGTTAGTAACACATTACAGTTTAAAGCTTCTCACTTGTGCTTTTTAAATGTCATATCTGAAATCCTCTGCCAGAAGCACACTCACCGGAAGCAATCTTTGTGGTTTTGATAGACAATAGTTATGCCAAATTTCAAGATGACCATCTTTTATCTCCGTATCTGCACTTCTGTCATTGCTGCTGTTCTTCAGTGCCCCTGGGCCTGTACACAGAAGAGATGGAGGGGAGCATCTGACAGCAGTATTTCACCAGGACATGTGAAAACAGTTAAATATATCTAAAGAAACATTTCTCCTTTTACCCAAGACAGTGTGAGAGTTGCAGACAAAGGTTGAGCCTATGGAAAAGGTGATTAATACCTGATTCCTAAAAATATGACTACTGTTAATAAAAATTACTTAGATGACATAGCTATATGCAGGTTGTCTGATGGATGTGAACCAAGCTATGCGGAACAGGAGGTTATGGGGATGAAATCCAAAGGAAGCTTCTTGATGTCACTCACAAGCCTGAGTGCTGTCAGCCTTTGCATCCCTCTTCCATCTCCGGGGGGGTGGGGGTTTGGGGTTTTTTTTTTTGAGATGAGAGCATATTTAGACTGGCACAAAAACCACATGTGTGGTTCTGTGGTAGATTTGAAGAGGCAGCCCAAGGAGGGATGTTTTCAGGTGTGCCATCCCTGTGGTGTCTTCTCTCAAATGTGGTTGAGTCATGATGCAGTCTGCCTCATCCACTCCAGTATCAGTAAACAGTGAGGACCACTACAAACATTAAATAATGTACGGAGGCAGAAGGAAACCCAAGAATACCTTAAATTGGGCTTTTTTTTTTTTCTTTCTGTTATTAGGTCTAACTGATTATTCTTAGCACAAAAATGTGGATGTGCTCTTGCATTTAAAACTCAGTTAAATATGTTTTGACTGTGGGTTTCCAAGAACAGAGAAACATCCTGTACCATGCAGTTAACTTTTCAAACAACAGCAGAGGGGCATCCCCCAAAAGAAGAGAAGCCTTGGCATCAACATGGCCTAGTTCCTCTGATTCCTGTAAGAAATCTGTAAAAAGAAATGGTAGTTAGGAAGCTGATTGGATCTGATCTGCCTTCAGGATAAATCTGGGGCCACTGATGACTTGATTGAATGGTTGCATCACTGTACAACAGTGGTGTTTGGAGAATTTATTTTGCTCTTTCATTTTAAGTCATGTCTAAGTTGATTTTGTGATACCCTCTCACAAGGTAGACAGTGGGGAGCCTAAGAAGTTTTAGGAGAACTTCCAGCCCTGTCCTTCATTTTGCTTTTCTGCATATGCATCTAATGGCCACCTCCCCTGGCACAAGCAATAATTTGTGGATGAACTTTGAAGCCATTCCCTACTTAATTCTGGAAAAACTGTAGAAGGATGAGGAGATAGGGAGAACACAAGAATGAAGCTATTACAAGTGTATATATGGCAATTCAGTCTTTCCAGCTGTATAAGTATACAAAGTATATTTCCTTGAGAAAGCTTTGTGTTCCCACTTCCCTAATGAGAAGAAATGTGTCCCGTTTGCCATTTCCTTGAATGTTTCCATGCATAAACCAGAAGAGGTGTGTGGCATTTCCCCTCATGCATGGAGGGGACTGAGAGCCTAAGGTGTCTGGACTCGGCAGAAAAATGAGAGCAAAGAGGAGGCTGAGGAATCCTGTTATCAAATAATTAAGAACTCAGCACTTCATCTGCACATTGCTAAACATAGGAAAAGTTAGCTGTTGTTCACTGGTGCATTCAGACTTTTAGGATATCGTGTCTAACAACCTTTAGAAAAGAAGTGTAGCAGCTATTTTGGGTTGGGAACATTATGCTGCTGTTGGGTTTGTATGGTGCAAACAGGTAACCATATCCTGAGAGAGGAATCGCTGTGTTCAGTAGGTATTTATTTTTTACTGTGAGAATCTTTAAACATGCAGTGTTTATTTATCCTTTAAATTGCAAGTGCATCTCTCCTTCCTAGCTAAAAATTGTCCATGTGACATTGTCATTTAGCACTTCCAACAGTGTTGGTAATACAGTACATCTGTCATGAACAGGATTACAATTTGGCTTCTCAGTCACCTCTTAAATCTTTAACAATCACAAAATCACAAATTGTGGGCAGAATACAAATATATTTGTTTTCTAACAATTTGAGATGTTTCAGGGCTTCCTAAAATCCCAGTGTGAGAGTAAGAGCCCTGTCAAGAGACAATAAGGCACCCATCTTGAATTAATTCTGATCTAATCAAATCTGATTTGATCTGATCTAATCTAATGTCTGTCCAACCAGTAGGACTTCATTGTGCTATCTGCAGACAAGATGCTCACACAATGACTTGGGAAGTTACTCCCTGTTTTAGCCATGCGTCTTTTGATAGCTCTGCTGGTTAGTCTTTGATTTCTGGCTTCAGGGATTATGCCATGGAAAGGGAGGCAGATTGCTCTGACACTGGTATGAAGAAGTTGCGTCATGTCTAGAAGCAGCAGGTTTGGTTCTTTTAGGTGATCCACTCCTCTGCAGACAGCTGATGCAAGAGTAATTTTACCAGTAACAGCTGGGCTAGCCTAAGAAAAGTGGCAAGGGGGAGGCAATACCTGTTACTAGCTCAAACGATAGAATAAAGGGATAAGCTTTTGGGCATATCAAATTATTATTTTAAGTCTATTATTGTCAGCTGTCTTAATTTGTCTAGTAAAAATCATGACTTGTCCCTGCATAGCTTTCCTTGCTTACAGTAGCTGTGACTCTTGCATTCTTCCATGATTTCTCCATTTTCTCAGCTGTGAAGAGTTGTCAAGTCACTGCGAGATATGTCAAGTCACTGGGGGGGAAGGGGTATGACAGACCTGCAGGGCCACCCTCTTCATGGTCAAAGTAGCTCAGGTTCTGGTTATATACTGCGCGGCCACCATGACGTATACCACACGTATGCTGAAAGGCTTCTGGAGGCATTCAGAGGGCCTGCGTTTCCTACTGGTCTTCCACTTTGCTATGGCAAAGCACAAAAACGGGGCTTATTTATCACAGATTTCAGCTGATTTATAGCTAAGCGTATGTATAAATGCTTTGTTGAACTTTTCTTTGTGAAGATTGTTTGCTGACCTGAGCCTACAGAGTCCTAATCCTCCTGTGCAGTAACCTAGGTGAAGATCTTCAATGAGTGTCACGCTCTGTGCGGACGCCTTGTCTGCGTTCATCTGAGTCACAAAACAGTGGCAGGGAAAATCCCTGGGACGGGAACTCAGTCATCTGTGCTGGTACCCGGTCCAAGCAGGCAGCAGCCCTCCCAGCGGGTTGCAGGCAGCGCTTGGGAGCCAGCGTGGGCTGTTCCCAGTGACCAGACCGGAGGCAGCCACATGGTTTTGGAAGAGAAGAGTAGCCGGTAGCATAGACACAGGCCATCCTGCGCCGGCTGGCTTCAGTGGCCAGTCCTCGGCAGGTTTAATTTAAAGCTGTAGAGGTACAGCTTTAAGGGTGAAATGTCTTTGTGTGACAGTGGGATGGTGAGGAGTTTTTCATGCCAAATATTGATGGGTATTTAATATACACTTTGGGCACATGCTGTGACCAGGGAAGATTGCCTACTGATGTTGTGAGAGTGCTCCTGCTTCCTGCGGTGCCGTGGTGCCGTATGAGCAGGACAGAGGAGAATCACAAGTGTAAAGTGCTTTAAGATCACACTCTAGCAACTTTTACCAGAAAAATACTCTTGATTAGAAGTGTGATTTTTTTCTTTTTTTTTTTTTAACAGCATTTCTGTACTACCAAAAGCCCTTTGTGGATATGGTTACATTAAGTGAAAAGTAAAAGCTTTGGACAGTATAGCTTCTTTAGTTTGGGGTATCCATGTAAGCTGCACTGCCAAAAGCCTGGTGCTGTAGGCACATGGACAGCATACGTACACCAGCCAACGTTGCCTAGCGTTCTTCTTCCAGCACAGATTTATCTACTCTTTGCAGCACTACTGAATTTTTCCATTATAAGCCATTTTTGCATGGATTTCCATGGGTGGCTGTAAGGAGTTGTCTGTTCCCAAACTGGTGTTAATTCCTGTGACCCTCCCCACCAACAGCAATGCTCAGGTACGGTCTGAGCGCAGGGAAGTGTTGAGAAATGCTGCTTGCCTCTCCACGCCTCAGCTCACGACCACCGCTACTCAGCAGTATGCCAGCATCCCTCTTCCCTGGGTGGATAGGATCAGATCTATCACGAAGCCTGGACCAGGGGGTCGGTTACTCTGAGCTGGCCTTGCTACAAAATTGTATTGCTTGGTTTTCCACTCTGTTGGTAATTTGACTAAGGTCAGGTATAATAGTTGTTCTGAGATCAGACTAAAGTCAAAAGTAAGACAAAAGTAAACAGAGAAGTTAGGACTACTTTATTGAATAAATAAGGGGTAGGCTGCATGATTTCTGAGCTGCATGAGTATCTGAATTAAAAGAACGATGTGAATACCTGACTTCATTGGGTCATTTCATTCAGTGTGTGCCCACACAGCCTCAGCTGCAAAGGCTGGATCTGCAGCTGGCAAAGCACTCATTTTGCTGAATTTTCAGTTCTTTTCTCTTACCCAAGAATTACCTTTCCACTGATAACAGATGCTGAAACACCTTGTATGGGTATTTCTGGGGCGTGCTGTTAAACTACATGTTCTGGGTCAGATCAAAGGTCCATCCAGGCCAATTTCCCATCTACCCACCAGAAAATGCTCAGAGAACATGAGACGAAAGAAAGGCTATATTGGTCTGTTTCCAGAGGATTTCCTTAGCCTGAACAAATTATGGCTCAGCCCCATTCCTAAGCCTAATGCGGGACCTTGATATTTGGTTTTGGACAGGTAAAGCATTGTTCAGAAACTGTCCAAAAATTGGATCCAAGTCCCCTTTTATAATCTTCAAATTAGAGATTTTAAGAGTTTAAACAATAAAAAGATAGTTTGCTGCTTCCAGCTGTAATGTAGGAAACTGTCTTCTAATTTACCTAGTCTGAACTCTAAGTCGAGCTAGAGTTTAAACAAAAGTTAGTTCTGCTTTGAACCCATTTCCAGGGAGATGTGTGGTTGTGTTAATATCTGTGCCCTATCCCATCTGTAGAAATGTTTTGTCTGTCTGTCTTCTTAATACACTACTCTACATGAAGTAGAAGAAAGAAAAACCGCAGTAAGGAATTGTGGGGGCGGGGGAAGGAAGGAATACGGTAGGAGAAGAAAACAGAGAAGAGGCAGATGTTGGGGATAATTAAAAATAATTAAATAAAGTAGGAAAGTAGGAGTTAAGGTAGAGTTCCTTTCATCTAAGTGCTGGGGCACAGTTTGTCCTTAACTCTACCTGTGGGGTGCTGCTGAGAGGGAAGCCCCCCTTTCTCCCACCCTGGTCCAGATGAGCGCTCTGAATGGGATCCCCTGCCCAGGGGAGGAGAGGGCATGTGGGCAGGAGTTCTGGCAGCTCCTGGACCAGCTTAGCTGGACTGCCAAGCTGCATCTCGGACATTTAGAGACAAGGGAAAGCCAAATACCTCAGAGCGTCTCTGCAGTCAGTGGAGAGAATGCCTCTCGTGATGGAGTGAAACCTCACCTCTCTCCCGTGACTATGAAGAGTGCTTCAGGCAGGCAGCTTAGAAATCTCAATAAGATGCCTAACATCAAGGAGATGAATCCTCCTCCAAGGAAATTCTGTGTGCAATGGAAGAACTCCTGAGAGTGCACTTTGTGTAGTATAAGAAAAGAAAAAGACAGATCAAGAGAGACACAATAACTGATACTGTATTCTATTATGGATTACATAGGGATTACTATGCAAGCGCCATGAGTCTGTACATACACGCACTCACTTGCGCCTCTGCTATGAGCAATAGAAACTCGCACACTCGTATATATCTGGTATGAAGCACACAAGGCATGAAAGGAAACCTCTTCTGTAGGCAAATTTGTCTGTGTTTGGATCCTGCATTAACAGTGCTGCTACCTACCAATACGTAGGTGGTCCCAAGAAGAAAAATATGATGACTGTTATATTTCCCATTTCTGAAAGGGCAAATTGATACCTCTGTGCCTATACACTGCTGCTGTAAGCAGTCAAATGTCTGCCGTGCATGCAGGAGATAGGGCACAGCAGGGAACCGCGACGCTGGCGGTTAGCGAATTGCATGGCAGTCTCTTCTCAGTGGGCTTTGCAAGCCCATCAAGGACAGAGATACAAGAGAGGGTATTTTGCCTCCTACTGAAAGGCTGTGAGAGCAAAATGTCACTAAACCAATGCTTTTCTTCTCTGCAGCAGACACGTTGCATGAAAAAAGAGTCTTAAGAGCAAAGGGTAACGGGAACAGTTACCTGCCCCATGTGAAATGTTTGCCCTGTAGCGTAACAAACCACTTCAGAGAGGACTAGTTGAAAGGGTTTGGGCAGAATTCTCTTTTTCTGCGTACCTTCTATATGAAAGATGGGTCTGTGTCCTGCTCACAAGTCAGGACTCCACTATACCAGCAAACTGACAGATTCCCAACAGAAAGACATTCCTCATCTTGGAGAACTCGTGGTCTGACAGCAGACAAGAAGCTCCGAACAGAGACCCAGGTATGCCACCAGTCAGAAACACTGGGATGTTTCTGTTTGGCGCTCTGGCTGCCTACTCACCTCATGAAGAAGCGTGGGTTGGAAATGAAATTGTTGCTCTTTTCTGTAGCTTTGTGGAAATGCGTCTCGTCAAAGCACAGAGTTAAGAATGATAAGGGTGAGTGCTGGGGAATTAATTAACCTGGTCACACTTGTGTGGGATGAAAGGCACGAATCTCAGCAGTGAGTGGGTTACGAGCCCGAGGGCAGGCGGTGACATGTCTGTCATGCGGTGGGCTCACATCTGGACTAGATGTCTCAAGCATTTAATGTGGCTTAAATATGCCCTTGTGCTGGGCATGGGGAGGGAATATGACTCTTGAATAAGAGCCATCACCTTAGACATAAAAACCTGGCCACGAAAGCTGTCAATAAAATTGCACATTAGAGAAGGCATAGCTACAGCCCTCATCCGAAGAAGGCCGCGTGTCTGCGTGGCTACAAGCGGCACAAGCACCTGCATGGCGAGGCTGCAGCGCTGCGAGTCCAGTGAGCTGCGCTTGCTCTCGCCTCTCCTGGCCCTAAATCCCTAAGGTCTGATTCTTCTGGCTTTGCACTCCGCATAATCATTAACACTGCTTCTAAGAGTTTGGTTAGTGGGTGTAAAATGCTACCAATTAGTAAGGCATCATTTTACCACCACTTCACACCACTGTAAAATGAGAATGTAGGCTATGGAGCAGCAAAGAACTGAGCCCCGAGTATTCACTTCATTAGAGAATCATTTGCTGTATGAATAGGAAATAACAAGGGCAAATCCATCCAAGCCGGAATTAGGCTGCCTGAGCTTGGGCTTGATGGTTTAAGGGCAAAGGAGAGCAACAGAACAATAAAATTATTCAATGACTATGCAGTGCCACTGGGTTTGGAGGAGGGAGTGTATTTTACTTCCCATTTTCCTGCTCCTCCATGAAACTTCGAGCAATACCCCGCTGTAATGTGTTTAAAGTAATTTGTATAAGTATATACTATATGCACATACAAACGTGTGTGTAGGTAGTATAAATATATATTTGGAGATGACTGTTCTCAATAGGTTTTACAGGGTAATTATGTTTGAAATAAAAATTCTTTTGCCATTCCATGTGGATTCTCACGCTCTTTGCATGCGTCTTGCCTGTGGAAGGTAGGTATTTAATTATTTTTTTTTCTAGTTTAGTTTGAATTTGGGGGCTTTTTTGTTTTTTTTAGGTTTGCTTTGCCGTAGGCCCTGAAAACAGTAATAAAAAAATACTGTGGCAGTTGCTTCCATGTGGCTTGCCAAAGGGGTGTTAAGAAATTTTCCTGGTTGTTCTGTATGTGTGAGCTGCAAAGAGGTGATAAATTGCTGAAGGAAATTAAAGGGGGGGGGAGGTGAAGCTAAAGTTTTGTACTCTTCTGGTTTGGGCAGTCTTGGATTACAAGCTGCTGGTTGCATTGGAAATCAAAAGGTTAGTTCTTCTCTCTGACTTACCCAGGAGAGCTGCAAAGACAGTTTAATAGATAAAAACATCACGCAGCCTCTGGTGTTCTCTATGCTTGGTTTGCTCAGGTGCTGGGAAAAAAAAAAAGAAACCATGGTACACCAGAGAGGAGCAGCTAAAGCGGTAATTGTACTACTTTGGACAAGCAGTCATTTCTAATCGCGGCGATGCCCACAGACCCGGACTCTTGCGCTGCCCTCCCCTCGCTGCAGTGCAGAGGCACCCAGCGCCTGTCGGACGTCGGCTCCTCCTGCGGCACTCGCGGGCTGGCAGCGAAGGCGGCTGCTGTCACCTCAAAAGTTGTTTCTTGGATTTTTTCAAGGCCGTTCAGCAACCGGTGCCTCTTGGTGAGTGACGCTTTGCTGCAAGTGGGTAAGTCATGGCTGCCAGAGGGCTGGTCACAGCTCGATTATTTTGCTTTACCTTACAGTGCCCCCAATGCACCTGCCCTTTCCAAAATGAAGATCTCTTTCACTTACGCATCCATCTGTAGTCCTATCTTACTTTAAACCTGCCTGAAGCTTGCTTCAAACCCAGCTCTGACACTGGGCTGAGAGGCAGGCACTCAGAAAGCTGCCCGCAGCCATGTGCGACTGCTGCCGCCCTGCTCAGCCGCTCAGGGCGGCTCCTCGGCCACAGCAGCCCTGTGAGACACCAGCACCCGCAGCCACAGTTCACAGTCCAGCCCCTTTCTGCAAGCTGGTTTTCTCTGCCCCCAGGGGCTGTAACCTGGGAGCCGGGGAGGTGCAAGCCAGCATCCTGCTGCACGCTTTTGGGGTGGGGGGCAAAAAGGCAGGGGCAGTGACACCTGCAACCCCCAGCGTGCCCCAGATGTCCATAACTCCTGGCAGTCCAGCTTGCACAGATTTTCCTGGCCTTGCTGCGACTGGCAGGACCGAAGAGGAGAGTAGGATGTGCCTGCTGAGGTCAGCTGGATGTAGTGATGTAAAGGGGTAGGGGTTTCCCAGGCCAATATTCAGACTAGAGCTGCAGTGTTGATGTCCCAAGTCTGCCACTTTCTTGTGAGACTATCACTGCTTGAAAGAACCATATTTTTTTGTTGTTTGCAAGGCTGTGAAAATACACACGTGCACAAACACATATCCGGGATGAGGCTGAAGTGAGACACTAACGCTAACCTTACTACAGACGCGTGCGAGACGTAGGCAGCGGCTCACCCATGTGCAGCCTAGCATGGTGTACGGCCAAAACGCTGCTGAGCGAGGGGATCCCGGCTGCTTTGGGTCAGCTCCAGCACGTGGCAGCGCAGAGGCACACGCTGCCCAGCTGCAGAGAAGGGCGCACGAAGGAGGAAGAGGATTGCATCTGTTCTTTCTCTCTCTCTCTTGTATGCCTTGGCCCCATGAAACACCCCACAGTGCTGCTGCCTGGTGAGAAGGTTATGATGTCTGGCAGGTCAGGAATGACCCGCGCAGATGTTAGGCACCAGCGCGGAAGCAGGCATCTCCCCCATCCCGCCAGGAAACAGGAATTAAAAGTGGGGGAATCACCCTTTAACCTATCTGCCCCAAACACCTTTGTTAAAATAAATATTGCCATTTGACAAAGAAAAGCACTCTATTAAGGCAAGCTTACAAAGCTATTCAGAGCAGCAATGGCAAAACATTAAAACTGAAAGTAACAGCGCGCAGCCCTCAAATCGGCGTCGTTTGCTGTTCGCTTCTGAACCATGGGCCCCTGTGAAACACCAGCTGCACGGGGGGAACCAGGTGGGAAAGGGTGGGAGTTTCTGTGAGCACAGACGGTAGCTTGCTGCCGCATCTGCTGCGCTAGCTCGTGGACCATCTCAAAGGGTCTGGGAAGACATGTCGATTTGTGGAACGTGATAAAAAGAGGAGTGAAAAAACATGATGATGTCCAGTTGGATGATGTCAGGTCAGCCAGCATGAGCTGTTAGTACGCGCGGTAACCAGTCCACTGACAAGCCAGAGCCCACATTTTGCTCACAACATGATTTATCCAACAGCTGCAAGCAGCAAACCAATATAGTCGAAATTAAGTTGTTCCTTCATAGCAAGAAGGAAGGGAAGCTTTGTTTTCCTAATAACATATCACAAATATTGCACTCTGCCTTTGCACAATGCAGTATAACTCGCTTGTAATTTGTGCTGGAGGGGGAAAGTCAGCTCCGCGTCTGTGCTTCATCATAAACTTATACTTGACATCCTTTTCTTGCACTGATCCCAGCTTTGATGTGCATTAGTAAACGTTCATGACACCAACATTAACACTGAGTGAGCTTATAGTGATTTGTTGTATTAGATACTAAAAAACAGTCACGAGACCATGATTTGATAGTGTTATCTCAACACCTTGCGTAGAGATGCAAGGGTGATTTGGTGACATATCATCCTTGACACATGACACATAGAGACCATGCTTCAATCAACACGCCGTGCCTCCGGGCAACGTGGTGTTACAGCCTCTGCAGGGGAATGCTGCCGCCTGCGAAACCGCTTCCCCTGCAACTAGTGATGGCAGGGCTTCTGGGAAGCAAGAAACCAAACCTTGTATTCCTAAATCAAATACATCAAAATATAACAAGTTTCCCGCAGGATTAATGATGTTTCATTATTTGCAGACATGTCTGAGCAAGCCAGAATCTGCTTTTCTTTTAATTATTTATTCTACAAATAAATTGAGCAGTATTAATCCTGGTGGCTCCATTGGCAGTAGGTCTGGGCATAAACCCATCACAATTTGTGTCATTTCATTTTAATTCTGCCTTAAATCACTCTGTTTAATTAAATTCTAGTTGTCCTGATTTACTTGAGCATGGTATGCCCATGCGATGTGCCTCAAATATGTTGTGGAAAAGAGCAAATACTAATGGGGTGATGTTGTGATCAATAAAAATTATGCCAGGTATGAAAAAAGCTAGATGACTATTACTATTTCTTTAGTAGTGGAGTCAGGATGTGTATTCATAAACGGCAGCTCAGTCCGGTTTTGCTGCAAGCAGGATCTGGCCTTAGCTGTCCATTGGCAAAGAAACGGCAGGTTTCATCGCTGCCCCATGCTGACCTCATTCTTCTGAGAGGAAGACGATGTTGACAAACCTTTCGCGGTGGTAAGTGCAACTGGTTGTAACACGGCAGCTGAGCAGAAAATATTGGTGCAGATGCTTCTTCACACAAATGAGACTTCAAGCCCAAACTCCTTTTCAATCTGTGGCAAAGATCATGTGTTTTAGTGATGCGAGTGTGCCTGTCGTGTGAGGTGAGCGGTGACTTTTGGCTATACCAATGGTAACGAAGGGTTACAGAAATGCTGAAACTCAAAAATACAAACACAAATATCGGGCCTCTAGCCCACCCACTGGGCATTTCTAATTGTCAGGTGAATGGATGAGAACTGTTGTGATAAATGTCATGTATCTTCTTGTTTGTTACACAGTGGTGATGGGGAAAAAGGGAAGGCGCGGAAAGGAGAAAGCTGAGGCTGCCTGTTTCTACCTGGGAAAATAACAAGCCTTTCATTAGAAATGCCTTTAAAAATGTTATCTGGAATTTATAAGAAGGTATGGTTGGCCCTGAAAATGCGGGGGTTTGATGCATCGCCAGTGAATATCAGATTGCTACCAGGCCTTTGCGCACACCGACGCTTCAGGCTTGGTGGCAAACAGACAAGAACTCAGGTAAATGTTGGGCAGGCGGGAAGGTGCTCCCGTGCTCAGCCCACGCCGGTCACTGCTGGCAAAATGCCTTTCTGTCCTTGCAGAGAGCTGCGGGCTTCGATTCACAGTCCCTGGCATTTAATTGCCAAAATGAAAACCATAGATATATATAATTACTACATTGCTCAAAATACCATTGCCTATGGGCAGGAATATTAACATAACACAGGATCAACAGCAATTTAATTTTCCAGGTTGCAGATTGTGGTGACAAAGGCTTGCACACGATTCCCTCCTCTCCTGATGCCTCCATATCAAGGCAGACAATAGCAAACCACCTAAACCACCCCAGAGTGACTTGCGGGAGCTAAGGAGTCCTCAGGGACTTTCAGTGCAGTATGCAGACACTAGAGTTTGCAGAAGCAGCACTGATCCTGTTAGAAGCGTTAAATTAGGACTTTGGTCCTGCCCTATTATTTCCTTTAGTAAGAAAACTTGCACACGTGATGTAATTTTTATACCTTCATGGCTACTTTCACATGACTGTTTTGAGGGAGTCTCTTCTAAGGTCTCCTCTAATGCCTCTTGCTACCTCTGGCTGGCAAAAACCACCCCGCGGCACAACATAAGCATCAGCTATAGCTCTGTATGTACGTGCAGGCTTTGATTAGGTACGACGACTGTGGTAAACGACAGCGATTTTGCTAACTCTGCACTACTGTGTACGTAGTGTGGGAGTTACCATGGGCTAGTGCCAAAATTTGCAGTGTCACGGGTAGTAAGTAGGCGCTCTTCAAAGCCTCGTGTACTCAGGGAACTTTCAATGGTTTAACTTAAAATACATTTGATACTGGCGAAAACTGTACAAGTACTTGGTTTCAGTTTAAATACAATTTATTTTCATGTCATCTCTTTGGGGGTGGATTCTTTTTTTACAAAAATAAATGAAACAAAATGAAATTAAATGAAAAGTGTCTGCCTACAGACAATGTGCTGGATGCCCTGGCACAGGCGTCGGGGTCCTTGATTTGCACAGCGATGTTGTTTTTCGCTAAAGCCTGTCAGTCGGTGTGGTCAGAGGTGAGTCCCAGACCCACCGTAACATCACATTTTGAGGGATTTGTCCTCAGGAACCAGAGCTGTGGCCACTGAGAGAGGAAGAGCCAAGAACAGAGGAGTTCACTTAGCTGCACCTAACTCCCAAGGACGTGCAAAAGGTCTTGGTCAAAGACTCCATCTATCTCCAGCTTGGGCATCTTAAATCAAACCTTCTCATTTTTGTATCTGATTCGTTCATCTTCCTTTTGTGTGGCTCTCAGCCATGAAGCTTTGGCTCTGTGATCCGATATTGCCGAGCTGCTGCGTGAAGAATGAACCGCGCTTAGAGGGTGTATGCACTTGTGAGGAAAGCCACAGATGCTTCCCTCATATGTGATGATTTTTTTCAATGTCCAGTATTGTCTTAGCTTTATTTTCATCACATCACACATAAGAAGATAAATTAATGGATGTGTAAAACATCATGCAGTGAAGTAAAGCAAAGCCAACAGATGAAGTAAGGACTTCCACCCCAAGCAGAGGTTTGTCCTTCCAAACTTTGACCCTGTGTTAGAGCCAGTCTTTTTGTAATGCACACTGTAAATTACATGCAGTAGCATCTTAAGGCTTTGTTAATATGTTTAGACTCATTTTGCAATAAACACAGTAATTGCTTTTCAGTGAAGTCCTAGATACATGAAAAAATTTTAAAAAAAAGTAAGACTTTTCATTGATGGCAAGTTTTAATAAATGAAAGCTGGCTTATTACTTGAAGGAGAGAAAAGGCCATGAAACAGGTATTTTTTACTCAGCAAAAGAGAAGGATTTTTAGCTTCTAAATATGCAGAGACACTATATCAACTATCACAAATGTGTGCTGGTGATGCAGCCAACAACACTTAATTATCGGTTCTACAGGAAAATTAGGTGAGAAAATTACTTGTCTTTTTATATTTATTTATAAAAGAACCCAAAGACGATGACAATTCTCTCACTACCGCACGTTAGACATAGATGGCTTGTCTGTCTTATTGTTCTGCCTTGGTGATACAGACTGATAAATTCCTACAGTGTACACAATTTAATTTGTGTTACTCTCTTACAAAGTTGTTGGGTTTTTTTTCTGCAGTTTTGAAGGAAGCTGTTTTGGTAGAGATGAAGCAGTCTCATCTTTCATAGTATCTTCGATTAGAAACATTTGAGATATGGGGGCAAGAAAGCTATTTGATCCAATACACTGACCTTCTTTGCAATGTGCAGGTCCTTGGGTTTGGGTGTTGATATTATTTGTGTACACATCTCACTTCTTTCTTCCTCCAGCAAGCATTTGGGGTATTAAGCGATATCTAAGCATGAAGATGCTGGTCATATTAGCGTGGTTTGCTGTGTCTTCAGTATGTGTGTATTGTGTGCGTATTTTTGGCCCCTAAGATCATGCAAACTAGTCTTGTCTATGCTTATAATTTTCCTTTTCATTTCCACTAAGTAAACAGCAGACATGTGTTCTTGGGTGACGGTTTTACCATACAGTATTTGTTAGCATCCCTACCTGGGTTATACCCGGCCTGATTATTTCTTCAAGCCCAGCAGTACTGCAAGCCTGTTTTGCCACTGAACATTTTGTGTCGTGAAATCGCAGCCCCATGGAGCATGGGAACAACAGGAGACGCTTACAGTTAGATCTAAATTTGATCAGTTATTTGATTCTGACTATGCTAACCCTGGAGCATGCAAGAAAAATGTCACCCTCTGAAGATGCCTTAATACATGAGTAGTTTCATGTCCCAGGTCGGGCTTTAATTCCTTCATGCCCAGGTGTATAGTAAAACAGGAGACTGTCCAGACCCACAGCTAGTCCGTGTTTGGTCCCAACTACTCCTTCTGCAGATGTCCTCTCTTCCCAGATGGACGGGGCTCAACTAAAACAGACTGAAAGATTTTGTGCTAGCAAACCTGATTGGCTCCTAAAGGAACTCTGGAGGACTTGCTTATGTTGGGTTTAAAAAGGTAACTTAAATGGCAATAGAAGTGTCTGAGCCTGAAAAAGTACTGAAGCTGTCAGGGATGATTCCACAGGGGGTGGTGGGGTTTCTCAGCAGCAAAGGGGGCTGAAGCGGCACCTTCTTCCCCTCTGGCTGCCTGTCCCTGCCCCAGAGCAGTGGTCTCAGATATTTTGACCGAGCAGCACCTTGGCCACGCAGCCAGAGGCACCTGGGAGCTCATTGTTCTGAAGGGTAACCTTTACCTTCTTTTTGCTTGGTTATATTTAAGCTGAATTGGTTTCTCTGTCCAGGGAGCCATACACAAACAAGGAGATGGTGTGGCACAGGGGATGCTGAAGTAGACATTACTAATGCAAGAAACGTTCTTCAGATGCCAGCCTCTGTCCCACGCTGGAAGAGAGTCTCTGAGAGAGCAGCAAAGGCTACCGTGACGTCTTTGTTTCACTTTCCTCACCCTGGGGGTTCCCGACCGACTCTGCTGAGTGGAGCAAAAGATAAGGCAAGGGGAAGTAGAAAAACAGGAAGAGAAATTGGTCTTTGAATATCAAGGTGTGGTCACCAACAACACCCCCCTCCCCCTTTTTTTTTTCTTAGAGCTCCTGGTATATGATGTGCACCGACAGGATGCACACCGGTCCACAGCGCTGCAAGAAGTGCTCATCAGCGAAAAAGCAGAAAAAGCACCTTATGTGTGGTTTGTGATTCAATCTCAGAGCACAAGCTGCAAGTCTGAACTTGTGGTCTGATTTCGGATCAGAAGTTACAAAGTAATTGTGCGTAGGTAAAGCAACTCCATAAAAGCTGGCCTTAGAGTAGAACTAGCTGAGGATCTCGCTACTGCGGTGACATCCTCCCAGTCAGGGACGCTTGACCACATGACACCGTCAGCTGCCTTACTTGCAATCGTGAGTGTTAGTTGTGTTGTACTCATTACCATTAAGATTATATATACTTTCATCCATGAATATCTGGATAAGGTTAGATCTCACATAGTGACTATTAGTGAATAGTTAAATGCTTAATAAATGTACGTTTATTGGCAATCCTGTTTGGTTTCATTCCTTACCTGCTGGGGCCCAGTGGCTACTGGGTTTTTACCTTCTACTTTCAAACATCATTTTGCTGCCATTGGTTTGGTGTTGTACGTATACCCATTTTGCACAGTCGGGTAGAAGTAAGATGGTCAAGGAGGAGGAATCTGGGTATTGCACCAAGCTAGTGGTCACCTCACTAGAAGGCAACCTGGGTTTGTCTTCTCAGAGTTCTGAACTTTTACCAACACATAATCCCTCAAAATAGTTGGGTTATGACACAAGGTAAGAAACAAACCATCAGGAGCTAAACTGGTTTTAATTTTGTCTCTGGTAGTGTAGGACTCTGGTGCACATTTGTCGCCATGGCCAAAATAGCTGCTACACAGGAATATGACAGGAAAAATCCTGGCTAGAAAAATCTTATTGCATGTGTATGATGAGAGATGAAAGAGAAGGTAAGAGAAAAACAATGTTGAGAGGGAACAGGCACCTAGGTCTCAGCAGTCTGCAAGTTTCCATCCAGTATATCATCCTACACCAGTGGTGGCCTCCTGTTCACCAGTGGTAAGGGGGGAGTGCCCCTGGGAGCGCGTGGCATTTCAAGGAAATCAGATCATAGACAACGTCTTTTAGAGACCGGGTTTGGTTGTTCCTTGCGTAAAATGGGGAAAGTAATGGCTGAGCAGGAGTCTAGTGTTCCCAGCGTGGAGAGTAAGGGAAGTCGTTTAGAAAATGTTGGTATGTCAATTAGAAGGACCATGTTAATTTGCCCTTGATTTCCATCAAGTGCCAAACCATTAAAAGTGTATCTGACGGATTAAAACTGGAAGAGGTGAGAGAAAGAGGGTGAGGGGCAAATCTGGCAAGGGAGGAAATGTAAAACCGCAGCAGGTCTCCTTCCCAGCAGCCTTCCCTCCAGGGTGCTCGGGTGGGCTCACTGACGAGCCAAAGCTGTTATTCCTTCCACTGATACTTGGTGACTCCCCACCTCAGCAGCATCCTTCTGAGCCTGCCTGACCCACAACGCCTGGAGCATTTCCCCTTCGTGTGCTCTGCTGCCTACCGGCTCTGGCAATGGTACGGTGTGGACTCCCCTTCCTCCCGCTCGGGGCCACGCCAGTTTGCCTTCGGCTTACGGAGACTTTTATGAGTGGTCAGCACATGTGCTGAGAAGTCAGGGTGGGCCGGGGGTGGGAAAGGTGGCAGCGTGGGTCTGCCCCGCCTGCGGCACTGGAGCCGGCCCCGCTCAGGCGGCAAGCTGCTGCTTCTTGTGCAGCATCCCAACGCAAGGAGAAGACCATGGCCAGGAAGGGAAGGGGCTGGTGGGCGGTGGGCAGCCTGGACGGGTGGGCTTGTGACACAGAAAAGTTGTTCCAGGTGCAGTTATATTCTTTTTTTTTTTTTTTTTTTAATTTATTTTTCCTGATCATTTGTTAATAAACATGCAAGCAAGGGTCTACGGTATGTCCAGCCAATTTCTGTATTTTCTAGGAGTGCACATGCCATTGCAGCCAAGGAAATCATGTTCCCCTGGGACTCAGATCTAGCAGCGTCTAATAAAAGGCCTGATGAAGAGAAATTTCTCCAAGATTTATTTTCCCCTGGGAAATTAAGCATTGTGTACCACAGCACACAAGGCATATGGCTGCCTATCCATGGGAACACTGAATCCAGCCCCTGATTCAGCAAAGTACTGTAAGTGGTGTTTAGTTGTGATAAACGGGACTTAAGTGCAGGTCTAAACCTGGGCGTGTGTTTAACTGAATCAAAGACACTTGCATCTGTGCATAGACAAATGTAAAACACTGAGATTTATTTTGTGGCCCGAAGCTAGTTTTGTCTTAGGCGAAGCACTGGATCAAAAAATGAAAGTAAGCCTATTTTCCAGATTAATTCCATTTATTTTAGATGTGTGCTACTCTGTCTCTTCACCTTCTAGATATCATTTGCAAATGAGACAAGGTACACATAAATTAATTTGCAAGACCAAGGGGTCTTCCATCTGTTATCTTTATTATTGCCATTGTATCACCCTGCTTCGGCCACAGGAGACAACAGCCATATACTTTGTAGTGGACAGTTAAGGAACCATCAAACAATTGACCAGATTTGTTTTCTTGGCTGATCATTTACAGATTTGTTAATGTTCTAATGTCAGAGTGTTTCTATCCTGGTATCGCTGTCTAGGAAAGAAAGCATTCAGGCTGCCTGCCACCATCTGAGTGTCTAATTCTGGTTTTAATGTTAGGTTGTACCAGAGAACCCTAGAATGACATTTTAACTCTTAAAAACTAGTCTACTTGGTGTTTTTAAGTTATTTGCTTCTTAATTACTTTGAAAGTTTCCTTGCTCTTGCATTTAAAAAAAAGAGAAAAAGGATCTGGTACGTCACTTTTCTAAATAGTGATACTGCAAAACCAGAGACCTGCTGCTGGGTGTCATTCTACGCTTTCAGATGTCACCACATTTCTTTTGGAGGTTCAGAAAGTTACATGCAAATACCCAACACCCTTTTGTATTAACCTCATTAAGCACAATAAACATTTCACTTTAAACAGCAATGCTCCCAAATGAGAGAGCTGGAGATCCAGCCTGCTTATCTCTTTTCAAACAGCTGAATCCTTATTACCTTCTGAAAAGCTGGAGTATAAACCAATCTCTCATCTGCGGCTATCAGCCCGTGATGCAGCGTGGTCAGGCTTTATTCGTTCTCTTCCTTTAGCGGCCACTTGGCCACCAAATTCAAACACACTCTCTTAAACATTTGTACAATCATGCTAGTCGCCAATATTTGCACTTACTTGCTTGCTCTCTACTTTGCATTCAGTCTAGAAAACTCTGCAGAGCCACCGCAGTGATGAATCTGGGGGACGAAGCAGGAGCGTCAGTCGGGCAGATGCCGCGTCCACGTAGGGCTCTGCGGCAGCCGGGTCACCGGCGGGGCCTTCGGGCGGCAGGAGGGGAGGTTTTACAGGGGGGGTGAAGGGTGTGTGTGCAGGGGCACACGGGTACCGTGGGCGTGAATGAAGGACGTGCTGCAAGGAAGAGCAAAGGCATGCAGTTCTAGAGATAAAACAGAAAATTGAGGGTTTGTGCTGAGCTTAAAAAGCAGAAATTTCTCTCGATGTCCAAGGAAGAAGCACAGCCTTTGGGTAGAGCAGGAAGCGGCGTCAGAGCAGGCTTCTGGATGTTATTTCTGACTTTGTCACTGGCTGTGGTGAGACTATATATATATGCCCCCATTTCCTATCTTTCACATGAGGGTTGTACTTGCTAAAATGGTAAAAACCAATGGCTCTGCAGGAGCTTTGGCTGATAGACACTGAAGCTACTTCGGATCTCTTCTGTAACTCATGACGAATTGTAACTAAACTTCTTTAAAGTCACTCAGCTGAAGAAGTAAATGCCTGAATTAAAAACAAAACAAAACAAAACCAAAAACCCACAAACAACCCAAAACTTAAATTTTAAGTTAGTTTTTAATACGACTGCCTTTAAAACCATTGGGACCTACCCCAGCTTTCGTTCTTCTTCCAGAATTCTTTTCTTGCTAAAATAAATATGCAAGAAGTGTAAGTAGGAAGAAGAGGGGAGACTGTGCCCTCTCTCTCTTCCCTCACACTTGGAGCCAGCAGCTGAGATTCAAATGCAAATGCCAGTACTCTCTAACTCTCCAGGAACTTTTGAGTCTTGGTGTCTTACACCTATGTGACACCTTTAGGCTAAATTAAAAATCAAAGAGATTTCCCCTGGAGTAAGGTATTGCTTGTTACGAGTGAGGATATCATAATCGGAGCTGCCAGGAGGCTTATGAACTCCACTTGCTGAAGGAGGCTTTTGGACTGTGAAGCACTGGAGTCTACTTTCTGTCTGGAGTCATCCCAGCTACTGCCCTCCCTGAGCCAGACGTGTAAAACAAACAAATGTGCTTCAGATCCCATTGAAATGCCAATACGCTCCTCTCTTCTGTGTGATAGGACAAGAGGAAGTGGCCTCAAGTTGTGCCAGGGGAGGTTTAGATTGGATATTAGGAAAAATTTCTTCACCAGGAGGGTTGTCAAGCACTGGAAGAGGCTGCCCAGGGAGGGGGTTGAGTCACCATCCCTGGGGGGATTTAAAAGACCTGTAGATCTGGTGCTTAGGGACATGGTTTAGTGGTGGACGTGGCAGTGCTAGGTTATGGTTGGACTTCATGATCTTAAAGGTCTTTTCCAACCAAAACAATTCTATGATTCTATGAACTTGATGGATTTGTGGGGCTGAGATCGTGCCCCAGCCCTTACCCCGCTGCCGCAGTGGCTCCTAGGTGGAGTGAGAGGCAGGTCCTGGGTGCAGGTGCCCACTGCGAGGGTGCTGCGCAGTGTCCTTGTCACATCTCATCTGACTGGAGCTGCGTGATGTGACAGGTCAAGGTCTCAACTGTAGCTGCCAGTCTGTGCACTTTAAAGCTTTGATCCCCCCTGCTTTTCCCTCCCCTGCCATCCCCTAAGCACGCCCACCCATCGTAGCCAAGGTGGTAAATGCCAGGGACGAGGGATGGGGGACGGACCCTTATTAACTTTATTTTAGCAAATCTAGGATGGGACATTCAAAGTCATTAGCAACATTGCTAGAAATGCAGAGGGAGTGCAATGGCAGAGGAATTTTTTTTATTTTTTTTTTTTTACATCTCTTTATCTGCTCTTCATCTTTGCCTTTCCTCAGTAACTCAAATGACAGACAGTTCTTGAAGAATGCATCATAGCTGGGGATCACATTCAGGTTTTTTTGCTATATATGAAATTTCAGAATGACTTTTTAAATCTAAATTATATTATAGAAAATGTATTGTACCTCTGCTGACTTGATTTAGTCACAAGAATCGTTTGTGCATGTGAGAGAGAGAAGGAGGGAGAGATCAAAAAAAAAGGCAGATACTGATTGGGAAAGAGCATAGCCATCAAAACTTGATGGGAAAAGCTCCAACCGTTTGCTCACTTCGGTAAAGTAGCAAATTTTCAGCTTTACTTGGCCCATGATGCATTGATGTTCTTTCATTACAAAGAAGGGTGGTTGAGGAGGAAAAAAATTCTCTGTACAGATGGAATGATTTTTTTCTATCTTTCACAAAATTTGAAAACGAAACATTTGACAGAGGAATGGTAATTTTAAATATAGAGTATTATTTAATTGCTTGTTTAAGGGGAAGCTACAGAAGGAATAAACCTCCAAAGAACAGAGACGTATTGGTAATGAATTTGTAAAAAGAGAAATATGGGGTTTTATATATTTCATAGGCAGAATTTGTTACATTGTATGGGGCTTTCTCCAATTTGTAGTCACCAGGAAAACTTTCTGCGGAGTCAATTCACTACTGACTAGCACCATGCAACAGACACTTTTGATAGCAAGTAACAAGTGCCAAGTGCTGGCATTTTGCAGCCGGCATTCACTTTCCCCGGGTGCGAACAACGCTACGCAAACGGGTAGGTACACAGAGAATCCGACCTGTGGACACGGAAGACCAGTAAGTGTAACCATAACGCCTCACTGGGGGTGGTTGGCTCTGACCCAAGTTACAGGCTTACACAGACACCTGATTTGGGGAGTCAAACCTCAGGCAAAAACCTTTTATACAGGTACGTGTGTGTGCACATTGGTGGATCAGTCCAAAGGTCCCTCCATCCTCTCTTTGGCAGTGGTGTACATGCCACGCCGTGCAAGCAAGGAGTATTTCAAAGGCTCCCCGCATTGCACGAATGTACTTGGCAGCCCCATCTGGGTATATTTTACCTGGGCTGTTCCAGGCCATTTCCCATCTCCGCAGAGCTTTGTCTCAGTGCATTATCACCATTTTTGCAGTTATCATTGTCTTTCCGCAAGTGAACAGCAAGGCAGCTGAGTTTGTTAGACAATGTGAAATATTTTACCATAAATTTTTTTTTTTCTTGCACTGACAAATTTTGTGCCTCCTGCTTTTTTTCCATTTTCTACCAAGCTCTCACTGTTACAAGTCCAGCACCTCCACATTGTTACTCATGAATTTCAGGGGTGCCAGTGTGGGAAGGCTCCATGTACAAACACACCCCCCCTTATATTTCCACACAGTAACTTCTGTATTAGCAACTGGTTACAGATTTTTTCCTATTACTGCTAAAATATTTTTTTTTAATTGGAGGAGTTGTATGTCTGTTTTGAAGAGAGAAAGCAAGCTTCAGAAATGCGTGGCTTTGTGAAGGAGAGTTTACTCTCAGTCCCCACTGCAAGGTTTATTTTTCAGATCTTGCAGGAAAAGGATATTGCTGCTGGGATTTTCCAATTCCATGAGAACATCCTCATTTAAAAGGACATCACGGATTGCCTGTTAATCCACAGGCTAAAACTTAAGTAAGCAGAGGCTAATGTCTCTTTACTGGTTTAATTAACAATGATTACTTGTCTAAAGATAAGGTATTTCCAGTTAAAAGACATCTCCTTCAACTCCAGATCAGCTGAGAATAGTTCAAATTAGTTTTAGGGTAGGGTCAAAGACCAGAATTTTAGGGGTTTGAAGTTTCAGCTGAGCAGATCAACATGTACCTGCCGGGGGACAATCCACATCTAAGTGAAAAGAGGGAGGCTGGGATTTCCATCTGCATGAAAGTGGATTGTTTGGGGGGTTTAAACAAACGACTTAATGAGGTGGCACTGAGGCACACATCTGTCCTCTCTGGGATATCTGAAGTCTGATCCACCAAGGCACGGTCCATTTTAGTGTCACTGGCAGAGACATGAAACTAGAATAAATCAAACCGAAGCCTTACGGAGCGCTTTACAGGCTCCAGGGTGATCTGGCGTGTTACAAATCTGTGCAGCCAGGGGAAGAAGCAACATGTAGAAAGGGCAAGTGGAAACATGCAGGAAAAAGAACAAAAAGCAGGGCAAAATTGAAAGCTCCTTTGGGCTGCTCCAAGCAGAGTTTTGGTGCAAGTTCTCCTCTGGGCAGCAAGGAGGTCCTCCTGCAGATGCTGGTGCCAGCAGTGCTGGTCAGAGGGGACTGCCTTGGCCAGTCTTTTGAAAATCTCCAGTGGGAACTACTGGGGAAGGACTCATGTTGAAGAAGTGTAAATCCTCACTCTGATTTGAATTTTCTTTACTGCAAGCAGGATCCAGCTCCCACGGCACACCTCCATCCCCAGGACACGGCGAGTGAGAAATGACCATTGGCATTGTGCTGCAACCTGTGCTGGCTGAAGGCCTCCCATCAGGCAACCCACCTTCGCTTGTCAGCAGAGCAACTCAGCTACCCACAGCCAGGGAGGGTTTGGATGGATGAAGGCTGTGTAGCTCTGTGCTTCAGGTGCACCATGAAGCTCACACGCTGACTGAAGGTCTGTAGGAACTAAATCCTGTGGCTACATCTGTAACTCTCCTTGCCCAGCAGAGCAAGGAGATGGAAACCTTGGCTCCCCCAAGGTGCTGCCCAGCCTCCACACCCTGCTATGGTGTTGATCTCAAGACCCAGGATTCACAAACAGTTGTACCTCCAGCAAAAGATGTTTCTGGAGATATTTCTTCAAGAGGTGATCTTGAACCAAGGGCAAAGCTCCTATGATCTGCACAGCTATGGACCAAGCAGAACAGGGACAGGGACCATGACTCTTGCACCCTGATCTTGTGCTGGTTATGGTTTACTGGCTCACCAAGAGCCCAAAGTGATTGCTGAGTGCTCACCCTGCTTTTTTGTAGGAACTTGGGTACAGAGCTTCAGAAGTCCTGAGGCACTTAGCTTCCATCACCTTAGGATTTGGATAAAATATTATTTGAAGTTTGGTGCTGGATCGCTTTGCGGATTTATGTGCTCCATTCTCCTGCTGTCCTCCTGTTGTCCTCGGTAGCACTGTTCATGCCACGTGTGCTGCCTTGCAGGTTCAGAAAGAGTCTCTGCCATGACACAGCCCCCTCGTGATGCCAAGGTCAGGGCTTGCAGGACCACAGACTCCTTTCTGTGTCTTACAGAGGTGAGGGGAGTGCGCAGACTGATACTGATAAGCCGGAGTCTTTAACATCCCATCCATAATTTCAGCTGGCCAGCCTCTGGTGTCTACAGTACTCCTTGTTTAAAGAGAAAAAAAAAAAAAATCTGCTCCTGTTTCATTCACCCTTGTGCAGGTATGAGGAGTTTATGCCTCCATCCTGTGTCTTGGCCACTTGAGTCCAGTAAGCATGACCATACAAGGGTATGGATTCTGAATTTTTCAATTCAGCATCTTTGGCTTGAACAAAGTCTGCTCAGACCACTGCAAACTGTCTGTACCCCTCATCTGGAGAAACCCACCCCGGGGGTGGCTGTGCTTTGCGTGTGGTCCCAGGTAGTCATTCTGGGTGTCAAATACCTCAGGACCTTTTACCCTTTCCTGGCCACATTCTTTTATGCTGTAAGAACTACAGAAAATGGCACCCCAGAAGTTTCTTTGCCTTTTGTCCACCTCTGCTTAGAAAACCACCTACAAGTTTTTGCCTCCTTTTTCCCCAGGTGTATTAGGCAAAGCCACAGACAAATAACCACGAGTAAAAAGGGCAGAATACAGTTATGTGGCCACTTCTTCCTCTCAACACTAGCCCAGTCTCTGGAGCAACCTCAGACTGAATTTAGTCCCTGAATGCAAACCCTGGGGGTTGTGCCAGGGGTGTTGGAGATCCAATGACCTGCTTTCATGTTCAGGGCTGAGCTTGCGGGCAGATGGCTGTTCAACGCGCACGTGCGGCAAAAGGAAAGGAGCCCTTTTTCCAACTCTAGTTTCAAGTTTGGCTTGACCGTTGTCTGATGCTGTTCAGTGAAAGCCCGGCACTGGGCAGGGAAGCAGCAGCCGACTACTCTAACAAGTGGCTTGTTAGTGAGGAATGTCCTGCGGTAAGTACGGAGCAGCCTTGTCACTTCTCAGCCAATCCTCAAAGGACACTAAGGAAGGAGGACAAAATGAGTGCAGCCCTCCTGGGCCTCCCCTTAAGAGTTTAAAAGCAAAATATTGATTTTGAGTTACCCTGCTTCAACTCAGCTTCACTCTCCTGATATTTTTATTCCCTTGTAGATTTCTGACTCCATTTGTTTTTTAAAGAAATCACTGGTGAAATTGTGGTGTGTCCATGTAACATTCCTGCGCCTAAAAATATGGTCAATTGACACCTTGAAGGTTTCCAGGCAACTCTAACCATTTGTGACATCTTTAGCTGCATCCCCAGAATGTTCAAAACAGATGAAGTGAATGAATTGATTTTAGCTATATAAAACCCTTGACAAAAATCTCTTTGTGGCCATCCAGTTAGTCTCTTGATGATTTGTAGAGTATTTGCTTATGCCATGAACTTGATCCTTCCCACCTCTACGCTTATTTTTCATCTAGCTCTGCCGTGGGTTCCCCGCTCCTGAATGCACTGCAGTCACCTTCCCCAGAGCCAGAGCAAGAACCAGAGTCAAACAATGCTGTACCTACAGCCACGATGTCATCGGGTCAGACCCGAAGCATTGTATATGCCGTCATGTACCATCTGAACAGCGCTCGATGGTAGCAAGACAAAAAGAAGCAACCTTATTAAGGCGTGTTAAATTATTGCAACAACCAATTTACCCAATAAAATCAGCAGGTTTGCATAACCTGATTCAAATCCGCGGCAAAGTCAAAATGATTCTTCAACTTGCTTAAGGAGATAGTGCATAGAAGAACACAGCAAAAACCTTTCCCTTTATTCCCAGAAAAAAATTGAGTATTTGTGTGTGATGAAACATGCAGTAGGCCAGCAATAAATTAAGTGCAGAGTGTCAACTCCTTTAATCAAATAATCTGCTAAACTGACGTTTATGTGTGTGGTCCAAAGGAAATACTTTTGAAGACATATGGTCTTTTCACTGTACCCCATTTTGGCTCAAGTTCCATTGTATTAACAAACATATAGATAAATTGTTGATGGGGTTGATTGTTTTGGTTTTTTTAAGGGTGCCTCTGACTGTTTCTAACCCCAGGGATTCAGGCTTGGCCAAGTACAAAGCACAGTAACCATACGTGATAAGCAATAATTTCAGAGCTCAACATTTGGTGTCTCGGCTCCCCTCGACAAAAATGGAAGACTGAATCAGAGACAGGAGCCTGCTGGATGTGCTGCTGGTGGAGCCGGAGTGCTGATGATAGCACATCCTTCAAGAAGTGTAAGATATTCTTGATTAATTAAAGACTTACCTGAATCCAAGAAAAAGAGGAAACACTTCTGCTGGCAGTAAAGAGTGTGCAGCAGGGGGTGAGCAGGACAGCAAGGTCTGGCTTTGGCAAAGTGATGCAAACAGAAGAGTTATGTCTATGCCTGGTGCCCTTGGTTGGCTAAACTGGTAATAACCACCTCTTGTGTCTGCAACACAAGCCATAGGACTTCTTCAGTCACTCCTGCCTTCCTGGTTGAGCAGAGGAAGAGTGACAAAGTGTCAGGTAAGCTGATCTTCTACTGTTAAAAAAAAAACAAACCAAACAACCCACCAAAAAACAACAAAACAAACAAAAAACCACAAAACCCACAACCAAACAAAAACAAGCAGGAAAAAAAGAGCAAGAAAGCTGCTTCTCTAAAATGTTATTAGAAGCGAGGTGATACAACTGAGCTGACCTCTGCCATCAACAGGATGATGTCCTGTTCCCTTCCCCTCATCTCTTCTCTTTTCCAGATGCCCAGTCTGCTCCTCAGACCCTGCTGTGATTCAACTCAGTGAACTATTAATAGAGAGAAAATCAAGATTTTCATGGGAATGGCCACAGGAAAATCGTGTGGATGATTCTTTGCCAGCTGAGTGACCTAAAGTGAAGTGCCATGTGAGCACTGAGACCAACCAACAAGGTGGGAAGGAGGTCCATGAGCCAAAAGTGGGAAAAGAGAGAAACAGGGGTGGGAGGAACAGGAACTACTTGACAGAAACTGGTCAGCTTCAGCCCCTTTGGGGACTTTAGTTTTTGGGGAAAAAAGGCTTCTTGCATAATGCATAGAAACACACTGGAACATATTTGTTCTGCAGGCAGCAATACCAATATGAAAAAGCTATCTCCTCTCCCACGGTGCGTGGCACCCGTAGTACTGTTTCCTAATTACACGCAAGTAGGCAAGACCTGGGGGTCTGCGTACTGCAGGGGTGCGGCTGCGGCTGAGACCCAGCGGGGAGCGAGAGCTGCTGGAAGGTTTGATCTGCTCACCGTGATCCCGTGGTGTCCTCTTGCGTGCCAAGCTGTTGCTGCGTGTACGGGGACACGCGGGCTGCATGACATCGGTGCGTGACAGCCTGGCCAGTGAGGGGCAGCTGAAGGAGCCTTTCCAGATGCATTGGGAGCGAGAGGAACGGCAGCCATCTATAGATGCAGCATCTGATTTATTCTGCATTGCGGAGGTGAGACCAATTCCCACTGGTGTGATGGCACTGGCTCAGGTTGGGGAGGACCTGGCCACCAGTTCTGGTCAGGGAAAAGGTTTAGCTGAGAGCAAGGAATGACACTGCAGGTGGAAGTGAAGTGTGCAGGGCTGCTGCAGGTGGGAGTGAAGGAAGGGATTGTCCTTGAAAGCCTGCAGGCTCGTCCTGCTGCCTGCCCCATCACCTGCAGCTTCGCCTCCGATGCCGAGAGGTGCAGCATCATGCCCCAGGTTTCTGGCTGCTCTCTGGTGCATGTGTGGCTTCCTGTGGAGCTGCTCTGAATTGCACTTCTTGGGAGCCTCCACACCAGCCAGCAGCATGCTGAAAAGCATCATCTGAGATGTCTTGGATTTTGCAGCATAAGCTTGTTTTAAAAAGCTGTGATCATGTCAGCAAACATAGCCCGTCACATTCCCCCTACCCTCCTGCTGAAACCGCGGCGTGCCCCACGCTGACCACTCGGCACAAGCAGCGGCGTTCCCTCTAGCTGCCTCTGTCCGTGTTTCCGGATGGCCCCGGGAAGCCCAGCTCTCCCCTCAGCCTTGGGTGGGCTGGCCGGGGGTCCACCGTGGGCCGGCGGTGGCTGAAGCAATCTCATTTTAATGCTGTGAGGCTCATTGGGTTAGGGAACAGGCATTCGAATCTGGAGGACTGCTGGNAGTTGACTTCTGAGGCTTCTCTTTCTCTGAGCCAGCCAAAGGGAGCCAAGGCAGATTTTCTGAGCGGCTGCTGCTTCCTGCCCCTTGTGCCGGCACCCGGCAAACGGTGGGGAGAGGGATGGGGCGCCCGGGGGATGCTTCCTCCCCGTTTGCCTGCGCGGAGGAGCCTCTCCGAGGCACCCGCGAGGCTGAGGAGGCTGAAGAGCAGCTGTTTGTGTTGGTGGGTTTCTGGCGGGGCATCTGCTTGGGAATGATGGAGCAGAGTTTCCTCTCTGACTCCTGCCCCGCCGCGGGGGAAGGACGAGCGGGGAAGCTGCAAAGGAAAGTGGGGCAGAGAGAAATGGGCTGGTGCTGCCTGCCGATGTTTTGGGGGTTGAGGACTTCAAAGCTGTAGCCTTTCTGCCTCTGACCGGAGCGCGTGCAGGCAGATAACCTGTTCTCACACGGGCTCAGCCCCGTCTGCCGAGGTGAAGGGGGCAGGTGGAGGTGCCGGCTTTCACAAGACGGACGTCCGCACGGCAGTGCAGCCCAGGCCCTCTGTGATGCTTTCCTCTGCCCTGGCTATGGATGCAGTGGGTGTCCTGGGAGGTTTCTTCCTGGGGTTTTCTTTTCCCCTCAGCCCTGAGGCAGCCATGCCTTTGTACCCACCCCTGCCTGACGGAGGAGATTTGGGGAAGGAGCAACCGGAACGGCCACTGTGCTTCCTCCCCCCCGGGACAGGGTGCCCCAGAGACAGGGCATAAAGCAGCTGGCAGGAGCAGTGCCAGGCTGCACAGGGGACCAGCCAAAAAAAGTGCCAAGGCACAGTTAGGAGGTCAAGCCTATGGTAAAAATAAGGACTTAGGAAGTTACAAAAAATCACGTATCTAACGTGCCTTGCCTACAAAGATACCAATCTCTCCTCGGGCTATGAAGTCTGTACATGAAAAATAGTTGACAAGGCTGGCTGTGGTTTTCCTAGTCAGGCACTAGCATGGTCAGCCACCTAACCCATTGCTCTTCAAACGTGGTAGTTTCTCAGAAGTATTTATTCTAAAAAGAAGAACGTTATTCCAAGCCTCCAATTTAAATATACAGCGATCCAGATGGGAGAAGTGTTAATTTGAATTTACACATACGATATCACAGCCTGTAGGGGTTAAGGAGAAGGTAGGAAACGAAAACCTGTACTTTTTTTCTGTACAGTAAATTACATGATCAAGGGTTTGTTTTTTTTAAAAATGTTGTATTATTTCAAATGCCATCACTTTTACCACTTCTGAAAAATATATTCAGCCATAAGTGGAGCGTTTAGTAACATCTGTACCTATTCCAGTGATAAGAAGGACAAATTATTTTGGTAGCCAGGCCAGATAAGGTAGCCAAGCTCAACTTAAGACTATTTCTGCACTTGTCCACTGGGATGCAACATAATCTTTTTTTTTTTTTTTTTAATATTACACATATTCAACTCCAGAGTGTCAGCACCAGAGGCAGAATCCTCCTGACACAGCTGGTGCAAGAAGAGCCAGAATAACAGCGGGAAAGGGCAGATACGTCGGTGCTCAGGTTATTTAGCACAGCTCATGGCCTTTGGCCAGGCTGCGCTTTCTGAAGATGTTAAAGGTGAGTTGCTCCCAGCCCAGGCACCACCTGCTCTGCTTTTTCCTCCAGAAGAAGTTTAAAGTGTTGAGACCATGAAAAGCTGGTTGTATACCCCAGAGTACTCCAGTGCTGGCTGCAGCAAACCCAGCCGGACACGGACCACCATCAGATAAACCAGCACCCGGTACCTCCCTGGCTGCGGAGTGTCAGGATGCTGATGGGGCAATTCGTGGGTACCAGCCGCTGTGGGATGACATTAGGGCCTGTCTCAGCGTGCAACCACCCCGAGCACCACATGCAGCGGGAACGCACGTACGGTGCAGCGCACGGGGCAGCAGAACGTGGATCCAGAGCGCTCCTGGGAAGGTGGGGAGCGGGTTTGCCCCTGGGTGCTGGGAAGGACCGGGACTGGCGCAAGACCGCTGTAGTGAGTCGTGAGGATGCCTACACCACAGACCTGCCCACGCTGAAAAATAAGAAAGGGTGGAGCGCTGGGCGGGGACAGTCCCCGGGGCTGCTGAGCCAGTGAGGGATGGAGGCGTTGGGAAGGGGCTCTGCAGGGAAACACGGGGGCTAAAACTTACGGGAGATGTTTCAGCCCTGGTGAATCTCTGCCGACTTCACGTGAGTCACAAACAAGGAGAGTTGTTGTCGTGGCTATTGAGAAATATGATGAGGGGGGAACATTGTGATAATTTTTTTTTTTGTTTAGTCACTGCTTTATTTTCCTGTGAATGGTAGTAACAGTTCAGCCTACAAAGCTGATGTAATTGTGAAACTCTTTTTCAGCTCAAATGCCCCTGTATGTATGCTTTAAAGCACGCTGCCTTAACGGCAGTTTGCCTATACCTAATACTTTGACATAATCTTTTTCTTTAACTTGTTTTTTCATAATGATGTTACACTAAGGATTTTTTTAATTATGCTTGTTACGAAAATTGTTTCCACCTCTCGTTTTTTTATAACTGTTTGCAAGCTCTGTAAAGTCAGAATTTCCAAAAGCAACAAGCTATGGCAAGTCAAATATTCAACCGGGATTCAATAGATGTCACCGTGCCCCTCTTCCCTTAGGAGGTTGTTCGCCTGGGCCTTTAAGGGATTCGCTATCGCAGAGGTCGGTACATTTTCCAATTCACAAGCCTTTAAACATTTTCTGTGGAAACTGCAACCTCTTTTTAAAAGAAAAGTAAATGTTACTGGAGCTCCTGCAGTTTTACGGGAGGTACTACAGGGCTGAATGCGCTTTTCGTAGTCAAGCTTTGGGGATGCCTTTGTTGTATTAGTTGAAAACTATTGATGTTTATTAAGATAGGCTTTTCATTAATTCTTTCACGTAGAGATGCCTGTCACTAGCTGAATGAACAGACTGAGGCAAAGTTCAGTGGAGTAGTACTGTACGAAGTCCACATCTTTGCAGAGAAATAAGTCGTCTCTGGCAGACTCATATTTATTTGGAAGGAGAGGATGGGTAATGGAGAGCAAATTTAAAGCCAATTCTGGCTTTAAAGCCTTTGCTCAGACCATGGACACTCAGTCCAGGTACTGAAGTTTGCAAGGCTGTGGTTTCAGCTAGGCGTGCTTTAGCAGTCGTGTGGGTTTATGGAGTTGTCTCGCGACTCTCCTGTGGGTTCTGACCCCTGTAGCAGAGCGTATGACTTCTGGCACAACCACGTGGGGATGTGGGCTACGAGCAGGGATTTTAAGAGCTGATTTAGGTTTCTGGCTGAGAAGGAGATCCCACCAATGGTTGGGTCGGCCCAGCTGAAGGGTCACTGGACACAGCTGGGAATAGGAGTGATGAAAAGGGCATGCCCCAGAGCAAAATGCTGTGAACTTGCAGCCTGAGCTGTTTTATGTTAACTGAGCCATAGTAAATCATCATTCTAGCTCTTAGCCATATCAGATACCACCAGATTACACTTTGGTGAGAGAGACAGAAAGTGCAACTAGGCTTGATCTGCCACTGCCTATTACAATTCTGAAGTGGCAGATTTTTAACTCCGGGTTTTATGCAAGCGAGTATTGAGGAAGGCAGGCAGCAGAGTTGGTTCAGAGAGGTGTAACTGCTTCTGTCCTGGGTGTTTGAGATCAAATCTGGAGAGAGAAACCAGTGCTGGCTGCTTTAACTCTAATTGCTGCTCTGCTCAGAGCCAGGAGGGCTGACAGTGTGGCTGCCCAGCCCCTGCCAGCTGAGCTGTGGCCAGACCAGCTGCTGAACGGCCAGAGTCGAGGGTGCAGCACTTTCAGGAAAATCATCGTTTATCTCCACGTGCCTTAAAATGCCACCGTAGGTCAGGAGCTGCGAGCAGATAAGAGCGTGGTTCAACAGACCTGGTTTTAAGACTCTTAGTAGTAAATCAGAAGTGCTGTGGCCACGGGCCTCAGATTGCCGATGGGTACACCCACACCCGGGCTCAGATTTCTTCAAAACACAGTGACAGGTTGACTCTGTACCAGCAGCCTTTACACTGAAGTGGGTGCTGCCCACAGCCTGCAGCTGGCTAAACCTCCGTGGACCGCTTTGACAGAAACGTGACCACATGCCTGAGCCTAAACTGGGTCAGAGGAGCACCGCCGGGTTGCTCCAGTGGTGCACGGGTCTACCTCGGCTGAGCGCAGAGCCCCAGCCCTGGGTTGGCTGTGCTGCAGGCAGGCAGCAAGTTGGCCAACGTGCCCCAGCTCATCTGCCAGGGAGGGTTCAACGGGGTGCCTCTGAAACCAACGGAGGAAGTTTCTACCCCACAGCTCTTTGTTTTTGTTCCTGTAATGCTGCTTGTCGCCTTCATTGTGCTGATGCAGCTGTTGGTAAGACTGCATGCTGAACCCGATCACTGAAGTAAGCAGGGTTAAAAACACACTCTTGCGGGAGGGGGTAATTATTAAGCAGAACTACCCCCAAGGCTTGATTTACAGCACAGTCCTCCAAATGTTCATACGAACTGACCTGAGGGGCAAAGACATGAGCTACGGGGGTGGGCAGGTAACCGCCAGGGAACGGGAGGCTTCACGGTCTGGTTTTGTCAATAAAGCCAATGCCTGGTGGAACTGCAGCCAGACACCTTTCACTGCAATAGTTGTTCTCTGCCTGGCACGCTGCGCTTGGACTGGGGGCCTTTCGTGTGATGCAGGACTGTGCTCTTGTACGTACTTCTGATTCTTCATCCGAGCTACATGTACCGCTTTGATTCCTTCCTCCCATGGGACAGGATTTTATTGGCTTGCAGATCGCATTCTCTCTGACACAGATTTCCTGCATGCAAATCGGGAAGTTGAGAGGAAGATAAGGTAATGAATATGCTAAGCATGGAAAAGTGGTATATTGTTATGGTTACGTTACAGGGCATTTTAAGCGGGAAAACAATCAAATACAAATATTGCAGAACCAAAATCCAGGAGTTCTGCATCACAACATATAAGAACAAAGATGCATTATCGCAGGATTTAAAGTTCTACTGAAAATAAGTGATTGTGGCTTAAAATATTTACAGAAAACAAGTGGCTATAATCTGTAAATTATTTAGGAAAAGAAGAAATTATTTTCCATATTTTGAACATTTCTGCCTTGTAGATTCCTTCTTTAGGATGCTGAGAATTTATGTTATATGGTCAGGTGAGAGGAGACAGGGAATTGGAAATTTCAAAATAAAACTGCAGGTGATGTTAGAAAAAGATTCTGTTTAATGATTCTGTTAAGTCACTGAATAAAGGCATCGTCACGGGTGTTTATCCACTTGGTCAGCACAGGATTTCCACATTTCTCATTGGCCAGCCTTGAACATCAAATATGGGAGCCTATTTCTTTATTCATCGCTGCACCCCTGGATTATAGTTCAGCTGGAATATTCTCCCAGTTCTGAGGGAATTGGGGGTGGTTTATCTCACTATGTCCCTTTATAAACAATGCGATAGACATATCCAGAGGGTCGCTTGCCGCCCTGCTCCGCTTCTGTCTGAAGGTTTTCCTGCTTCACCGAGACACAGGAGCGAGAGGGAGCGGGGGCTCATCTGCAAAGCAGCCTTGGTGGTGTGGTGCTCAGAGCATCCCACCTGGGCCACCCTCCTGGGGGAGACAAAGGAAGAGTCAGGCTTGTAACTGGTCCTCTGCAGCGTGGTGCGTGAATGCGGGCAGCCGGGGAACCGGGCTAGGGAGAGCTGCTGGGGTGTGAGGAGTTAGGTAAAGGCTGAGGACTGCTTCTGTTCATGTTGGAGTCTAAAGTCTTCCACGGAGCCATTGCGGGAACGATGACTTCCACCTGGCTGAATAGCTGTAGCTTTGGATGTCACCACCTTTTCTCCCATTTTTAACTTAGTGCCTTCTCTTCTCTTCTCTTCTCTTCTCTTCTCTTCTCTTCTCTTCTCTTCTCTTCTCTTCTCTTCTCTTCTCTTCTCTCAACCTTTCAGAATTTCTGAAGGAAAAGAAAAAGGAAGACTGTTAAAAAATCACATCCTAGAATGCAGCTTCCATTTCGAGCTTTCTTTGATATCAGTGGTAGAGTGGTTCTCTTCCACAACACAATGTGCCTCACCAAGAAACCCAATTCTACGTTGTCACAAGATTTGAATGTATTTTGTATCTTTTTTGTAGAAATACTTTCTAATTCATTAAAATGAATTCACGCAATCATTAAAATCACTTAAAAGGCAATGAAATCAAACGGAACCTACAAAATGTAGCAGCCTGGCCCTCTCTTCCCTGCAGCCTTTCAAGCAGAGGTGAGCAAGACATAAATTACTTGCTTTCTCTTTTATTTTCTCTTTCTTTTAATCTTCCCCCACACACACTCCTAAACACTTTTGTTTCTGTGAAGCTGAGTCTCTTGCATTTGGTAACAAATTTCATTGTTTTTTTCCTCAGTGATTTCTATCACATCCAAACTGGACTTCAGTGGGAATTTTGCCTGACTAGGTACTTAAAGGATTTTTGAGCACCGTGTTGAAAGAGACCCTGTAGATTTGTGCGCGTGCATGCCTGCATGTGCATTGTACACATACATATATATATGTGCATATATAAAAATCTACAAAAGTGTGTAAATGCTTGGCTCTCATCCTAACCTTTGTGCAACTGGGTGCTGGGATCTGGATATTCAGTGTGCTTAGCAGCACTTTTTAATGAAGAGGTGTTTTCTCCCTTGGAGCTGTCATTCTCTGCCACATCACTGACTCTTTCAGACAGAAAAATAATTGGCCACTTTCTCCGAGCGTGGAATCGGAGAGCCCCAGGGACGGCGGAGTGCTCAGCGAACCGGGACAGCAGCTCACGGTGTCGCCCACTAGTGTCCCCCTGACCCACGCTGGTGCTACTTCCCACGCGAGTGCTGCCCTCTGGGGCACCCCCCCACCCCTAAGCACTTGAATGAGGTCTGGTAGATGGTGCCATGAAATGTGGCAGGCAAGACCCGAAACCCCAGATGGAGACAGGTGAAACAGAACGGACAATTATTTCCAGAGCTGTTCTGCTACCAGATGGAAATGCAGGCTTGCTTTGCTCTCCATTTTCTGAAACTTGTGTAATGGCTGCCCCGTGGGATGGTTTTCCATGTTTGCAGTAGGCTTTTATATTATTTTGCTTCAAAGGTGGATTTTTAGCAGCATTTATTCGACTCAGTGTCTCCTAACATCCACCTTTCATCAAATATTCCCCAGAGTTGTTAGCATTCAGAAATAGGCAATGCAGTAAAAATTCATCCCTTGGGACCTCCCACCCCCTACACAGCATGTAGAAAAGTGATAAAATAAACGGTCAAGGCAGTCCTGGAGCCCTGCGTGGACATTAAGAGCACTTGCCTGGCAGGAGCCTGGCAGAATCCCACGCGAACCAAATGCTCACACGCAAATACAACACAGCTTACACTGTCTAGCAAAGTAAGTCACTCCGGGTCCAGCTCTGCCACTTGCAAATCTCTGCTCGGTAACAGCGAGGTTGTGACCCTGCAACATCCTGCTCCTTTTCTCAATGGCTGGTGACTGAAGCAAGGACAGCCCTGCTCGGCTCCTGGTTGCCATCTGCCTTACGCGTGGAAGGGTCCTGCTCTCATAACCGCCGTGACCAAAGGAAAAGCGCGTCCTTCACCTTGTTGTGACATATGCTTAGATCTGACTCATTCTCACATGTCTTCTAGAAGAAAAGGCTGGACAGTGAGCTAGAGCAGCAGAGGCAGGAATTCCTCCCAGGAACCAAGGACAGCCATCCTGCAGGTCCCAGGGTGTCCTCTGCGACCAGGCAGCACGGTTGCAGCTCCCCAGGAGCACAGGCTTAGGAAGGTGTCGGTCACAACCCCACAGGGTGGAGGGGCACAGCCCCCTGATCTCTATCATCATGCTGGGCCTCTGTATTTTTACCTGCCCCGTTGTTCCACAGCTGTCAAAGTCTATGCCTTAGGCTATATATAAGTGTAACTAGAAGGTGGGATTTTAGCTTGAGTAGGGCTAAATAAGGTGTAAACTAGGCAGAAATGTTGCCATGATAGTATTATGTTGACCAAGGCCTCACCACCCTGTGGACATCAGGGTCTGACTGCTCACACCAAGAACCTTGCTACTTTTTAATGGGTCATACTAAAGGAGATTGTATTTTAATTTAGATCAACACCTAAAACAAAAGATCAGAAGACTTTTTTTTTCCACCTCCTTTTCATATTCATTACATCCATTCCTTTTCTGCCCTTCAATCCATAGCTGTGGGCAACAGGAGAACCAGTAACTGCTTGAAACGTGAATAGTGGAGAAAGGAAAGAATATGCAGTTGTGAGATGGTTTAAAGTTCTTCTGTGATGTTGCTCATTTGTCTGTTCTCATCTGTATAACTTCAACTCTTCAAGCTAAAATTTTCCCTCATTAATGTGCTAGGAATCAACACAATCATCTGCGCTAGAAAAAAAAAAGTGCTCATACTTCTCTCACTGAAGCTAATTGGAGAGAAGTGGTGCAGGGATCCTTTCACGTTGTCCTTGTGTCACCGAGAAACAAATTATGGTGACAAAGCAGCGATCGCTTCTTTTGTGAGGGATGGTTGGGGATTTTTTTTGGGGGGGGGGACGAGGGTGAGGGTGGAGGCATAAGTCACATTTTTTTATTTCTTCGTAATGCAACTTCGTTCTGCTGTCCTATATATGTCCTAAATCTCTGCTGCTAAAGAAAAAAAAAAAAAGAAACCAAATAAAAAAAAAAAAAACAGAGAAGAAAAAGAAATAAAAGACGGACAATTCTGCATGGCTGGTAGCAATGGCAAAACCTCTTCCTGCCCATAATGAGGGGGCATCTCACCAGGGTGTCCACAGCCGTTTCCTCCTCAGCTAATGTTTTTCTGATGGAAGTTTTTGTTGTTTGCTTTTTTTTTTTTTTTTTTTTTTTTTTTTTTTCCTT
>VXBL01001314.1:172534-242204 GCA_013400195.1 Aramus guarauna
TCGGCGCGCCCCCGCCGCGCTGGGGCGGCCCCGAGGGGAAGGCGGTGGCAGTCGAGGCGGGAATAGGCCCCCGATGGCTCCTGCGGTACCGTTACGCCTCAGAAATGCCCGTTCCCGTCGAGACTACCGGATGGGGGTGCCAGGGCAGCCGGCAGTGGGCGGCCGTGGGGAGAAAATGGCGCCGAGGGGGTTGAGGCGGAGGACAGGGAGTCTGCGGACACTTCCCTCGCATCCATCCGCCTCATGAAATCGGGTTTTGACACCATCAGTGGTGGTATTATTATTATTATTATTATTATTATTATTATTATTATTATTATTATTATTATTATTATTATTATTATTATTATTATTATGTTTGCCCCACTTTTTTTTGTATATACAATCCCGTTCCCCAGCCACTCCTGTAGCCCATTCCTCCCCTTCCAAAATCTCTATAGCCCTGCTCATAATAATATGAGTATGGCTAATATAAACATTAATCTAATCCTTACTGGAAGGATTTTAGTGCTTGCTGGATATCACAAATATGTAATCCAGGGGAGAATGACATTAGGCTGAAAGTGCGGAGTGCAAAATATGATTTGAATAAAATGATAGGGTGGTATCTAATATTTCCTTTAGGGAGTACTACACTCTGAGCTGTCACAACCGATTGTGTAAATAGACGAGACTGAGGGATGTGATCCTAATCATATTGATGAAACATTCATCTGAAAGACTGAGTGCAACCAGAAGGGACTCACTAGGAATACAATTAAATCCTAATCTAGGGAGGAGGAATCCTCTGCAGGCTTTCCTCTAACCTGCAGCCCTCTTCCCCCCCTTTTCATTTTGGAGTCAAATAAAATGCGGGAGAAGAAGAGGAAATAAACGAGAGATGGAATGCTGGGTGGTTTGCCTGCCTGAAGGACTGTGTTAATGCAGGGAGTGCTGAGTGGGAAGGAGGTAAATCTCCAGTCTTGACCCTGGAGATAATAATAAATAAAGGCCTAACATTACTCACGGGGTAACTACCTGCCTACAGGTGGTAGTAACAGTGAGTGGTGCTAATCAGGTGCAGGAGGCCTGTGTGTCTGGAGGAAGAATCCTTCTCCCACCTGTGCTTTGAGCATCAGCTCAGTCCCAGGCTTTTGAGCAAAATTCAGTCTTCTGTCTGTTGTATGCCATTTAGTTTCCATCTGCAGCAGGGAAATGATTTCTTGCTGGTAATATTTATCAGCAAAGGGGTGATTGCCCAACTTCCCACCAGCTGGTACCTTTCCGGTCCTCACTGCCATGGTCTCAGACTGCCTTTCAGTAGTGTAGTGCATTGGGTGAAATGGCATCAGGCAGTTTTTTTCCCTGCATGTAGTGATAATCCCCTTTGATCATGAAAGAAATAGGTTAGCTACTGCTATAAGGGGACCTACTTATTCTGACCACTGTCCCTCAACAGATGGTCTGAGAAGATGGATGGTACAAGGCTCCAGTTGTGGTTCCTGTAACAGTACTAAAACCAGACTGACTGCTTTTCCCTCACTTCTTGGCTTTTGGGGAAGGCATCGAACAGCTGCATTTTCCTAATGCATACCACCTTTTGGCTTATACCACTAAATTCATTCAAGCAATGAATACTTGAATTCATATGATGATGTTTAAAGCTAGAAAAGCAGCCTGTCTTCATCCTGCTGTTGTTGAAAGTCAGGCTTCCTTTGAGTGTCTAAGATCCAAATGTGATCTGACGTTTTTAGAGCTTTTTCAAAGTAGCCAATCTTTTATGAGTAACCTCAAGCAAAAAGCAAGGTGAGTTCCTGCCTGGAGTGCTTGCCATGGAAAGAAAGATCCAAAGCACACCGTTCAATTCTCTTTTAGTGGGGCATGATGTTTATAAAGGAAGGAAGGATGGGACGTCGGTTAACAAATCTGTAGTGGGAGTTCCATGTAAGTTGTCCTGGTTTTAGCAGGGATAGAGTTAATTTTCTTCCTAGCAGCTGGTATAGTGCTGTGGTTTGGATTTAGGATGAGAATAATGTTGATAACACACTGATGGCTTTAGTTGTTGCCAAGCAGTCAAAGACTTTTCAGCTTCTCATACTGGCCTGCCAACAAGAAGGTGGGGGGTGCCCAAGAAGCTGGGATGACTGACCCAAACTGGCCAAAGAGATATTCCATACCATGTGACACCATGCTCTGTATGTAACTGCAGGAGTTGGCTGAGTGCTGAGAAACTGCTGTTCATCACTTGGTTTGTTTTTAATTATTATTGTTGTTGTTGTTGTTGCTGTTGTTATTATGTTCCTTTTCTGTCCTATTAAACTGTCTTTATCTCAACCCATGAGTTTTACTCTTTTTTTTTTTTTTTTTCATTTTTTATTCTTTCCCCCATCCCACTGAGAGAGGGGTGAGTGAACACCTGTGTAGTTGTTTAGCTGCCTGTCAGGTTAAACCACGACGTAAATCCATATTCTCTTCTGCTGAAGTATGAGCTCTGCAGTTTTACAGTTTATAGAAGGACTGTTATGGTTGAAGTAGGCACTACTAAAGTGACTGTAATGTAAAGCAGTATCATTTTAGCAGGTTTGGTAATGAAACTTCATATTGGGTTCTTCTGTACTGTGATTGTATATATTGAGGGCAAAGGAGTCAGTTCTGTTATGACCACTGGTTTTCTTACGGCAAGGTTAGGTTTTTGTAGTGTAGATAGGGCGCTAATTGTTAACCTTTATGGAACAGTTATAATCCCATTTGTCCATAAAGCAATACAGTCTTCGTAAATTGCTTGGCATAGTTGCAAATTTCCTTTGAGGAAGGAAACAATCTTTCTTCAGATACTAACTGTTTGGTAATGTATTATTTGCTCGCTTGTTCTTAGTTCAATAGCAGAAGTGTTATTACTTTCCTCTCCTTACTTCCTATACTAAGTAAGAATATAAGAGCATGATATTCCTGCCCTAATGAAGGTATAATTTGAGCAAGGAGAGCTCTTAAACTGACACTTCAGAGGACATGTCAACACAAAGAAGACTTTTCAGGAGTTATTCACAATAGCAGGTAAATTTTATCCTATCTCTTACTCCAGATAGGACAGACAAAGCCTCACCTGTGTAGCCTAATCTCAACTGATGCATCAAGTAGCTTATTTTCCAGCAGCTTCGTGTTTTATGTCTCAAGATTATTATTAACCCAGCTCTTCTGTTACTTCTTTTCAGTGAAGGCAAGATTCTGCTTGCTCCCTTTACATTGCAACTCCTTTACAGGATCATTTGAGAGGAAAGATAGGTGAATTTCTTGTTTTGGGGGGAAATGTCTTTGATCCAGAACAAAAATTATGGCAAAAAACATGACATTTGAATGACTTTGGTTTTACTTACAGAATGAGTAATGTTCCTAAAGTTTGTGCCAGCAATGATGGGAAAAGCAAATAAATATGCATTGTAAAGCTCTGTTTCAAATGTGCAATATATTTCTCTACTTGATCTACTTAAATTATATGTATATAATAAACTTCTGGAAATGCCTGCTGTCAGGATGGGCCAGTAAGAGTAGTGGATTGGAGGTGAAGAATTGGGTTATTTTTTTTAAAGATCAATTCTGTAATTCAGTTCACTGTCTAGCAGCAGAAATGCTTGTGCTGGCACTGAGCAGAAACAAGAAACAGCGCAGAAGGTAAGAATGAAAAGCTTACGTATTCCTGCCGGGGTGCTGGTGACTGCTTTCATCAGTTTCAGCAGCAGGATTATCTATCTATCTTCCCCCTCCACAATAACAGCACATGACAGCTGTTGCCTGGATGGTAAAGTCAGTACCCAAAGCTGTGGCCAGTTTAGGTACCAGTCTCCAAAAGCATTTAAGGAGCTTGGTATAAATGCCATGTCTCGAAAATGGTAAGGAGACTTTCTGCTCGGGTAGAGATGCCACAATGGTACAATCCCAGTATTGAGGTAGCTGTGGGAGTATGGTGGAGTGTAGGTTGACAGCACCTCTTGTACCCCACAACAGCTGTCCATGGGCATGTGCTTGCACCATGATTTACTTTGTAGTCCCCTGCTTCTGGTTATCACCGAGAATCTAAGAGGAGAGGCAACGCCCTTCTGGTGTTTTCTCAACCCACCCAGGGACTGGAGATTAAATGAAAAAACAAACAAACAAACAAAAAACCCGACATGGATCACTTTTCTTGTTGATGGGGTATTCTCTAAACCAGGAGTCCCAGGGAGAGCCAAGGCAGTGGCAAATTTTGTTCCTCCACCCTATTCACTTCAATCAGATTTGATCTGTATCGTTCTCAATGCTGGTATTAATATTGTTATGCTGAGAAGTGCTAATGGCCGCCCATAATGTTTAAAGGTCACTGAAGTATAGAATGAAAACACTCTATAGAACGACTTAAAGATTGGCCATAACCACACCTAAAAAAACATCCTGATGGAGACTAAGTGGATTAACTGTCTCTTTTGTCTAACAGCTAAAGCTTTCAGTCTCCTCTATTATAACAGCTACAGAGGTTAATAGCTAGGCCAAAGCATCTCAAGTCTTATGGTATACCTTTATTGAAGAGGAAGGGTAAAGCTATGGGAGGGGGTTTGAGCTGATTTAAGGTTCCACTTACTGCTGAGAAAAGAGAAAGGTTCTTATCCCTCCTTAGTCTTTCTTTTTTATGGTTGGCTTGTGGGTTCACTTCTTACCTTGTACCAGCTGCGGGGCTCATCAAACCACTCTGTGAGTCAATTCATTTTACAGACTTGGCAGAAAACACATCTAGGGGGAAAAAGACAATTGCATTCTGCTGGGTTCACAAGTTGAATTGGCTCAACTAAGACCCAACAAGAGTCAGAGACAGTGCAAAGGAGTGGGCAGGATTCCATGGCCAGGACTGGTGGAAAAGGGAGTTGTAAGCAACTTCCCAGGGACTGTAGGAAGAAGTGGCTTTGGTGTAAGCTTATATTGACTTAATTTGTGAAGTTGTAGCTTTATCATTCAAAGAGACAAAACTCTCTCCTTCAGATTAAATGGTGTTTCCCCCGGCTGTTGGGATAAATGCTTCGTTACTGTCTTTCTGTTTCTTTTGAGTGTCCAGAAAGGCCAAAGTCCTGGAGAAAGAATTGCAAACTCACTCACTGTGTTATGGCTTTAAGAAATGTGGCGTGATTAGGAAAGAAGAGGTGACTGAGAACACAATAATACAGATATGACTTGGGGTGTGTGACCTTTCTTGTGCAGGCTGGTGACCTTGCCATATAGTCATGATCACCCAAATTTAACTCTGCAATGAATGACTTGCCTCTCAGGATAGGTTTCCTGGGGCTAATTTGGGAACAAGGAGATATGCATTAAGTTAACTCTTTTTGGCTCAGGCTCTGGAATACTATTTCTTCAGGTCAAGTAAGCTTGCTCAAGGAATCTACAGGAAGGGGTTGTATTTGTGTCATTTGGTCAGGAAAGTGGGGAGTTCGGTATATTTCATTGACAGTAAACTACATTAAGACAAGACCTGCTTTGATGCCTCTGCTTTCTCCTCCCAGTAAGAAATAAACATTCAGGGCCAAATATGAAAATCTATTCCTACCTGTTAAGGGGGCAAAATCAGCAACTTCAAACAAAAAAATGATGTTGCCAGTGCTACCAAACATAATGCATACTGCTGTGAGACTTCCCTGTGTAGACCTGAGACCTCCTAGAGTAACTACCAAATTTACTAGTGTTTGCAAGATTAGATTGTAAGCAGTTAATACCCAACTGCAGGGAAGGTGCTCTATAAGCTGAAAAAAAAATTAAAAAGGTAAAACACTGAAATAAATGGACAGGCCAACAGTGCTACTTGGAAGAACCCAAGCTCTCAACTGAATTCTGCAACACTGGATTTCAAAGGGAAATTTGCAAAAGTAAAAACCACTGAAATTGGTTTATGATATTAACAGCTCATTATTTTAATTGCATTTTACTAGACCTCAGGCTGCCTTTGTTGGTAGGGAAGCATTACCTCTGGTATTTTTACTATTTGGGGGAGATCTTCCCTATTTATTCCTCTTCTTATTACAGTGTCGTTTTTCTGACACCTATACATCTATAGCTAAGAACAAATGTAATAGAAAATGAATCAACTGGTAAAATACACATTGCTTATGAGAAAATGTCTCTTTTATTGGTGGGGGAAAGCTACAATCCAGGATGTGAGTAGCAGATTGTGCTATGAAGACTAATTTGAGAAACTAGAAGGTCATTATTAAGGACTGGCTGATTGAGACATGGTACATAACGTGCTGCATAGGCAACATCATGTTTGTTCACTGTCATCTCACAGGACACTCGGAAACTCCACCAACAGTAATTGCGGGGGGGGAGAGAGAGATGAGTGCAGAATTGTGTGGTGGTCATGTAGCCAGTTTAAGCGGCTTCCAAATATCTTTGTTCCATTTCAAAAAGATGATGAGTGCATTCAGGATCAGAGGGCTATAATTCATAATAATAATAATAATAATAATTCCTTTATTCTTGACCCAGTCTTGCTAAACTGTTGGTTCAGGAAGTGACACATAGCTATGGCTGGGTCTGTACAGATTTACAGAGACCTGTCACTATGGATATATCAGTAGCTACAGAAATATTCCATTGATATGGGTGAAAGTTGTATCTGTGTTGCATTTCTGATGCATGCTCTAAAGAGAATCTGGATGGATCAGGACGGAGCAGATAGGACAAATGTTCCTCTTAAGATGAAGAGAGGATTTATAACCTGTTGTTATCAAACTCAACACTGGAATCAGGGCCAGAAACTCTGCTAAACTCCAGGCTGACCACGGAACTTTCAAAAGAGAACTTTGGTAAGCCAAACAGTTATAAATGGTTATGAGCTAGAGGCAAAATTATACCTTGTTTAAGTTCATTAGAGCCCACTAAAGTGTTCTTTTTGGAGGAAAGGGAAGGAAGCTCACTGTTTCCATGGTAGTGCTTGCAGAAATTTGTAAAACTTCAAAGCATTTGACATAACTGGAGACAGGAGCTGAAGTCGAGAGACTAAGCCCACTCCTGCTTATACCTTTGATAAACTTCCTTCTTGTATTTGAACTCAGGAGTAAGGAGCCCTCTTGTTCATCCATGCTGGCCTTCCACCATGCTCACTTGACTTCCTGCATGCAGGAATGGGCTGTCTTGTGCTTTGAGGAGTTTGTCCTTGAAGATCAACCAGCTCTCACAGGCTTTCCCTTTACCTTTCACTGCAGTCTTCCATGAGATTCTACCAAGAAGATCCCTGAACAAGCTGAATTCTGCTCTCCTGAAGTGCCAGCTTGTAGTTGAACTATTTTTCTTTCTCACTTCTCAGAATTTTAATCTCTACAATCTTATGGCTGCCCTTTACATTCCATACTTACTATTTTTAAGAAGTCCAGAAAACTCATCAATCACTTGCATGAAGCAATTGCCATCCACACAGACCAGAAATCTGGGTAGCCTGTGCCCAGCTGTATTACCCTATCTGCAAATATTAGGGTGATTCTTGTCTCCAGTGAGTACCCAGCTTTCGAATGAAGGCGTCTTCTACTTCCCCTTCTTGATGAGGAAGTCTGTAGCAGGCACCTAGCACAACATCACCCGTATTGGACTGTTCTCTGATGCTTATCTGTAAGGTCTTGACTGCATCATACCTTGTTCCAAGCAAAGCAGTGTGTGTTGCAGCCAGCCCTTTGCATAGATTGAAATGCACTTGTTCCTCACCTTCCCAGCCCGTTTTTTTCTCAATAGCCTGTATTCATCCTTTGCAGCAATCCAGCCACTTGAGCTATCCTACTGCAATTCTGCAATCCCCATGAGATGTCAGCAAGCAATTTCTTTTCTATGGTTGGTTTCAGACACTTTCTTTAGGTTCTTCTGCAATTTAGAGTGCTGCTTGTTGGAGCTGTCTTCCCTCCCTCCCTCTCCCCTCCCCACCCCTCTTTCCGCAGTATGTTCCTTGGTCTTGTCTCCTTCGTCAAGTAAATGCACTTTAGTCTCTCATTGCACTAGTTATGTTGTATTATAGGAGCTGGATACTCTTGAACCAATTCCTGGAAAAAGTCAAAGTAAAAATAAAAGGTGCCGGTCTGTCTGGTAAATACCCATATGGAAAATCCCATTGAAATTTCTATAGAAATTCAGTAGCCTCCTGCAGCAGTTGCTCCAAAATCATGTGTAAAGGCAGGAGTTTAAACTGAAATATTCAGGTTTCATATCTGAGTAGAATAACCTTGCTTATAGGATTAAATGGGCTGAATTCTGAGTGAAAGGTTTTCACTCTGTATTTTTTCCAAAAGCTCCAATGACTTTGAATGTTTTGTACGGCTGTAGATTTTTGTGGCAGAGGCTGATTTTATGACCTCAGCCTACAACTGTAAGAGCATATTTAGCTTGCTGCCTTACAACAGTACTTAGGAGCAAATAGTATCATGGGTTCACTATTTATTTATTAATAGCAGTGTTATATGTGATAGCAAAACTTTCAGTGAAGTGGATCAGTAGGAGCTGGCTCAGTGGTTCCTGTATCTGCTTTCCACTGTGCTTTTATGTAATATTCTCACACTTTTGAATGTTTCCAATGCTCTGTTAATTTCTAGTACAATTCTGAAAGTCTGATGTGGGTTTTTTTGTGGATCAGATAAAATCATAGAGCTGCTGAGCTCTGAAGGTGGTTCATGGTTTTCTCAGAGATGGTTCTGAGTAGGTCAGGTACCTTCCCTGCCTGAGCTCCTGGTGAGAATGTTTGACTTAAATCCCTAAGGCAGGGTCTGGGTCTGCAGAGGGCATCGGGTCCAGGGTGTTGAAAAAAAGAATTGACTGCAGCAAAAATCAAGTGGTCAGCCCTTCTCAGGGACAGGCCCTTGAGCTGTAGCATTTAAATGCCAAATCGGAGTTCTTCTCTTGTTGTTTCCACAAAGCAAGGTCCAATCCTGCAGCATGAAGCCCAGCACAGAGTCATGTCAGGGGGAAGTGTGAAGGAGTTGCACATGGATTTTCTTTGCTAATGCAGTGTCTTGGTCCCTGTTACATACCATTTGAATATGTCTGCACTGAACTTGACTTCCTTTCAGTGCTTGATCTGAAAGCTTCCAGACCCATCAGGAGCCACTTCATCTGTACATAGTGTTTCTCACTGCTGAAGATGTTCTAGCTTGCTTCATGTTAAAGTCTACTCTGTAACATGTTGATGATCTCCAAATTGTGCAGCTGTAGCTGTTCCTAAATTGTAAGAATTATCATGTCACTTAATACAGGACATCCCTATGAGGAAGCTCTCCCCAGTGTGGAGGAAGGTTTCAGGTCACAGCCTTGAGGGGCTATGTCTGACTTTTGTAGCCTCAATTTCCAGCTTCAATACAGCAACTAAACAGATTTGAATCTGGCCAGGGATGTCAAGGGCAACAAAAAAAGCTTCTATAGGTATGTCAGTGATAAAAGAAAGACTAGGGAAGAGTGGCCCTTCTCCAGAAGGAAACAGGAGACCTGGTTACCCAGAATATGGAGAAGGCTGAGGTACTCAACAAATTTTTTGCCTCAGTCTTTGCCAGCAAGTGCTCTAGCCACACCACCCAAGTCACAGAAGGCAAAGGCAGGGACTGGGAGAATGAAGAACCGCCCACTGTAGGAGAAGATCAGGTTTGAGGCCGTTGAAAGAACCTGAAGGTGCACAAGTCCATGAGGCCTGATGAGATGCATTCATGGATCCTGAGGGAAGCGGCAGAGGAAGTTGCTAAGCCACTATGCATCATATTTGAGAAGTCATGGCAGTCTGGTGAAGTTCCCACTGACTGGAAAAGGAAAAACATAACCCCCATTTTTAAAAAGGGAAAAGAGGAAGACCCAGGGAACTACAGGCTGGTCAGTCTCACCTCCATGCCTGGCAAGATCATGGAGCAGATCCTCCTGGAGACTATGGTAAGGCACATGGAAAATAAGGAGGTGATTGGTGACAGCCAACATGGCTTCACTACGGCCAAATTGTGTCTGACAAATTTGGTGGCCTTCTATGATGGGGTTACAGTGTTGGTGGATAAGGGAAGAGCAACTGATGTCATCTGTCTGGACTTGTGCAAAATATTTGATGCTGTCCCACACAATATCCTTGTCTCTCAATTGGAGAAACATGGATTCAATGGATGGCCCACTTGGTGGATAAGCAACTGGCTGGATGGTCACACTCAAAGAGTTGTGGTCAATGGCTCAATGTCCAAGCAGAGACCAGTGAGAAGTGGTGTTCCTCAGGGGTCGGTATTGGGACTGGCGCTGTTTACTGTCTTTGTCGGCAACATGGACAGTGGGATTGAGTGCACCCTCAACAAGTTTGCCAGTGACACCAAACTGTGTGATGTGGTTGACACACTGGAGGGAAGAGATGCCATCCAGAGAGACCTTGACAGGCTTGAGAGGTGGGCCTGTGCGAACCTCATGAAGTTCAACAAAGTCAAGTGCAAGGTCCTGCACATGAGTCAGGGCAATCCCAAGCACAACTGCAGGCTGGGCAGGGAATGGATTGAGAGCATCCCTGAGGAGAAGGACTTGGGGGTGTTGGTGGACTAGAAGCTCAACACGAACCAGCAGTGTGCGCTTGCATCCCAGAAAGCCAACCATATCCTGGGCTGCATCAAAGGAAGTGTGACCAGCAGGTCAAGGGAGGTGATTCTGCTCCCTCTACTCCACTGTGGTGAGACATCACCTGGAGTACTGCATCCAGCTCTGGGGCCCTCCACATGAGAAGGACATGGGCCTGTTGGAGCAAGTCCAGACGAAGGCCATGATGATGATCAAGGGGCTGGAGCACCTCTCCTGTGAAGACAGGCTGAGACAGTTGGGGTTGTTCAGCCTGGAGAAGGGAAGGCTCTAGGGAGACCTTATAGCAGCCTTCCAGTACCTAAAGGGGCCTGCAAAAAAGCTGGAGAGGGACTGTTTGGAAGGCCAAGTAGTGATAGGACAAAGGCTTTAAACTGCAAGAGGGTAGATTTAGATTAGATATAAGGAAAAAATTCTTTACTGTGAAGGTGGTGAGGCAGTGGAACAGGTTGCCCAGAGTAGTTGTGGATGTCTCCTCCCTGGAAGTTTCAAGGCCAGGTTGGATGGTGCTTTGGGCAACCTGGTCTAGTGGAGGGTGTCCCTGCTGATGGCAGGGGGTTGGAACTAGATGATCTTTGAGGTCCCTTCCAACCTAAACCATTCTCTGATTCTATGAACTGCAGCAGTTTTTACAGACCTGTTTTCTGGCCTTGCAACTGTAGCACTTCTGATTGCAAATGTAACACTTAAAACATATCCCATTTGATGTATTAATGGTAATGGACCATGTAGCATACTCTTAAACACACAAAGAGTGTGTATATACATGAAGCATAATGACATAGTGTGGTGGGTTGAACTTGGCTGTGCATCAGATGTCCACCAAGCCACTCTATCACTCCTTCTCAACAGGACAATGGAGGAGAAAGTAAGATGGAAAAAAACCTTGTGGGGTCAAGATAAAGGCACTTTAATAAAGCAAAAGCAAAGACTGTGTGCGGAAGCAAAGGAAAACCAAAAGTATTATTCGCTACTTCCCATCAGCAGGTGATATTCATCCACTTCCCAGGAAGCAGGGCTTCAGTACGTGTAGTAGTTGCTCTGGAACACAAACATAATAAATAACAAAAGCCTGCCCTTCCTCCTTTCTCTTAGCTTTTATTGCTGAGCAGACATCATATGGTATGGAATATCCCTTTGGCCAATTTGGGTCAGCTGTCCTGGCTGCGTCCCCTCCCAAGATCTTGCCCACCCCCAGCCTGCTGGTAAGGGGGAACATTGGCAAGAGACAGCCTCGATGCTGTGCCAGTGTTGCTCAGCAGTAGCCAAAACCTTGGGGTGTTACCCACACCTTGCTGGCTACCGGTATGCAGCACAGCACTGTAGGGCTGCTATAGGGAAAATTAATTCCACCTCAGCCAGATCCAATGCACATTGTATGCAGTCTTCCAGGTGCAATCTGGAAAAGGCAAATAAAGGAGTGAGGGTAGGAGAAAGATACCGATACTCTGGAGATACAAGTAGGAAAACTTTTCCTGTAGAAGTAGGATACTGGCTGAAACCGGAGACTTTCCAAAGCCAGGGTGCCTTCTGGCTCGGTAAGAGAGACACTGTCACAAAGGACCAGATATGGCAGCATACACACCGAGTAGCACTTACCAGTGTAAGGAGTCTCACTGAATGCTATTTATTCATGCATCCCTATTGAAGTTAATATGAGTAGAATATGTTGTATTTGGCCCTAGGTTAGTAACATAAAATTGTTGCTCTTTAAAATGGATCTGACCAGGGAGGTATAGTCCAATGCTGCAGTGGCTCTGAGAATTTCTTGGTTTGAGGGGATTTGGGATTTTTGTTTTGGCAGGGTTTTTTTAGGTGTGGGAAATGGTTGGGGGAAAAACTACATGATTATTTTTCTTGCAAATCTAATAAGAAAAGAATTAGTCTAGAAGAAGGGAAAAAGAATCTGCTCTCTTAGATGTTATCTAAGATGCTGGTTTATTCCTCTAAGAAATAGAGCTTTCATGTGTTATATTACATAGTAGCCCCCCAAAAAGATGCATATCTTTTGCCTGGGGTGAGCAACTCCTGAGATTTCTGAAATCAGGCTAGTACATTAACACCTTAGATTTAGGTAGCGCACGGCTACAAGCAAATGTCTTTGGATGATAGAAGCAAATCAGACACTGCTTTTGTATGTCACGAGGGATTATTCTATTTTAGTGCTATGCCCTTTAGCTTTACAAATGCACCTGTAGTGCTCCTGTGGTTAGTGCAAAGAATCTTGGTAGAATTAATTTACTATAGTTGTTTTGTCTTTGTAAATAGCAAATGTTAGAACTGGCTATACACAAACAGCTTTTCAACCCTTACATGTATTGTTCATAGATAGGGAAGGCTTCTGTTTAATGGTAGCACTGAATTCAGCAATGTACTTTTCCATTCACAAAAGATGATTTTTGTGGAAGCAGGAGGAATGTATGGCTGTTTCTGAGCATGAGGAAGATGGGAGATAAATTCTAGGAAATCTAAAGGTGTATCACCAGATACATATTTCGGCTGTACCGTTGCAAATCTGAAAAGTTCTCATCTGATTTCATGTAATCTGCTGTGTTATTTTTTTATTGGAATAAATGGTTCTGAGAAGACATGGTGTTTACGTGACATTATCATCATACAGTAGCAAGCTATTAACCACTACCCAGCATTTAGGGAACAGAAATATTGGCCTATCAAATGCAGTGGCAAGTAATTGTCACTTTGAATGGTTTGAAGAGCTAGGGGGAACTAAATGATTGTAATATCAAGAAGGTTCTAATTTTGCCAGTATCCCCTATCTCCCTTTTATTAACTACAAAGAGGAATTTAAAAAGAATTTTTTTCCTCAATTTTGTCAGTTTTGTGGTTGGTTGGTGTTTGTTTGTTTGTTTTTAACGTGGCATAAAGATGGTACCATGTGTCCTGATATTAGGGGAACTGTGCTGGAACACTTGTGGTGCTTGTTGTAGTCCAAATCTGCTTCACAACAACAACAGAAGAAAAAAATGTAAAAGCAAAGAAAAAAAGAAGGGGAAAGAGTGAGGCTATGACTTGTAATAATACTAGGTGGCTTTCTAAAAATCTTGCTATTATAGAAAAACAAGTTCAGCATATGAACTTATTAGATGTTCTGAGACCTGGCAAATTTTAATCAATATTAGCTGCTGAAGTCATAGGTTTTTAGCTGCCTTTTTAATCTGAATTTTCTACAATGCTGCATGAAATAGCTTTACCTAAGCCAAGCTGTTGGGGTTTTTCTTCCAGTAGTTGAGGGGCTGGAAAAAGCAGGGCAGAGAAAGAAAAGGAGATACAAGGAAGGTGATAGAAGCAGGAAAATACTGGGAAGTTTTGTGCTTCGGATGTGTTGTTTAGATGGATGGTAGGGAGGTAGGCTGAAGGCCTAGCCTGGTTTGTCACATCAGCTCAGGATCAGGAATGGTGTGATTTCCTGTGTGTCAAGGTGGATTGTGGGAACATAGTTGTTATATGGCATTAGGCCAAAAGTCTGTCTTGTCCAGTATGTTGTTTCTAGAATGCTAATAGCAGAGTATAAGAATAAGATATGTTACAGATTGATAGTTCTCCTGAGAGCTTCCAGCAATCAGCTTTAAGGATTTCCTCAGCTATTTCTGGACTGTCATGCTTAACACTTCCTTGATGTGGTTTAAGCCTTTAAGCGAACCCCATTCCCCATAGGAACTCCTTAAATTCTGGAGTCTGATGTTGCAATAGTTTGGTTGCAGATTTCCCCATCAGAAATCTTAACCCATGTGGTTGAACTTTATTATTTTCAAACCACTTTTATTAATCATCAGTGATTGATGAATAATGTGAATGTGAATGAAAAGCACTCCAAAAGTGCAAGTGGGATTTGCTTATTCTCTTATTATTTGGTTTACAAGGAATGGGCTCCTCTGTGCATGATTTTAAATATGAATTTCATCTTCTAATTTTCCCATCATAAACTTCTTTTTGCTAAATAGCCTTCATGTCCACCCAGTGCTCAAGTTGAATCAGAACATAAATATAATTGTATGTGACAGACTTCTCTTACTTTGTTTCTAGAGCTGCAAACCTCAGGTACTTCAGGGTACTGAACTAGAACGTAAGTATTTCACATTTTTGCTATTCATTATTCATTATTATAAATGTAATTGAAAGTATTAAGTGGGGAGCCTGAAGTCAGGTAACTCCAGCAGGTATCTTATGTTAGTGGTAGCCTGATCTTTTGGGGTGTATTGTGCTTATTACTTGTATCTAAAATAATGTGAATTCTGAATGCTCTGATCCTGAAGCTAGGCCATTTATTTGGAAGCATAAACATGCTTGAAGATTTCAAGTGGACAGATGTGCTAGTAAGTGTTTAATACCCTTCATTTCAAACTGCCATGAGCTCTCTTCCAGTTGTCCTGTGAATATCTAGGAGGTTTCTGTTTGCCAGTGTAATCTAAATATTCACATTATCACAAGCACAGAAGGTTTTTTCCTTTCAACAGCATGAACTGAGATCTAACTTAAAAAACAAAACAAAACAAAAACAAACAAACAAACAAACCCCCAAAAACCCCACAAAAAAACCCCACCTTATGATAGCTTCCCTGACTAACTCCCTGGGCATACAGGTAAACTGATACTGCCAAATTTTATTCACGTTTGGAACTGGGCTAAACTCTGCAAGGTATATTTTACCACAGAGCAATCCATCTGTGCCAAGTGCACCAGTGCAACACGTCAGCACATACTGCCGTGTTTGTTGCCAGCCTGGATGAGAAGACAAGGGGTCTTAACTTAGGGGAGGAGTTGTTGAAAGCCTGTTTCTTGCAGAGGAACAGCTTGCTGGGCTGAGGCACTCTGCCCTCATGTGTGTGGCTACAGTGCCCTCTGGTGCGAGTGAGCGCTGGTAAACAGCGGCTGATGCAAAAGGTCTCTCCAAAACATCTGTCTGCCAGAGAAGGAAGGTATGCTAAGACAAATCCTCGTCGTGCTGTGCCTATTTGCAGCTGTGTTTCAGTCACCAGCAATTTGTTTGGTTCTGTGATAAGATGCGAATTTAAGGATAGTCGTTGGGCTCTTACAGCTTAAAATGTGCTTTATATTCTGCTCATGTTTTGGCATTAGTTGGAAAATGAACGCTTACTATTTCTGTTGTGGACCTGTTATGCAGAGGAGCTCCTGGTTGTGCTAGGTGCTGTCTCCACATTTGGAGGCAGGGCCTTTGCTGTGCTGTGGAGCTTTAATTGTGTAGGAAAAATAAGTAACCAGACCTGGCTATTATTTTGCAGGAATAAAGACAGAAATTTCCTCCTTCCCCAACCCCAAACTTGACAGCTGCACTTCATCTGCCTCTGAAATTAGAGAGATTGAATTAATAAGTCTTGATTGGAAAAAAGAAGAAAGCTTCAAAGGAAGAAAGGGCACAGTGATCAGAATTAAGTGAGCAGGACAGACCCAGGAGGGTTTTTACACATTATAATTTGAAAATGGCAAAGCAAAAATCTGCTGTGACCACAGTGTTTCAAGATTACTGTAAGCCAAGAAAAATACCTGCCTATGCAAATAAGTTTAACCATGACATAGAAAATTGAGGGATCTGTCCTACTCATTTGATCAAATGGTTTTTTGATAATTCTAAAATTACAGCTACCCTTTTGAAGGTATAACTCATGACAAAACTGCAGGGAGTGAAAGTGACAACTAAGCAAGAAAATTGTCATTGTATTACCAAGACTTTAAAGTGTGTAAGCAAGAATGTCATAACACTGAAAGAAGAAAAATCTAAACCTACTTCCTCAGTACAGATCATCAAACTGTATAAACCCAGAAAAAGAAGGACTTGGCACAGGTTTTTCCAAGTGGTAGGTACTTTGACTTTAGTTGAAGTCCACAGATAAAGGAAATGTGCAGTAGCTCTGCAGTAAATGAAAAAGCAGACTGTTTTTTTTTACTGTGCTTTTCTCTGATTAGCATGCAGATTCAGAAACCCTTTTTTGTCTCATTTTAAACTTTCTATTCTGAATATTTGCTCTTGATGTAATAAACCGTGAGAGTTCCACCTTAATTTTATTTGCTTGACAGTTCACAGAGGAGAGGCTGGAGAGAGAGAGATACAAAAATGAGAAGAGAGCAGGTAAACAATGCAAACTGAACTGAGCTGCACAGAAAGGAGCAGAGAAATGGGGAAGGACAGAAAGGATGGTATCCTGACTAGAAAATAGACAAAGTGTGCCAGAGGACCTGTATGAAAGTAACTGGGAGCAGAATTTAGCTATTAAAATGCTGTTACTCTGCACCTGTCTTCTAGTCCTATTTGCATGTCCCATCACATTCTCCAGTCCTTACTGCTTCTTACTGATCCTTGCTGGGCATTAGGCTTGCATCTGCAAATACCATCACCAGCCCTTAAGCCAAGGCAATGCGAGATTCAGCCGGAGTTGTGGAAACACCATGTCTTCTTGCTTACTGAAGTAGACCGTTCTCATAGGTTAGGTTCCTGTGGCAGGAAGGAAGGGAGTGCACCATAAAACTAGTTCATTCACTGCTTTGCTTTGGTTGAATAAAGATAGGCTTTGTTTACTAGCAAGACATTAACCCAGTTCATAATTACCTTAAATATCACAAATTTGTCTTAAGATAGTCTTTTTCATCCAAGGATTGTATTAATTAAATGCCAGTGCTGCTCAGCAACATGAAAATGTAAAAATGTTTTTGTTATGTTCCATACTTACTGGATCATATTTCTTTCATCTTAAGTACACTGAATATATAAGCCCTGAATATATAAGACACTGGCAAAGGCTCTGCTTGCTGAGAGTTGCTGTGAAGAGGAGGCTTACTTATTTGTGCAGTTCAAAGATAGAAGGGTTGACTTGAGCTCTGATTCTCCTGGGACAGTGCTTAGGCTGCAAACACCTTCTTACAGAATGCATCACCAGGAGGTTCAACTCTGCATTAAATACTTTTTTTTTTTTTTTTTCCTTTGCAGATGAATGAGGTGCTTCTACATATTTCCAGCTGCAGTGCTTTCTTATCCAAGCATGGGCTTGTAAACTTACTTGTAAGGATTTTTCAGAGGATTCATAATTTCTGACGTATTTGCCACTTGGCAGGTGAACTTTCATCTGTCTGGTGAGTTTTCCAATTTAAAATACAGGATCATCAGTGCCTACATAGAAACATCGATCCTTGGCTGCTGTTGAAATCAGAGCACAGTTGAGTGCAGCAGCTGTAAGCCTTTGCTTTTCACAAAAGCAAAGTTGATCAGCCACGTTGTTCATTTTGCTTTTCATGATGGGCACTGGCTCCAGTTGGAATAGGAAGGAACTCAAGCAGGATCCAGGAGCCCTTGTCACACACAGGAGAAAAACACAGAGAATCTGTTGCTCCCAGCAAGGCAATGGCTCCATATTTTTACCTAGCTGCCAGGGATGCTGTGGATTAAGCTGTTGTTCTCTGAGCACCTTGCAGTTCTGTGACAATGCAGCTCATAGAGCACTCAGCTCCAGAGGAGTTCAGGTCTAGTAGGTAGTGACTGGACACCTTTGCTGACGAAGAAGGCTTGTAACAGCTGATGTAAAAGCATGGCTGAATAATGGCACACTGCAGGTACTGCTCAGAGAGGGGAGTCCCCAGAATCTACAAACCATATATTTACAAAAAGATCAACATCTGCAGCTTGCTTTGATTTCAGTAGGGAGAAAACACTGGTCACTCTCATTTACTTGGACTTTATTTGCAAGGAGACTGAGTTTTAACAAGGTTATTCTATTTAGGTGAAAAAATGATGGTTTCATAGCAGGCTGAAGGGCCTGAAGGACCTGTTTATTATGCATTGATTTTTGTGTATGTGAATACAGAACACGTGCTAGAGCTGTTCAAACAGGTTTTTGTTTTGTTTTTTTAAGGCAAAAAATAATTGAGGATAGGCAGAAGTGGGACAAGAGAGCAGGGGTAGATACGACTTTCACAGTCTATGGATGGTGAAAATATTAGAGGAAGATAAATATTCCCCACTAGCTGCACATGTGCACCACATGTCTGGGGATTTAATGAGAAAAGGAAGACACAGATATTTTTGTCAGGTCAGTTTTTCCTGCAGCTTCTTGACTGTACCAACATTTGTCATCTTGCATAGACTTAGGTCTATGCAGGATCAGTAATACTCTGTTGGTAGATGAAGTATTTGGACATTGTTCTGTAGCACTGAATAAAATGCAATATTCAGAATTTGAAAAATGAGTTCATTGTCATTCAAGGAAAGAAAACATATAATGTAAAGAAGCGCTGTTTATGTATAGCAAAGTCAAAAATATCAAAGGTATCCCTTTCAAATTATATTTGGATTCTCTTTTGTACCATTTTCTTGTACTTCCAGCAGAGGGCAGGTTTGTGTCACAAAACCTATCTGCTCATTTTGTGAGAATCCAACGTGAAGTTCATCAGTCATATTCAATCCTAGTTAGAAGAAAAAAGTCTTATTCTGTAGTAATTTTCCTTGAAAATTACATCAGTTTTTTTTTTTTCCATTGTTGTTGTTTTGTGGGTTTGGTGGGGTTTTTTTTAGAACAAAATAAAAAACCTAGACGGAATCTGGTTGGTAACCTTGAAGCTTCCTAAAAATCTAGCTCCCAAAGACATTCCTCTTGTTTTCTAAAATTGCTGTGAAATTGCCATTGGTTCATTTCTCTCAGTGCATTTCTTCCCTGTTTCTATTGTACGGGAATATCTAAGATGTTTTCAGCGTTGGCTTTATGTGAAGACAACCAAGTGACGCACTTACTGTTGCAGAGACATGAAAAGATGGTGTTCTGTTAAAGTTAGGTAGCATAAAATACTGTTGTACCAGCAAAACACAAATATAATTAAGACCTGGAGGCTAAAAATGGTAAAAAAAAATCATAATCCTGGCATGCAAAACACTGAGGAAAAAAATCAGGTGGTTACATCATGGTAACAAGCCCCAGCAGGGTTAACCACATGGCCATGTTTGTGTAATTCTTCTCAATGCCATTTTGGTTTCAAAGTGACATGTTGTGGCAGCACCAGAATGGGACGTTCTGAAGCAAAGAAGGCAAATGCTTTTCTAATTCTTGTGTCATCCCCAGGAATCCTGTTCTTTCTGCTGCACCTAATTTACCTTGTGTTGCTTATGTGTGACTCAACAGGACAGTTTGAACTCATCAGTGGATGCATCAGCTTTTGCTTCTGCTTCCTTAGTATCTCATTGCTGTCTTCCATGTGGTTTTGAGTCTTAGATTTTTACTTTTTTTTTTGAGTTGTTGCTTCGCATCCTATGCCCCTCAACAACATTGTGATGAAAATACACATATTTTGCAGGCATTTATGGCCATTTGCCAGTGATGCTGTTCACTTTACTATCTACTGTACAAATGCAAACTAATGCTCTTAAAAAAAAAATTGCATTGCTTTTCATGTACTATGTTTTCGATTTGTGTAATTTCGAAAAGCATGGACTAACACAATAGTACTGTACTCATCATTATAATCTAATGTTTGAACAATCACTGTGAAATACCACAAGTATAGTCTACTGCCAAGCAGCTGTGCACTGCTGCGTTAGCTTTTATTCGACAGTGTTATCCAGGACAGTGCCTCTTCCTCACCTTCAAGCTTGTTTTGTAGTCTCACATTGTCTGTTCTTAAGGGCATGGCAGCATTTTCCTTTGCATTTGGAAATCAGCTCTCACTCCCCCCAGTTTAAACATTATTATTAAGTTTACTGTCTGGATGATTCAGTAGTATCTAAAGAGAGAGTGAACTTCATCAAGTCAGGAAGCATAGCCTTTGGTTAACTGGTGAAATGTTAACAAGGACTCTTAACAGCCTCCAGCGTATAACTGGCGTGGCCAATATTGAACCCAGGTCTCCAGAGGTGGAAGACTAGAAAAACTGGCCCTGAGGACAGATACCTTTTCTAACTCCCATCACATTTCTAATAGTTACTAGGGCAGAATAATGTTTCATGACCTTTGGGTTGTCCTATTACCACAACATAATCTAGCTGTGCAAGCTTTGCAAAGGTCACTGTAAAAATAAAAATATTTCCTGCTGTGATCCATATGCTCAAACACAAAGGAAAAGAAATATCTCAATAAATGTAGTGACATTTGCACTATAGGGCACAGTGCAAAGATCATGAACCATTATTCTGCACTAGTAATAATGTCACAATTTTATTTTTGCCCAGTGGTTACTGGATGACATTTGTGCTCACAGGGAAATTCCTGTGAATATCAGTAACTTAAAATACATTGCCTGAAAGACCTATTGTTCTCCCATTGAAGTCAATGGAAGCTTTGCTTACCAGTAACTGGGAATAGGACTGACCTATTCTCATGATCAAAATCAAGATAGTTTTAAAGTGGGTTTGGTGGGGGTTTATTTTCCCATTAAAAAGTATTTGTTGATTGGACCCCGATGAAACATGTTTCTTAAAAAATTTTAACAGGTCATTTTATTATATCCATGAGAACTGCTGCAACTGTATTTGTAGAAGACAGATTATATGATGAGTCTTTTTTTGAGGGGGGGGGGGGAAGTAAGTCCTAGTACTCCTGCATACTTGTGCAATGATTTATGACTGGGGAGACAGATGTTACGTAATATTTCTTCACTAAATTCTTACGTGATAGGTGATATTCCCTGTATTTCTCAAACAGACTGAGATGGCTGGAATGATATGACTGAATCTACAGAATTCTTAAAAACAGTAATAACTATGAAGACCTGAGTTTCACAGATGTGGGAATTCCTGGTTTTGTTCGCTAGACTCTGGTTCTTAGACTAGTTATTTGCAAATGCCTTGGAGCCAGTTTTTTTTTTTTTTTAGGCTAAAGTATGTCAGCCTTGATCAACCTCTGTGAGATTATGACTGAGTTCTTGGAAGGAGGAGGAAGTGGAGGGTTTGCATGCAACTGTAATCCATGTTGGCATTGGCCCCCATCTAGAAACATACCTTAGCAATCGATATGTTTAATGTACCTCTAATAATATTTACAAGTCTGAGAAGAACTCCACCCTTCCTCATGTGTTAAGGAGAAGCCTATCTGATGGAAAGGAAATATTTGAAAGCTCAGTCAATGGTAGGATCATTTTATTCATTGTTTTGGATAAGATGGTGCCTGCCTCTAGTCTGGCTCCACTGTGGAGGAGATAAATGTTTCCTTCCCAGCCTCAGTATGTGTCTGCATCAGAGTAAAATACACCACCAGTTCTGAGGGAAGCACATAGGCTGTTATTTCTTAAGAGCTTGTGGTGAGTAAAATTGTCCCCAGCTGCAGGGGATGGGTCATGTTTACAATTTGATGAAGAAGGCAGCATTGTATCATCCAGTGTGCCGCCTCCTGATTTATTCTCAAACGTACCGCAGCCAGGCTTGCGATGGGGGAAGGTTTCCGGTGCAGTGGGTTGTGTGGGTAAAAGAGAGGCCCATGTTGATCAGGTGCATCCAGTAGTGGGACTTTGTTGAACATGGGAACTCAGTAGGAGGGATTTGGTGGCAAAAGAGCCGTAGCTTGTTTGACTCTGTGATCCGCTAAGCTCACCTCAGCTGTTGTGCCAGCCTGTGGCTCTGTCTTGAACATGAAGTTTAACCCTGGCTTCAGACAAATGTGAAGTGGAAACCACTCATGTGAGCCAATGTGTCCAGTGCACGAGACTGAGCAAATTCAGTAGTACAGGGCTAACATTCAAGGTGTGCTCCAGAGAGCTGGGGAAAATACAGGGTCTGCTTCTCAGAAAGGCTAGCCACTAAACAGCACAGTCTGTTCCTATGTTTATTTTCCCGCTCCTTATCCAGGCCAGGAGAGCAGACAGGCTTGCATAGTCTGTAAGCAGCTGAGTACAATTTTTCCTGTGGGTGGTAGTGTTTAGAAAGTTCCCGCCCTGCTCCTTTCAGATTGCTATCACCCTCCCCTGATGGGATTAGGAGCCTGGCTTCACAGGCATTGCCTGATCCAGCTGGCTTTCATAGGGATGAGGTGGGTAGTGGTGAGAAAACAGGATGGGTGATGACTTTGTAGCTGTGCTAGTAATCTTGGCTTTGGGGAGAGGAGTGAGGGGAAGACACGGGGACAGAGTAAAAAGTTATGATTCTCACCCACAGCAAGAATTCCTTCAAACATTTGAAGGAAATTATCAGGGAGCAGACATCAGTCATGCTTTTTCTGACTCAATGTCATGTTTTCAGACAGCATACCCTCTCCAGTCTCCCACTGCCTGTAGCACTGCTGCCCCAATTTATTTCTGTAGAAAGTTATCACAAGAATTTTCCTCTTTAAAAATATAATTAAAGAATTAATGTTGTAATGCATGGAGTTCTGAAATATATTGAAATCACTGAGAAAATTAATTCTCCTTTTTAAAAAATAAAAAGCAACAACACTCAAGTTATGGCCTGGATGATTTGAGGTGCTCTCATGGGCCCTTCTTCCCTAGATGATCTTATTACAGTATACCTACAGAGGGGGATTAAGTACAGTTTGACCTTATAATAAATGATTAACTGACTCAGTCTTCTCCCTAGCTTTGGAAGAAGGAAGATCCACAGAGCAGAAATGTTCTGAACATCAGTGAGATCCACAAAAGAGCAGGAGTAAGTGGAAGAGTGGTCTGTAAGGGTACCAAGCTGTGTTTTCTTCTGAATCTGCTTGCTAACTTTGTTACTGGAGTGCTGTTTGGGAGTAATGAGTTTCTTTTATACAGTAGAGCCTGGAGGTGAAAGACTTTGCAGTATCCTCATGAAAGTTGCTGTGAAGATCAGTTCTGCCACAGGTACTTCTGAAAGCTTGACTTAGCATGTCTTCAGCAGTGGCCATGAATACTTTCAGTTCTGGGTCCAGAGTTTTAAGGATCAGCTTAGTCAGCAAGGGAAACTTGGTCTTCTCATTTGATAGCCTTTAATTAGACATGCATACATATATAAATGCATAGATTATCTACTACCTCCTACTGCAAATGTCTCACTGAAATTAATGAGGTTATTCAAAGAGTAAACTATGAGTAATAATGAATAATATTAATACTCAGCATGACTAATAGTGGTAGGAGGGAGAGTCTTAATGACTTAGACAAGGAGGGTCTGCTGGGAGCCAGCATCTGATTTGCACAAACAATTCCTTTTCATAGTGGTGAAGCTGTTCCTCACTTGTTACCAATCATTAAATTACAGCCCCCATTTTATCAAAAGCTTCTTGACCTCTGTCTGTATGCCTTTCTCAAGGCATAGTGTACATGTGTGGCAGAAAATGAGTCATGCCCAGGCAGTTGGTCTTCTGATCCCTTTTCTGTTTAGTTTTAGTGTAGTCTATATCTTGGCAGCAACTTTTTATTTAGAGATCATGTTTCAAAAAGCCTGTGACAAAGCTCCTCACGAGAGGGTTTTTTTCATTTAATGTGGGAGAGAGAGCATGAGATGAGGAACTGGTTAAGCAATAAGAAGAAAGGAGAATGAGATCATATTTCAAAACAGCTAACGGTTCCTGGTGCAGTGCCTCGCAGTCTATCTGAGGCTAAGCCATATCATTACATATTAGTGTATATGAAGGATCTGGAAGAGTGGAAAAACAAATGTAAAATTAACAAAGAAAAGAAGCATTCCTGAAGGTTTTTAGAACAACAAAACATGAAATTGTTTCCCCTGATGTGGGGTGTTAGATGGCCAGCTCTCGATAGATGTTACTGAATTTTTAAAGTCACTAAACCAAACTGGTGTGTGTGTGTATTACTGTAGAGCAATATACAGGAAAATAAAATCTGCTGCCATTCTATTCCTCCTTATTATAATTGCAATCTTTTGGGGAAAGACCTACAGTGTAAATTAGGTTGGGATAGGGAATGAGAAAATTAGTATTCTTTCTCAAACAGAAAGCAATCTGAATGCCTTCAGAATGAATACTGAAGGGGTGAATCTTTTTTGTCAGTCCCAAAACTAAAACCAGTTCCTTTCTAGTTATTATTTCCAATTCTTGCCACTACCTACCCATCTATGGTAGCCTCTACTTTTCTCCTGACAGATTTTTCAGTAGTTTCATGCTGCTAATACAAAAAAAATGTGAGATGTTAACAATTTAATAACCTAGAGACATTCTTGGTCAGGCTGGTCAAGAGGTCTGGGAAAGAGGCAAGGCTATATAATTCCAGGTTTTGTCCTGATATATAATTTAGATTCTGATATGCCCCCTAATTTTAACAAGCTGCATGACTAGAATAATAAGTTAAACCAAATAAGTGTATCAGATCATTGACATTGAAAAACAGGTCATTTCAGGCTGTCTTAATTGAAAATGTTATCTCAGGGATTTATGATGCAGGTCTGGACCAGAGTAATATTTAATAGTCTAATCTATTATATGTCTCCTGTTGGTTAAGGAAAAAATATATGGGTCAAGGTGTGAAAGGATTAGTTCCATCAGAGAATCTTTTTCAGATGCTATTAATGTGTAATTAAAGCTCAGATCAGAGTTGTCTCTCTCTTATGGCCACATCAAAAGCTAGAGCCAACCTTCTCTCAGCAGTAGTTTTGCAATGTGAATAAATGCTCACCAGAGACTTACCTGAAGTCCCTCAGTCCATTTTAATTCTACTTTTATATCTTACCTGACTCCAAGTTTTCAGGTGTTTTAGGCTAGTGTAAAATAATCCCTATGCTGTAAATGTTCTTGAGAAGTTGGATCATAAGCAGCATCTAAGGGATGTGATTTTAAAATTGGCTTAAATATGATCAAGCCCAATCTATTTAATCACAGTTGTCAGCTGCCTGCTTGTCTGGTGACTGCAATATTGCCTGTTGTGTGCTAGAAGGTAAGAGTTTTAAGTGATGTGGATCCTGGGGTTCAGTTGGTTACCACAGCATACCTTCTGCAAGAATTTGACCAACACAACTACTCCTTTTCTGTTTGATAGTGTAAATGAATAGGCTACCAAGATGTGTTCTTTACAGAAGACAGCTCAGCAGGTTGCTTGTTATATGAGGCAATGAAGGTCAGGCAAAAGGCATTACAAAACTGATGAGTGATTTTGATTGATGGAACTTTTATTCCTAGGCATGCAAGAATGGAAACCTCTTTTCTAAGAGCTGGCAGAAAGCATGCCAGAATAACAAGAATGCTCTTGTTGATTTATCTGCAAATGGTATTGAGTCTCTGGTGTTGATTGTGTGTTATATAAATAAGTAACATCTCATAAAGCCAGCAGTTCTATCAAGCATTTGCAAATGTGAGCAAGATTAACAGCTTTCAACAATGCATCAGAACTGAATCCAGATCTCTGGAATATAACTTTATATAGGCAGTACATTTTCATGTATCTGATCTTACCATTGGTATGGTGAGCGAATACTAAACACACTGTGACTTTGAAGAAGAGTGTAGTTTACCTGTGGCAAGTTGCAGTTTGGTGTTTCTTCTGGAATCTTCTCTGAGTTTTAAATCAAAGCCTTAAAATGGGCAAAGCCTCTGTGTGTGGTTATTTATATACCATCTGCATGTCAGTCAGCTGCAAATTATCTTCTAAGGAATGTTTAAACATTTGAATAAATTGTGGGGGGAGTTGTTTGTTTTTTATCTTGTTTTGTTTACCTTGTTTTATCTTGATAAACTATTGAAATAGATTCAGGAATCTCCATTGCAAAAGAATAATGTGCAATTAACTTTTACATGTGACAGCTGTTAATTGCATCCTTCCCCCTTGCAAAGGAGATCCTTCTGTGTGGTATAGCTTTGTTGATAATCTCCCAAGTTAGCTCTTTGTTGTATCCTCTACATAAAGCAGACAGCAATACTGCAAACAGAAGACATTCTCGATACCTTTGGAATTACTCATCCACTGTGTTGAAAACTATGAAGAAATCTTTCTTATTGTGTATCCTTCTTCATCCATTATTTTGAAAGAAATTAGCTGCCATCAGCCAGCCAAAATCACCGCTGAAGACTTCAGTAAGGAGCTGCTAGGAGTTTGGCTTAGAAATGAGACAGACAGTAGAAGAAGAGGAAAAAAATCCACTCAAAGTGGGTGGGGAAAAAAGGACAACTTTTAGGAGGTAGAATGTCTTGTTTTCCTTTTTGCAAGTACATTATTAAAAAAAAAAAAAAAAGGCTTTGTTCTTCAGGAGGGAAATACTGCTAGTGAAACAGTTACAGGTGAACTGTTCTGTCAGGGTATCTTGTTAGGGCCTGGCATGTGTTTCAGATCTACTCTCATTTTATATTGGTGCTGATTCTTATGCCAGTGAAGTTTTGCTGTTGACTTAATTGTGAGCAGGCAATGTTCTATCTCCTTAATGGTTTATGAAGCTGTACATGATAGTTAAGATTTTCCAGTTGCTCTCTGGGGGATGTGCACTTCATAAAAGACTAGCCATCTGATCCTGAGGTATTCAGCTTCATTTTTTGTTTTGTCAATAGAGTTAAATGAACATTTTGCAGATTTAGTATTCTGTAATTCCAGTAGTCGACACAAGCATGTAGAGTCTAACAACTGGATAAATAGGTTTTGGAGAAATGACTGTGTTTACCCAGAAGAGTTTTCTCATCATTCCAGTACTTGCACAACATTAACTATTATACGGCTTTCTTGCACTGACTGTCATCACATTCTTCAAACTAGAAAGAATAACAAATCATTGCAAATAGGTTTGAACGGTTGGCAGTGAAGAAACTGGAAGGTACAAAATAAGAGAAGACTTTTGAAGTGTTTTCTGACTGCCAGTTGTTTGTTGTCAATGGACGGATTGGTTCAGACAAGCATGTCATCTAGGATTGAAGCTAGACAAGACCTGGAAATGAACCCATTTTAATTTGAGGTTCAAACATGTTTTTTGTTTGTCCATTTTCAGTTTTTGTCCACTTTTTTGCTTGCTGTCAATTTCTTTGTGTGTTCTCATCAGTTTCTGACTTCTTGCTTTAGACAGAAGTGGAAGTACCAAAATAATCTGGCAAGATGCAGTATTTCAAACATGAATTAGTCAACTCCAACCAGTTAACAGTATTTGCCCTGGCCTGGTATGCTTATACTGGGATGGCTCTGTGTGCTTGAGATGGTATGAGGGTGGTTACTTAACCATCACTGCAAGCAAGAAAAAATCTTCAAAATATGGCTTAAGAAGCTTAGGTTTGCGAATTTCTTGGAAGCAGGGATTGATGGAGGAGAGAGAGTAAGGCACAGAGTTTGGGAAGTTAGATGTGTTAAATCTTTGTTTGAGAATGGTTTTTAAACAAACTACTTACCAAGTTAGTTACTTTGGCAATGGGGATTGCCTAAGTAGCTCCTGTTTCCAGTCTTGTGTTGGTCCCCTTTTCCAGTCTTGTGTTGGTCCCCTTTTCCACCCTCCCCGTGTGACCCTGCAAATTGTGCTGCTACAGCTATGTGTGGGGCAGAGTCATGGGTAGGATCAGAAGACTGGTCAGTCTGAAAAATAACCCGGCTGAAAATAGTTATGTGTAACTTGTGTCAGGTCCTGGTGTGGTTCACTGTGCATCCCTGATGCAATTGTCCTAGCACTGGTAAGGGGTGTGTAGGATCAGGTATGAGCAGACAAGGGCCATGTGGAAATAATGCGAAGTGCTGATACCAAAATTCTGTGTTACGTTGCCCTGAAGGACATGGCTCCAAGGTAAGTGGTTGGCAGAAGTATATGGCTTGGGGGTTTTGCAACAGGCTGTCTGTGTGCGGTGTGGGAGTGCAGTGAAGACGTGGATTTGTGTGTTTTTGCTAGACAGCTACTTAAGTGATGGGTATCTTGTCTCCTCAGCTCTGATTTCACTTCACAGGAGGAGGGAGGTCTGGAAGGTCCTCAAACTTGCAGGCCCTTGGCAAGGGCAAAGGTATTAGAGGAGAGTTTGCTTTTGAGCTGGTCTTAACGCTGACCATTTGGAGCAGGATGACTACATTTGACTTCTGACTGTGCATGTGCTGCGGTAAATACATGCAATACTGGTGGTAACTGAGCAGCAGATCTCTGTAGCAGAGATAGTCTGTTCTTAAGATGGTTGCAGTGGTCTTTTAAGGTAAAATCTTTCTGGATGTTGTAACTAAGATAAATGCAAACAATCATTAACTGTGGCTTGAGAGAAATACCTGTTTGGATTCCTCAGCATCCCTCCATCCTTTACATTTTGATTTTAAGATTACACTATTTTCCATATTCTGCCTTTTTTTTCTTCCCATAACTCCAAAAAGTAAAAATACTATTTTTTTTGTTGTTTTTCTTTGGCCTTCCCTTGTTCCCTAACTTCTTCCTCTTCCCCTCTTGAATTTCAAGAATGAGGATAGTTCGAATGGGGAATTTTAAGACCCTGAATTTATTTTCTAGGTATGGAAACTTTCTTTGCAATATTAGGAAACTATCTGAGTAGATTGCCTGCAATAGCATGGAACTGGATTGATAAATCCAATTGTATATGTAAATTAATTACAAACATATCAATCCACATCTGTATTTGTTTAGCATTTTTATCAATCTAGATATCCTATGCATTAAATATGTATAAATATGGAACAACTATCTCCATAGTGATGAACAATTGCCTGGAATTTGACTTTCCAGAGTGAAAGACAATGTTTAGTTAATGATCCTTTATATAATGCTTTTACTTACTGTAAAATTGACAAAACATGAAAAAAAACCCTAACTCTCTGGAAATACACATCTTTCCTTATAATAGGAAAGACAAAATATTAGGTGATGCCTGAGACATATACCTATAGCTTTTAAGCAGCGGTGTTGATCTTTCAAGAGGGATGACTGCTTTATAAGACTGGCATTCAGGTGACAGTCGTCAGCCTGCTTGCTTATTTTGGCTCTTGCTCGTGGAAACATGCTGTGCAGAATCATTACCTGCATGACAAATATATTTGTAGTAATTATGCTTCTGCAGGCCAGATGAGCCATTGCCTTTTTATTGTGGCATAAAAATGTTTTTGAAATCTTTGTACCAAAGTAATTAGCAAAAATAAAGGAGAAGATCACAGGGGGTGAAATTTTTTATTCCATTAAAGTAACAGCTGGATTTGCTATAGCAAGTTGGAGAAGGCTGATGTTTCATTCTGACTTCATTGATGTAGCTACAGGAACAACCATGAACACCGTGCAACTGACTAATGGATTTACTTTGGTGATTAATGCCTATTATCTACTTCACTTCAGAGTTTGATACTTATTAAACTGATTTTAATACCTTGAAATATGCTGAAATCACCTCAATTTCTTGCAAAATTACTTCTCATCAATAGGGTGGTGCTTAATGCAGGCTGGAACATGCAGTAGGTGATAACATTAGGGAATGGGCCTGCAGAGAAAACAAAACCAACTTTGAAAGCCATTGTATGTTTAATGCATAGCATGATTTTGGAGCTAGCAGTTCCCAGATGGAGAGTGATGCTGGGTCTTTTTTCCCTATACTTTGCATCCTCTATTGGACAGAAACACTGTCCCAACCAATGGCCTTATCTGTACTTCCCTACAGGCTCCTGGGACGTGCATGGAGATAGAAAGTTAAGTTACCAAATCCTAGTTAGATGCATAACTCCCATTAAAGCTAATAGGAATGAGGTGCCTAAATATATTGGGCATCAGTGTGTGTACATGGTCTGGTGCTATCTTGTGTCAAGATTTGTGATGCTGCAGGGGTTTTGCAATTAAAATATGTTAATTACAGATTATTATATACCAATATTAACATGTTTATGGTCTGTCTGTAATACAGTACTCCTCCTTTCCTTGTGCCACCTGCCGGGTTTCTCTTCTTAACCATGACCTGTGTAACACAGCCTCTGCTCTCCAAGGAGGCTTCTCTTCTTACTTGCTCTTTCCTCAATTCTGTATAACAACATTTTCCTCTTTTGCTAGAAAAGTCCCAGAACAGAGTCGCTGTGTTCCCAGTGAGAGAAAGGGAGTTAACATTTTGCCAGAGGGATCATTGCCCAAGAGATTTGAGGAGCGTCAGCATTATCTTTGCCTTATGACCTTGTGCCAGGCACATTTGCCAGCTTCTTACTTCTCTCAAGGGTCTGGAGGTTAGTGGTAGAAAGAGAAAGATCCCCAGCTGGCATTCTGTAGGACAGATCCTGCTTCTCATCAGGGCTAACTGACTCAAGGTTCTGATAATGTGACTATCTTCCACTCTCTAAGTTAATCTCAGAACTAGCTCAGATATTTCAAAGTCCTTCTAAATTGTGCTGTATATCTGTAACCTTAGAGCCTAGTTCTGCAGACCAGTAAAAGGTGCTTTTGGGAGAAAGGCTGCACTGTTTCCCTGTTATGCATTGGTTGTTGAGGCACAGAAAGTGCCCTATTCTGTCTCGCTGGGGAAATTGATTCCTGAGCTGTGAATTGACCTGAATCTGAGTCCCAGTCTCTGCAAGAATATCCTTCCTGATTGCTGTTTGCAACAGGGAAATTTTCATAGAAGCAACAGGAACTTTGCTGCAGGTGTCTCCAGCCTCTTCTTTCAGGACTTGGCATGGGTGGCTTGAGCAGGTTCATTTAGAAAGAAAGTGAGTGTAGGCACCACTGGGAAAAGTCAAGTGTTGTGGGCAGGCTGTCCAGACAGCACTGTGCAATCTCTTTCTACCCTCGGGGCTACAGGCTTGGGTTTCATTCTTTTTCCCATGCCTCTTTAGACCCAGCAGTTTTCCACTATGTGCTTGGTAACCAGGAGAACTACAATGAACTTTTTTCTTCACAGCAGAGGAAGGCAAAATTGCAGGCTAGGCTGCCCTGCTCCAGAGGTTTCTAGCCAGTGAAATGAATGATCTGGGGTGTAATGGCTGCTCTTTGTCAGGAGAGTGAGACAGAACCCCTGTACAAAGTGCCCTTGATGGCAGGGCCTCAGATGTGAACTGAATCAGCTATGTGTGTGCTCATGTGCTTAACAACTGTCTGTCTGTAGGAACGTGGTGACCTTGAGTCCTGTGGTCTTTGCGAGGAGTCTGAGAGCCAAGTATACAGTTCAAGCAACTTGAGGAATACGTCTCTGCAAATTCTGGCATGTCTTGACCTTTCTTCTTGTGCCAAGCTGAGACTCCAATCATCTGCATGATGCTCACAGCACAAATTCACCCTTTTAACCTCTTAACACACCTTCTATATGTGCGTGCACATCCTCACGCACCAAGGTGAAAGGGAGCCAGGGATGGCAAGCACTTTCGGAGAGGATAAGTAGCTACAAGTTGGATGAATCTCCAGGGCTGGTAGGTCTGTAGCTCAAGCATGCAAATTGAGTAACTGGAGAAGGAGGAATACTGTAATACTCTGTGAGCAAGCTATGCAGGAAACTTACTGTAACCTGCAGAACAGAAGGTAAAATCAGCTCACAAAACTTTGTCTTTACCAGGTTTTTAAGACTGTAACCAAATAACTGTATTTATGTACCATGGCCTTCTTTCTGACAGAGAGGCAATGGGAATAAAAAACTTGGGATAGCCCCAAAAATCTTAATGTTGACTCTGATGTTAACCTGCCATTGTTGTCAGCAAGTTTTTGGCTCTTTTTTTTTTTTTTCTTTCCTTCCCTCTTCTTTTTCTCCTCCCCCTCTTTACCCTGCTGTTTCTCCCACTGAAAACTCAACCCTTGCCCAGTCTTCTTGCAAGGATTATGGTTAGAATAACCCATACTGCCTCATGTGGTTTTGACCAGGGGTCTCTTGTTGCGAGTCTGATCTGTGTGAATGCAACAATAATGTAAAATCTGCTACTGGCTGTTTAAGCTTGTGGAACAAGAGGTTAGGCATGTTTTGTGAGAGCTCCACACCTTTAACCACCAGGTGGCTGAGGCAGCTCCTCATATAATATATAAAGACAGATTTATTTATTTATGTGCTATATATCCACTGCAGTACTGGGTCAGAGCTAAAGCCTAGGATTTCTTGTCCCGCTTCCCACAGCCTACCCTGGCCCACAGTTCATGTACTTGCTATTCACAGCAAGGTCAACACTTAAAAGAATGGTTAGCATAGGCGTGTTGCTTTATCTTTTTTTCATCTGCATTCCTCTGGTCACAAAAATACTATTGCAAGTGCAGTTATACCAGAGAAATGCACTCTAGCTGTCACTTTCTACTTTCCCAGCCATACATTGTGTGTGTGTTTGCAGCAAGTAGCAGAGCAAAACGAGACATCATCTGGGCATGAATACATCTGCGTAGGTAGGGCTGTTGGAGCAATGCTTATGTCCCAGCAGCGTGTTCCCAGTGTGCCCTAAGTTCAGGTCATTTTACAGTCTGAAGTCTTCCCTAGCTAGAAGGCAAGTCAGAAGAGTTTATAGCAGAGAGCAGAGGAGAGGAGTATTGCGCTGATAAGTGTAGCCTCATGCTGAATGTTAGCTATGTGACTTAGCTATAGCTTACAGAAGCTGCCTGGGTGTTTGGAATTGGCAAAGTGCTGTTCTTCCGTGTACTCACGCAGGATTAGAAGTAATGAAGTTCTGTCGCAGAAGTCTGTCTAGTGCTGGCTGTGATAATTGCTGTCCCATGAGTAGCAAAGGAAATGTGACAGGATCGGGCACAAATAATTTTAAAAAATCCCACTATAGAATTGGATAATTTCCTTAGAAAATGTCACTCGTATCTTTTGGCTTTAGGAGTTCTATAGAATGGACTATACAATGAAAAGCTTCCTAAAGACTTCCACAAAGGGGGAATTAGCCAAGTCCTATTCATAGAACCATATGTCTGTGCTGAAAAGGTAGCAAGAGTCCATTCTGCAGTGGGCTCTCCCACAGCAGCCAGGAGTTACTAAGCCTTTCAAAAGCAATAATGCTTTCCGGCTTTGTGCACCTCCTATCCCCATAAATGACCCCATAGTTTGCTTGGGTACTTAGAAGAAAGTGTTTCAAATAGCACTCTGGTAGCTCAGGAAAATGGGCTAACAGTTTCCCTGACAACTTGGCTATAGTAATTTCTCCTGCTTTTTTTCTATGCCAATTTCCCAAGAACTGGTAATTTCAGTTAATTCCCTCCTGGGAATATGGGAGTGAGATATTATGTTTGTTTTCCTGCGATGAATTCTGCATGAATGGTTTTGCCCTGCACACAGGATGCAGGGAAAGGAAATTTAGAAAAAGCTTATCAAACAAAGGAAGACGGGAAATAAAAGGGAAGGAATGGTGAATTAAAAAGGCTTTTAAAATGTGGAGAATAATGAAAAGGATATAATTTTCATGCTATGAATAACTTATTTTTTTTCAGTTATTTACCTTAATTACAATTGTATGAATTATGATAGAAAATAATATTTAAATTATTTGTTGATCTTGACAGTCTTGTAACAGGAAAAATATTAGTGTCTGTAGCCTGTAGATCAAGAAGCTCTGAATGTATAGTGCAGGCGGCATTTCAGAAGGATTGGTGTGAAATGGATCCTCTATTTTTAAAGGAATGGACCACCTTTTCTGTTTTTCTTGTCCACAGGAGATCCATATGGCCAACTCTGATAGCAGCTTACAAAAGAGCAGGTTAACTCTAGAATGTCTTTATCTCAGCTTAATGCTATTTAGTGTTGGGGTATATGGGAATTGTACCCTCCCAGTTGTAGCCTATAGGCTCTATAAGACCATAAGTTCTCCAGGGTATGTAAGAGCATGTCATGCAGTGCTGGAAACTGAAGATGCCTGTAGGTGATATGTGTTGTGAAATTGTCCTGACAGAATATCCCAGCTTTGCCTTGCCATCTGGAGTGTATTTGTAGGCTAGCATTTCTCATTCTTAAAACATATCAAGGTAATTTTTCATCAATTCTGTCAGCTGTAGGGCATTTAAAAAGAATACAGATAGGATCAGATACTGTGTGGGGTACACAGCATCACTGACTCATGGCTTTAGTGGTCTTCAAAGAGTAAAGAACTGAGATTTGGTAAAACCTCCATATTTAATCACTGGACTCTGGTTTTACTGAAGAGACTTAAGGTTCATCATTAGGATACTAGTTTTCAAAATCACTTAATAACCAGTATTGCTAAATCAGATGTTGCTCTGGAGTCCAAGATGAAAGGTTCTGCAAAGCAACTGTCCCCTTTAACCCTGGGTTCCCAAGAATGGCTCCATTGCACTTGCTCAACTTCACCTTGTCTTCAAAGCATTTCACAGAGGACTTTAGCATCAAGGAAGAGTTTCAGTTGAATTGTGCCCAGTTCATCATCACCTGCTCCATCAGACAAACCTTATCTGCTTTAGGGTTACAGAGAGAGAGGGGTAGGAGGTGACCTGATCTCCGGATTCTCACTCCAGAGAGTGAGCAGTTCCTGCTTGGGAACTAAAGTATTCCCACGGGTTTAGTCAGTAGAGGGAGATGTTACACATGCGTAAATCCCATACTCTGCATGAGGTAGCTATACTCCTCCTAAAGGGGGGCACCAAGCCCAGCCTAGCACACATAAATTGAGGGGTTCCAATTTCCCTCCTTAATGCAATGGTTGTTCTAGTATATTTTACAAAGCTGCTTTCTTCTAGAAGCAGCTGGAAACTTGGTGCGGAAAATTCTGTAAAAATTAAGTTGTTCTAAGCATACACTGAAAGAAGCAAGAGTTTGTTCATTTACCCAAGCAAATAAGTGCTCAAGCAAAATAGGTATCCGTATATACCATTTGCAATGGCACATGAATGCTTTCAGGTCCTTGTTACATGATCTTTAAGAGCTGTTCTGTTGACACTGGAATTAGTATTATGAAGTAATGATCAATAATGGTAGCAGTGGGCTGCAGGGAGTGTATGGAACAGCTACTAAGTGTTATAATATTAGTGCCATGTAATAACGTCAGCTAGGTTTGTGACACTCTAGCAGTCTGCTTCCCTGCACAGGTGTACCACCTGGGCACATAGAAAAGTAAAGGCTTTATTATAGTTTATTATGTCTTTTATAGTAGGTTGATGTCATTAGCCATTGCAGAAGGGAAAAGGGAAGTGAGAGAACAGTGGAAAAACACTGCAGACCTAATAGTTCTTATCTTCCTTTAGGCAACATGGAAGGGGAGTTGACATGGATGGCAGCTGTTTTCCTCTCAGATGTCTGTGTATATGGAGACACAAGGATGTTATCTAACATGCACTGTTTGTAGAAGAAGGAGCTGCTCTGCATCATGACACTTCTTGGGAAATCTTCTTGTATTTCTCCTTGTGTTGAGCAACAGGATTCCAGGTCAGAGGGATGAGTTGGGCTGATACAGTCACAGACTACACCTCTCTTCTCTCTTATGCTAAGCAAGGTTTCCTGGGAGGTGGGTGGGCAGGGTTACTTCTGTGTGTGTTACTTGTATTAGTTCACTGTTCACCACAAAATGAATTTGACAGGTTGGAAGGCCATCAAACCTCCATGAGAATTGCTGTATTCACTTCAAACATGGCTGATGTAATGGCTGATTAATTAAACTCCCTTTGCTTTGTTTATAGCAAGATTAGATTATTTTTATATTAACAGACTGTAAACCCAAGTATCTTTTGTCTCTTTTACTGCCACTCATAGAGCTTCTTTGAGGCCATACTTTGAAACATAGATACTATTCAGTAGCAAATGCGTGTTTGAGTTTGGTATGTCCTATAGTTCTGTTCTTGGGCAGCATCTCATAACCAACTTATCCAAAGGAAAAAAAAAAAAATTGAAAAAGGTCAGATACTGCCTCAGGCTTTACTTTAACAGCCCCCTCCTATTGATGTGCCTGAATAAAGGCTGCAGGATATGACCTTGATATCTTCTACTTTAAATGTCTGTATTGAATGTATGAAGTGTTCTTTGTGTATAATTTTTTTCCTCCTTGCTATTTTAGAGACTTTGCTTTTGTTCTTTAGATTACTTTGGATGCTGACTTAGTACTGTAACATTCTCGTGGCAGGAAATGTCTGTATATGGAAATCTTGCAGCTAGAGTTCAGTAATTCCCACACAGACTGTCAGTCCTATGCAGTGACTATGTATACTCTGTCCTCATGTTGGCAAGAGAATTCAATTGTGTTCCTACAATGGGATAGGATTTAAAGCTTTTAGTTGCTTTTGTTTCTTGTGGAAATGATGGCTTCTGGCTATTTGAGTGGAGAGTGACATGGCCTCTTACATAGGACATTTACCCATGCTAGGGAACTAATCAAGCTTGATTTTAAACAAAAATTCCAATCTGATACAAAAGAGGCTTTAGGGCCTGATCTTTTCCTTCCCTCCCCCCTCAGCAACTCAAACTCTAGTGTACACTTACAGAAATTAAAGGACTTGAAGAACACTGAGTAAAATGTCAGCACAGACAGACTCAATGGCTTTCTGACTATCTCCCTGCCTCACTGGCAAGCAATGACCAAATATTCATGCAAGCCAACCTATTAATATCATGATAGCACAGTTCCAATGGGGATTATTGCTTCTAGTATTTATTATAAAATTCCAGGTCAATAAGAGGTGAAGGTACTTGGGACAACTCTAATTGAGACCTTTCCAAGAGGGTAATAGTCAACACTGTCTTACATTACCCATGATTTGATCTAAGGGAAAGCTATGAAGCTAAGTGAATTATCATCTTTTTGGCTGTGACATATTACACCCTCCTTGCAATCAGTTTACTGCCTTATTTGTGAAGTTCAAGCTTATCTTGACATTGTTATATTTCCAGCCCAATCTGCCATTGTTCTTCATCCACTGCTTTTAATCTTTACAGGCCTTTTTGCTAACTGCTGTCTATGGTCATATTTGCCATGTGGTGTCAGTGGAAAGTCTTTTATTAACACCAGTGAAACTGAACTAGACTCTGTTTTTCTTCTCGTATGTAAATTTGTTTCCTCATGCTATATGTCTATGAGGAACACTGCTAGTTCTCATGCCCAAGTGGCACTTCTGTCTTTTTTTCAAATTTCACTTGAAAATTATTTCAAAGTTTTTAGGGTTTTATTCAGAAAAAAACTGCCTATAATTATCTCACCAGCTACAGATGCCAGCAATGTTTCAAGAATTTTTTTTCTGCTTTTATTGTGTTTGATGGTTAGATGTGTTTGTTTATTAGATTCTTGGAACAGTGGCCATCCATATCTGTTCTTATGACCCATGTAAAACTTATGATAATCTATAAATAATGTATCTGAAAAAAACAACTCTAAAATCAGCAGAGCAGAGATATTCTTTGTTTACTGCTTAAGTCCTAAGATAACAGCATTCAGTACGTGGAAGGACATAATTGTGCTAAATTGCGGAGTTATCTGATTTAAAACAAAACAAAACAATCTATCACGTACTTTGACCATCTTGCCTTTATTTTCATCTTTAATCTTTCTTTGTTGGGGTACTGCTTGCACAAATCCAGTTTTAGATACACTTGTCTTATTGGCCTTAACAGTGGCATCTAGATACAGATAAACTATTCTACATAATCTCAAAAGATTATACATGCATTGAGGAGATAGTCCTCTCTTTCCCAGAATTGTATTGTTTGGACTCTTGGCAACTAAAGGAGCCTGGATAAGAATTAGCTAGAAAATAGCCCCAAAATATAGCCTATATTAACAAACAAAACAACCCTCTCAACCCCAATTCTTAATGTTTCCAAAATGACTTGATGCAAAATTATCTTATTTTTTCTGGCCATCTGTAATGCCTATTGTTTACAGCTGTGGACTGTTTCATTGCTCCCTCATTGCAAAATGGTAAAACTGGTGGGAAGTGACCTACCCTCTGCAGGTTATTAGCAGGACCAGGAGCAAAATTTGGGTCTGTATGCTTTTCCCACTTCAACGCTTCCATCTATCAGAACAGATGCAGATATTATTCATAAAAGTTGCTGAATATTTATTTTTGAGAATAATTTGGGAGATTGTATTTGAGTTGGTCATAGAAAAACTATTTAGCAACTGGGAATTATTTTCTTTTTTTTGGGGGGTGTGGGGTTTTTTTTCCTCACAAGTTGTCAGGATGCTGAGGGCACTAATGGCCATGCCCAGCCTCCCCAGGGTGCTCCCCCTACCCTGCCCATGCCCCAGAACGCCATTTCAACCCAGCCTAGGGCTGTTGGTCCCTGTCCCAGTGACACTGCAGCAGGGTTGGTCTCCAGCTCCCCATAGCCCTTCCCTGCCTGGCCATGGTCCTTACAGCACCTTGATACAAGTCACGGGAGTTGGTGCATTTTTCAGGCCTGCTTCAGCATGACAATTCCTCTTCTCCAGCAGTGGTCAGTATGGGATGCTGCAGGGGAAGGCACAGCATGCCTTTAATTAGTACGTGTGAGATAATCTGTTACTTAAAGGAGCCTCCTCCTTGTTGCAATGCAATCTCTAAATACAAAGCCTGGGAGCATGTAGTTAGTTGTCCCTACCCTTTCAAAAAGTGGTTACTGTAACACTGCTTTATAAACATGTAAACCCTGGTAGATTCTTGCCTAATTTGTAGCTTCAGTGACACTGACTGTTGGGTTTGGCTAAAATTCTTATATTCTGTATAACGACTTTCTTACCCAGTCTGAATTTATCATCTTGCAGTTTGCTTCAACATTTTTTTTTTTGTTCTTTAGTTATGAGGTAGCAGAAGTTTCCACTTTACTTTTTTCTTTTTTTTTTTTTTTTCTTTCTTTTTTAAACCAATGAACATCTTAGGTACTTGTATCACCTTGCCCCATTCATCTTTTCTCTAAAAACAATTCTAACAAGGGAGCCGAGATCCTGTCTAACTCAGATCTGGGAAACGGGCAGTAAGATGTGAAAGCTAGTGGAATTACATACTGAAATATCTCATATGAAGCCTGGCATTGAGCAAGCCCTTTAAGTGTCTTTAGTCCTTAAAATCAGTCATAATACTCAGTGCTCCTGATCCTGCAGCAGCTGGAAGCCTGTGGGCTCCATCAGTCTGGGTGGCATTGTCATCTGGGACCTCTTGATACAGAGTGGCTGCTTTGCTGCAGTTTAACTAGTTGCCAGCTGTTTGTTGAGCTGCAGTGACTGACCGTGTCATGCACCTGTCCAAATTTCAAAGAAATCATGTTGGCTTAGACCCATGACAAGCAGATTTTAGCCCAGTCCTTGCTTTCTTAAATAAGCATGTAAATACCCTGGGGTTAACATTCCCTGGCATTTGTTTTAGTGCATTTAAAAATAGTGAACTTGACTTTTCTTTCCATGCACATTGTGGAGTCATGAACACTCTGTCAAAGGATGTAGGAGGTGCCAAAATGCCAGTCTACTGGATGCTGGCAAAGGGAGCTCGAGGGAAGGGATGAAGAGAATTCAGATAAGAGCTGGGCCTGGTAGTTAAAACTCCTCGCTAGTAGTTTCAGGTGTGCTGCTACACACAAGCAATAATAATGCCGCCTTCTGAATTGCTCTGGTTCTTCTCTATTATTGTATACAAAAGTAAACACACCACACCTTCCTATTCTTGCAGCTGGAGCTATTCATCTGATATCTTTGATGTTAGCTCACTTTTCTGTTCTTTAGATCTTTGTTTTCCAGTTTCCTTTTTCAGTTCTCTCTGCTTGGTTTTTTCATTCTTTGCCCTTTTTTATTTCTGTTTCCTTGGGCCAGACACTCTAAGAGCTCAAGATAAACAATTGAGGGGATTACTATCTGGGCAAGACAAACCTTTTGTGGCCAGTAAAAACACTTCAGCTGTATGAAACTATTGTGGCTGACACCGTAGAACTAGCAGGTGTCATTGCAGTGAAGAAACCACACTGATACTCTACACAAATACTAAATACCAGGAAATGTCAATGAGTTATCTTTGTTGCAAGGTTAACGCAGATTCTTGCTTCTGTGGCACCTCTGCTCTGCACTGATGGGCTAGAGAGACCTTTCAACAGCTCCAGGACTTTGCACTGCCTTGTGTAGTTGTTCTGGGGTTCCTATATGTTACCCTAAGCTTTCTTGGCAATGCATCCAGTTCAAAGTTGTTAGCTCAAGGGCGTTTCACACCTATCAAAGCCCTGGAGCTGCCTCCGCTTAGCAAAGCACCCAGTCTCATTCCCAGGGTAACAAGCCACTGCCATTATAAACTCTGCTGTGTTGGGTAGCCTTTACCTCCTCCTCTTTCCTGTACTGAGGGTTGTATTGATCTCAGCAGCTGTAACAAGTCCCCTTTCTGAGTTGGACCCATGTCTTGGCACTGTCCAAAAGGAAGCCCACAGCCAGAAATCAAATACGTGCCATGCTCAAAGTATTTCATTTCAGTGAACTTGTGGTCTACGGCCACCTCTACTTATGTTCAGGCAAGTTCTCTCCAGCAATAGTTTTCAGATAAATTCAGCTCAGTGCAGCTGTATCAAGAATCGCAGGATGTAACCCACTTCCCTGCTGTTGGATAGGGCATGGATGTGGCTGCTTCCACTTGCCTGAGGCCAACTAGAGTGTTCTGTGGAGTGAAAACAAAGAAACTGCTTTTATATCTTTATCTCTATTCTTATGAAAAAAACAACTTCTGTTAGATGCAGTACTTCAGTATTATTCCATGGCTTCTATCTGTTTGCTTAAATAGGTCCATCAGTATCTTCTCTCTGAGAAGCTCCCACCCGTGAAATAGAAGTCCAAATTGCTGAAACATATTCTCTGTTCAAAAGAAGCCTGTGATACAAATAGATCTGTTGTCATATGATGGTATAATCTTACCAAACAGTGCACTGACAGGTTATAATAAGGATGTGTACCTGTCTGTTCACATAGGACTCTTCTTACCATCTTTTTTTATTAAGGAAGAAGGGTGATAAAAATTAAACCCACTTTTTAGTTCAGAATAATCCTGATGAGTGAGTATTTACTGACCATCCCTTCTAAAAAAATATTTTTCTTTTTCGTACAACTTTGAAATAAAATACAAACAGTGAGGACTTTCTAGCATTGTTTTCATCAGAATAAAAATCAAAAAACATTTTGAAGGCATGAGGATTTGCTACTGGCAAAATCACTGGTGAAAATAATTCACGGGGTCTATGATCATAGTATCATAGAATGGTTTGGGTTGGAAGGGACCTCAAAGATCATCTAGTTCCAACCCCCCTGCCATGGGCAGGGACACCCTCCACTAGACCAGGCTGCCCAAAGCCCCATCCAACCNCAAACCTTCTTTTGATGCAGCCCAGGACATGGTTGGCTTTCTGGGCTGCAAGTGCACACTGCTGGCTCATGTTGAGCTTTTCATCCACCAATACCCCCAAGTCCTTCTCCTCAGGGCTGCTTTCGATCCATTCTCCACCCAGCCTGTAGCTGCGCTTGGGATTGCGCCGACCCTGCGTGCAGGACCTTGATGATTAACACATCTCAGTTTCTTTAGGTGGGAAAATCAGAAGGAAATGAGAAATGGATAGTGTAAATATAGCTTGTCCGCACACAGGTTCTGTCTCTCTAGAGGAGGTGCTACCCAGTTTACTGTGCCATTAAGGTTCAGAACAGTTGCCCATTGTGGTCACAGTTCATGACGACAAAGCTATGTTTCAGCTTGTTCTAGCCCACTTCAGCAAAACAAGCTCTAGATGCAAACCTGAGCCTCTGCCACTGACGTCTGAACAGAGTATGGCTATGCCAGGAGGGATTAATTGTAATTACACCATGCGTCATCTTAGATCATTCCTCCTCTGTTGTGCCGCTGCCTTGCAGTCAGTTCTGCATTGGTGCCCTGCTACTTTCAAAGGAGGAGATGGTGGCAGTGGTGTACCTGAAGCACTGCTGCTGTGATCTCAGCCCTGCCTGTTGTATCCTGCTGCCTTGCTGTGTAGGCTGGATAGTGAACCTGGATGTGAGCATTCTGGCTCATGCTTTGTGCTCTTCTGTGCCTCCCCTTTAGAGCGACTAGTGTGGTAGAGAAATACTATGAGTGCTGTACGTACAACTTCCTATTATACAATGCAGAAGTATTAGCCTACAAGTGGGTGTTGGTATTATTTTCCCATGCCAAAGTCAAAGATATTCTACTGTAGAACACTTTCCCAGTGGGGCTATTTCAGTTCAAATCGTTCCATAACTACAAACCTTTAGGTTGACCCTACAGGGCTGGTATGTAAACATGGTTTTTGGAACAAGCAAACTCTGAAGAGGAAAATGTGAGAAATAACACATGGGGTCCAGAACACTTTCCTGTCAGATGTTTTCATTAATGAATGAAGCCTTAGGATTTGAATTTCAGGCTCAGTTTACAACTTGAACCCTATGATTTCTGAACTGATTTTTTTACTTTCCCTCACTTCCTTTTGAAAATGTCACTTATGGGGTAGGCAGTGTATGAGGTATTTAAAAGGAAATCTGCTAGGTTTCCAGAATGCAGACTGTAAGGTCTCTAAGTATCAGGGTTGAAGGCTCTGGTTGGATATTGATTTTGTGAATCACTGATGTGAAATCAGCCAAAGAATTTGAATAATGTGCTCAGAATCACAGAGCATATTTGTAATTGTCAGTGATAAAGGCCATGTTTCTTAAGTGTCAATCCTATGCTTTGACTGTGGCATCGTCCCTTCTCCATTACAGTGATTAAATCATAAAACATTACAGCATACAGAATCATGCTTATTTTAAATCCTTCATAGATTTTTTTTTTTTTTTTGGTGGTGTTGCTTAGGTACCTTTTAGGATACACTGAATTGCTTTATTCCCTAAAAAAGCATTTAAAATCATTAAACAAACCAAAATCACATCTGATGACTTTTAACAGAGACAGTGAAGAGGAGAGGCATTACAGTATGGGGGCTGGCCCTTCAATGACTGTGGACATATGTATTCATTTGGCTGGGAGTTTGGAAAATACCAGTGTGGTGAGGGTGAGGATAGTCCGTAAAAGCCTGTGATTTTATTCTTGGCTTGCATGTTTTCACTGTGAATGAAAATGCAGCATGTGATTCACTTTCTCTGAACTGAGTGAAAAGGCCACAGGTACCAAATTTGAGGGTGCTTTTTATTACCACTTTAGATCCAGAAGCACTATGGAGGTTGTGTAGGTGCTAGTGTAGGAACAGCAGTGCTGCTGGCACAGGGGAACTCCACTCCATCTGCTTGCCAGGAAGACTTGACGGTGAGTGTCTACAAAAAGGAAAGTTCCAGGCATGGGCTAATGGGTCTCAGCAGATCTGCTGGACTGAAATGTCCCCGTAGCACAGGAAATGTCTGGTTTCATCCTTTTTTTTTTTTTTTTTCTTTCTTTCTTTCTTATGCCCTGTGCTAAACCCCAAATCTGTGAGTGCTTATGCACATACTCAACTTTACTACTGTAAATAATTCCATTCAACTCAATGGGGTTATTCATAGTCAAGCTGAGCATGTGTGTTCAATGTTTGCAGGATCAGACACTGCAGAAGCTGGCTGCTGCGCCATTTAGGGCTGGTAATTCCATCCCTTAGGCCCTGGTGTCCTTGTATGGAATGATTTCATTTTATACAGACTTTGCTTCATTTTCCACGTGTCAGCCCTCAGTGTGTGTGCTATTAGTACATACCAGTGCTGAATACTCTTGCCTTAGGTATTGCATTAAAAGAAAGCAACTTAAAAGTGAATGCAAATTTAAATTCAATTCCTGTCCAGTATGCTGTCCTCTTCTAAAACATTCAGAATATTTTAATACAGAAAACAACAATCATCACTTCTGACAAAGAAGAGGCCTGCCTGGTTTATGTTGGATTTTTTTCTTTTCTTTTAAGTGATTTGTAACATGTAAACTGCTAGAAACCACAACAAAGGTTTGGGATGTGCAAATACAGTGAAAAGCAGGCCCCCCTCCCAAGGAACTTAGAGTCAAGCATCAAGCTGTGACAGCTCGAGGATTTGGCCAGAAGGAATTGTATGAAAACACAACATGGATAAGGGGAAGCTTTAGGAAATGTCAAATTAGGGGACTAAAGCTTGTGCTTAGCATAAGGGTTAGATATGAAGAAAAACATGGTCAGAAGAAAGAGGCCTGGAAGGACTCAGAGCAATTACTCATTGCTGTCCCAATTGCTTTCAGTTGTAATCTTCCCGAGTGCTCACAGCTCACTCCAGTTTGACATTGTTTGCAGATGTAGTAAGTCTCTACCAGCTTCCAAATCACAAACGTATATATTGACTAGCTGGGGCCCTAGAGCAGTGTTCTGCATAACACAGGTTGATATACTTTCCAATTGGATAATTTCTCATTGATACCTCATCATTCTGAATATTTTTTTTTCCCTGTGTTGTTTTGCATCTGTCTTATGATGTTGTCGTGGCTTGCCTGTGAGGCTGTTATGTGATACAGCGTCAAAGTCTTAACAAAGCAGCGATTGCTCGTATCTCCACTGGGTTTTAGGCTTGCTGCTTACCTTAAAGGAAAGTAACTTGGACTGAAGTGACTTGTTACAGGCAAATCCCTGCTGAAGCTCCTTATCTACGAGGTGCTTACATAAGAGTTGACTGGTTTGTTCTGGTGTCTTTCCAAGAACTGAAGTGGTAGGCTTTGTCATTTCTAGGATCCTCCTTTCTCTCTATTTTTAAGATAAGCACTGTATTCACCCTTTGCTGTTTATCAAAAGCCTCATCCTTCCTCCACAAGTTCTCAAAGATAATTGCTAATGGCTCTGCAATAGCTTCAGGCAGTTCCTAAAAATATTCTGGGGCTAACTTCACCAAGCTCAAGTCAAACCCCTAGTCTGTTCTCTTTCTTTTCTTGCTCAAATTATGTCTGCTTTGTTGGTTATATTATGCCTAATCCCAAATGATTAAAAGTGTCTGCTAAGAAGATTAGTGGCCTATAATGTCACTGTAAAAGGCTTAAGTTGTTGCTGAGTATAGGTAGTAAGTCAATAATGTGCTGAACTAATAGAGAAGCCAAGAAATTGCGGGACATCTTAGAAGCCAGAACAAGCAGAGAGTATTGAGTAGAAAATAAGTGATAGTGGGAGAGTTCAAAGGTGAGGGATGTCATGAAGGAGCTGTTTTGCAAGGTTATTCTGACAGTGGAGCAAATCTACAGTCCTGAAGACCACAGAATGGAAGATTACAGCGTCTGTAGTAGTGCGTAGTTAAACATTGATATCTCTTAATGCAATGATGTCTTAGAGAGTTTATTTGCTTTGGGAAAAAAAAAAGAAAAAAAGTGGAGACTTCAGTGTAGCCTCAATGCAAGGATCCATAGAGAAGGCTGTGTCACTAATGCCTGTTACAGGCTTGAGATGCTGGGGCCAGTTCATGAGTAACAGACTGGCTCCCACTTGTGCCTCACATGATGTAAGGGTTAGTTCTGACCAGCTCAGGTATCTTGAAAGCAGTTAAGCTCTGGCTATGCTGACATTTTAATATGTTTTTGTTGAAACGTACTGGTTGTCATTCAGTCTGAGTGGAAATAGGAAGAGGCAATTATAAAAGGGAATGATACATGACAGTGCATACAACTATGTATGGAATTGTTCTTGTTCCATCCTCTACCTCCTGCTTTCCATGGAGGGAAGCATAAAGCTCAGTGCTGTAGGTCTTGTCTATGAATATTCTTACCTGAATGGGAACCATTGAGAGACAAGGTTTTGAAGGATCAGCTCTCCAACTCAAGACCACTTATTTTTCGAACATTTTGTTTAGTTACAGAAACTGCTTAGTTATATGAAGCCTCATTTATTCCTTTTTTCTCTTTGTCAGGATCAAGTACAAAAAGCAGTGTCTTTCTCGGCTCTATGTCTTTCTAAAGATGTTTAGTTATAGCTTAATTAAAATGTCTGTATCTAACCCACTAACAAGAATATTTAACCTGTTTTCTGTGGTCAGTTATTGTGAAAAGGGCTTGGAAAGCTATCACCCTTCAACAAAAATGCACTCAGACATCACATCCTGGTTTCAGATAACTCGGATTATTTACAGTACTAGCTTTCTAACAGTTAATTAGTGCATGATCTTGTTACCAAGGATGATGAAACTGATTCGTCTGTCTGTTAAACAAAGAGCTTTGTAGTTTTTTTTTTTCACTTGCTTTGTTCCAGCATTGCTTTATACTGTGTATAATTTGTTCTGATTTATTCTATTATTAATTGCCCATACAGACTGCATTGTAGTGGTCATTTTTAACCATGGGTATTCCAACCTGTACCTTTTCCCTAAGGATACCGATGTCTAAGTGTCATAGGTACTAAGTAATTTGCAAAGCAGATATGACTTCATTTTTACTACTGAAAAGTCAAAAAGACCTGGAGTCATAAAGTTAATTAATGACTGGAGTTATTTTCTTGTCTGTGCAAATTTCCTGAACAGATACAGTTTTCCATTCTAACTGTGGTGGTTTATCAATTGGTAAGGAGAGAGTGTATGGGTGAACTATCTAATCAAAGCATGGATAAACACCAGATACTGGGAAAATTGAAGAATGAGTTTGTGAAAAGGGAGGGGAAATAATTTTTTATTTAATAATTTTTCTACTAGTCAAACTATCTTGACTCAGGCCATGTCAGCAGGTGAAAAGGTAGTTGATTAGAGGAATGGCATATTCTTCTCATGTATTATAGAAAAAAACTAAAGTACCTGGGCAGTTGCTGTAGTCAGGTGAGCTGCAGAATTCGAGTTTAATAAAAGTTCTGTGCATTTACAAATTATTTATTTTCATAGCACAGTGAAATAATACATTTACCAGTGAAGAGACAAAATACCTGTTTGTATATGGTATAATCATAATGACTTTTGAAATTCATAACAATTAAATATATTTTGAAAAGATAGAGTTCTGCAGACACACAAGAAAGTTGTCAGTATGGCAATCAATCAAATGCTGTGCCATCCTCCTGCTGGTAACTTGGGGTAACAGTTAAGATCTGCAAGACAAGACTGAAAAGGTGTCAGTCCATAGTCTACGAAAGAGAAATCAGAAGAAAAATTAAAAAAGTCATCAAATACAGACAAGATAGCTGCAAAATGGAAAAGAATGAATGATTCCATATGTTATCTGTGCATAGCACTGGAGTTGCAGCAAGTGATATTTAGACTGGATGCTAGCAAGGCCTCATTTAATAGCTGAGGTAGGTAGCATTCACAGAACGATTCTGCAGCCTTTAGGTGACAAGGGAGAAAACTGCACAATCACTGCGTCAAGAATCATATAGGCACTGCTGATCCTGTCTCGGAGCAGGAGAGGTTCCTTCTGGACCTGTATTCTATGATTTCCTCTAAATGGGGCTCAACAAACCAGAGCCCCTTCAGGCAACTAAAATGGCAAGGGCTTGCTGAAATGCAGCAGCAGGCTATGTCCCTGAGTAAGGCCTATATGTTTAGGGAATCTCCAGTAGCGTGGTTAAGCCTTGTCTGATTGTCTTGAGTCTCAGGAATACCTATCATGAGCCAGGATCATGTCTTTGGGAATCAAAATAGGCATCCTACGAGAATCTCCTTGAAACCTGGTGGGGGGAGGGGCGGGACAGAACCCTCAAACAAACAAAACAAAACAAAAAGTCTTAATTGCTGTTTCCCAGATCAGTATTTTTTAGGACTCCTGTTGAAATTTGTTGGGGCACTTTGAAACTACTTTAAGGAAGGAACTAAAAGGATGAACTGGAATCAGCTAACCTTATACGTGTGAGTGTTGTGAAAGGTGCTGCTCATATTCTTCAGCGCTAACTGTTATGGTACCTGGGTTCTGCTCACATAGAGTCTTCCTTCACTAAGGAGTCTCTTTCAGGCAGGAAAATTGCCAGTTGAGCTGCATGATGTCTGAACTTGTTTTCTGAGGCCTGAGCTTACAACTTGAGTGCTTTTGCTTGTGAAATCCCTAAGACAATATTGTATCCCCTCTCTCTGTGTTTGGCTCCATCAGACCGAGGTGTGGAACCTGAAGATAGCCACAGAAAAAGAAACTTACATGCTGATCACTGTAGATAATGGACCAATGTGAAATATGTAATCTCTGTATGGTAGGTTTCTTGCCTTTTTAAATTTTAGATCCAAATGTTATGAAGAACACTGACATTAACACCATAAAACTGATAAAGACATTTTCTGATGACCAGTGATGATCTGCTTGATTTAGAATATTTTCTGAAATTGGCATTCATGACTTTGTAGGGAAAGATTTTCTGTCTTCTTCCTGTAGTATATCTGGTATGTTAAGACTAATCCATGAAGCTTTCAAATTGATTTTAATTCCCCCCAAAGGAATAGAGGGTTAAAATTAAATGAATAGCAGCAGATACACAGCGCTCAGCATGCAAGATACTGCCTTGGCCAGCTATAATGAGAAGTCTAATAATTCTTCTCATCTCTCCTACTTTGTAAGTTCATTAGAAGCAGACATGAGATAGAATCGTAGAATCATTTAGGGTGGAAAAGACCCTTAAGACCCTCAAGTCCAACCATAAACCTAGCACTGCCAACTCCACCACTAAACCACATCCCTAAGTGCCATGTCTATGCATCTTTTAAATACCTCCAGAGATGATGACTCAACCACTTTTCTGGGCAGCCTGTTCCAGTGCTTCATAACATTTTCAGTGATGAAGGATTGTAACAGGTGAAATATTTCCTCCTCAGAATTCACGGTTGTCTATATGAACAGCAGTGCAGTTCAGTGGAAGAAGGCCATTTACTAGTCCTTCTGAGTAGCATTGTCTCCTGGGACACCTGAAGAGAAACATACCTAGGAATTGGTAGTGGCACTGTCAAACCGAGTAACTGTGGTTTCCTGCTATATGCTATAACAGATAGTGGGTAGGTGCTGCCAATGTCTCAGCTCCACATGCAGCAAGTTGCATTCACTTAGTGAAGCCCCAGATGTTTTCCACCAGTCAGCTCACCTGCTATCTGGTAAGGAGCTACGTGTTATGAATTACCACCTGCAAGCTGTTCAGAAGTGCCAGCTTGTTGGAAGTGTAAATAATTTAGTTATTTGCTACAGGAAATTTTAGGATGTGGATTGCAGAGGGCAGAGTGAATAATCCAAATCTGGTATTGCGACTTGGTAAGGATGTGTTCCTGACAAGGTATGTTTTTCAAATATGTGTTTAATGACTCAGGTTGAATCACTTGATATTCAGTGAAGTTTATGTTTGGATCCTCAAAGATACAAGCTGCCCAAATTAGGAATTAAGCACCTTAAAAGGTATAGGGGTAAAATACTATTGACAAGTACTGATAAATAATTTTCTGAGAAGCTCTACGTGGCAGATAGGCATGCAGGTGAAAGTTTACTGGGAGGCCAGAATATAAGCGAATGTGTTTGCTGTGTGTATTTGAATGAGCTGTTCTTGGCGCTGCTCTACGTGGAGCATGTTTTTACCTGCTCTCACTTATTTTAAAAGTATCGCTGGACTCAGCTCTTTTTTTTTTTATTTATTTTCCTGTGGGATCATAAATACGTGATGTGGTGAAAGCATGATAACTCTGCAGTGTCTGCTCTGAATGCAGCTGGCTGCAGAGTGATTCTGCTTAAGTTATGACATCCTGAGGCAGCTCCGTTTATGCCAACAATGACACTCTGCACCAGGATTTTAATGCAGAACCAGATCTTTTTTCTTTCTTAAAGGCAAGAAAGCACTTTAAGTGGGATGTAAAAATATTGTGGCAGTACATCTGTGTGTGTGTGTGTGTTGGAGGAAGGTTTTTTTTAAGGCTTATCAAGTATGTTTAAAGGGAAAGAGCAAATAATTCTTTCTGCAAGTAGGACTAACTGTGAGAAAACTTTGCTGAGCTTGGTTCCCAGATCTGATTTTGCTTATCTATGCTTACACGAATCTGAAATATCTGCACTGAAGTCATTGGAGCTGCACTGAATTAAGCGATTGCAGAATTTACATCAAATGGTCTCCAGAGCTGTTTGTGCTGCTGTAAGCAGTTACAATTCATAACAGTAAATGAGCTAATATGTGTATGGGACATTCTTTTTGGATAGTGTGAGATACAGAGACTGTCAATCTAATTCTCATGAATGGAATTTTCTACAGCAACACTCAGAAAATCTCATTTCATCATAGTGGGACTTAGGGAACTTAGAGATACAGGAAATTCACTTTTAGCTAAAAAAAAAAGTAAAATATTTCCTTCGTTGATATCTGCATGATATTCTTGTGATCTTTTTACAGTCCTCAGTTAAGGCATAAAGCTGACAATCTTTCAAGTCATTTCTGTCAGCTAAAATAGGCCTGATGTTAAGAGGCCTTGTTACTGCAAAACTAGCCTTTTCTCTTTCTGGTTCAAGGAGCAGAAACAATATTTTATTTGGATTGCCCTATCTCTAGGGAAATAATAACTTACACATACACCCTTTGAACTAGTTAAGGGTTTGATGCAACTTTTTTGAAAACTAACAGTGTTCCCCACAAAGCATTAGATTTACTGTGTCTAACTTTAGATGTGATGTGTTCGATCAGAGATTTTTCCTTAGGCAACAGCTAACCACAAAGCTAAAGGAAATCAAAGCAAGAATCGAAGCATTTTGTGGAAAGCCATCAGCCTCTCTTCTCCCTTGCATCCTCTTTCCCTTTCTCTGATTAATAGATTTTATTCATTTAGTATTGTAATGAGTCTTCAGTCACCTATCCTTCAGCTGAAAACAGCATTACCACATTGCCAAATATAAATTTCTAGGAAAAAAAAAAGCTACAGCTGTAAGTCCAAGCCTGCTATTCATTTTTCTTTCTCCCTCATTAAAATAGTGTAATGTGTGTCCAATACTGGTTCTTCAAGAGTGTGAAGCTTATAAAAGTGTTGCAGTTGTTTGCAGTTATGAGATCCAAAATGTATACTCAGCATATCCAACATGCAGAGCACTTAGTGTGTGAAGATGCCGTATAAATCATACATTGTATTAAAAACCATGACACTGACATATAACCATGAGACTGGGGGAGGTGTATTTTTCCAGGTACAAACATATCTACTAGCTAAGTTGGAAAATAGTTAAACTTGACTGACTGCTTACAGGAAAAGAAATTCAGTGTCAATGCTTTCACGGGCATAGAAATAAACAAAAAGAAGTCCATGGTTGGTCATATTCATTTTTCACAAATGAATATCTTTTGCAAGAACAGCAGAAAGATACAACCTGGCTTGAAGTTTTGGTAAAGAGTTATTAAATGAGTTCAATTTCTACAAAGCTGTTCCAATAAGATAACATAAGCAAACATTATGTACACAGTAGTCAATAAACAGAAAGTTGGTTTCAACCTAGCAGCAGTGATTTGTGTGACACAGGCTCAGGCTGCCAGTGTGAAGCCATATATTTTGGTACAACATAGAACAGTGAATGCAAATCAATCTCTGCTAGCAGAAGCAAAGAGAGAGGCTATAGTGCTAAGGCTAATTCCAAATAGACGAACTCAGGCCAACTGTTCGATTTCTTTATGCCTGTCACCAGTCTTGGCCAATGTGACTAAAGCCAGGTCTGACACTAAAAGCTAGAATGGTTTATGGCCTTTGGCTGCTTGGCTGTTATGCTTGTGCTCAGGGTCTTTGTGATACGTCATTATTATGAGAGACTATAAATACAACATACACAAGGCAATCTGAAGAGCATCCTACCAGTGTCCAAAGTACCCTTCTGTAGGATCCTTTTACTGTGCTCCATGTCCTACAGATGCTCTATTCAAGGTCAAGCTTCCATGGTTTTCCATTGCAATAATAATTTTCTATTCCGTAAATTTATTAGGATTTTAAACCAATCTGTCATTGCTTCTCAACTTTGTCACCTTGCCACCTTTCCATTAAAATGGAAATAGTGCAGTTGTGTGTCTCTTTTAGGACTGCCCTTATCAGAGGGACAGTTAAGGAGATGGACTAGTGTTTTTGGGACTGCGTGTGAAATGAGTACCTGCTGCTGGGAAGTGGTCCAAGTGCCCATCAGGAATGATCAGAGTAGCAGCAGAACTTAAGGCTTGGAGGAGATGTTTCTCTGATGCAAGAAAAAAATATTATTTGTAATCATATTCTAGAAGCTTGAAATCCTGTAAAGCTCTTGATTAGCGAGTCATTGCTTTTTCTATGAATCTATAAGGGAGAGGGGACATTGCCCAGGTGGGAAGTATGCCCTTCAGTTGAAGGTGGAGATTCTAGATTTTGTGCCAAAAATAAGAGGGGTTTCTGAACTAATGGTTTTCCAGGTGGGCCAGCAGAGCTCAGTCCTGCCTTTCTTGGCTGCATGTGACCTCACCTCAAAGTACAATGAAGAGGGAGCACTTCACTGATGTGGGATGGCTTTCTAGAGACTTTTTTTCTGAGCTCTGAAGGAGCACTGAAGCACATTGTTATAAGTGCAGGTCTTTTAAAAAAGCCGCAAGTGGGGACCTCTTCTAAGACTGATATGCTTAAATTGATGCCATTACGGTGCAAGTAACAACTGCAAAGGCTTTGGCCTCACAACCTTCCTTGGCTCTTTGACTTGTGCATTGTATAGGAACAAGGATGGATTTCATTACTACCTAAACAGGCACAGGATGTGGAGTTTGGTAGCTTGACAGGCCTCCAAGAGGCCTAGATTTTATTTTCCTGTTGTACATTATCTTACTGTATTTTGCACATGTGTGGGGAAACGTACCAATGGGTGGAAGGGTCAGAATGTCAGGAGATTTACTGGTAATATTTAAACAGTCTTTGTAGCTGCAAGAACATATTCAGTAATGTAAAACTGGGTAAGGCTTGAAAAGATCACTTAAATTGTGTCGAATAGGATTGTAATGTGCTAATGTTTGTGCACTAGCTCAAATATTTGTCAAAGTCCATGTAAATATGGTGGTAAGATGCTAACTTGACCAGTGACATTTTGATTTATTTGATGGTATCTTGATTTAAAAAGAAAAAAAAGTTGAGTATTAAAAAATCAGAAGAGGTTTAATAAATTTCAAAACCTATCAATACTTAAATATTCATTTGTCTTAAAATAAATATATTTTAAAAAGAGGAAACTTTACAGATATTGACTTCCTCTGTATCAGTCAGTTTGGTTTAGGTACAGTACAGATACGAAGGGAAGCTATGTGGGCCCAGCAGCACCCAGTTACCCATGGACTAAGTAGTCATGGGACTTAATTTCCCAGACACTTGGAAAACCTCATCTTGCATTCTGCAAGAAGTATGAATGCCATACCGTCATACAAAAATTAAAAAAAACCTCTTCAAAATTCATTGATTGAGAAACATATTTGGGTGTGGGCAGTTACAAAGCTGTGTTAGCAAGTGCCTGTTCAGCTGCACTGTGGGAATTAGCCTCGTGTAGTCTCTGCTTCCCACAGTTGTGAGGTGATAGAAAGGTGTTAGTTTAAACTGCTTACTCGGGTGCAGCGGGGATGTATATAGCTGCATACTTTGGATGGGCCGATGGACTGCCACATGCTACTTTGCAGTGTCAGGATCACTTTCAATGCTCTGCTAGCCTCCTGGTCTGCTTCTCAATGCAACTTCTTGGTCCTTTCCTTCAGTCTGCTTTGTTGGGACGTGCCTCTGGAATAAGTTGGTCTTAAAAAGTCAAATTATTTGTTCTCTAGCTACTTGTATACATCTCATACCTTGAAAAGGAGGGGGAATGTAGATTGCAGACTTCCTGAGTAAGAAAAGCGTGGGCCACAGAGTCTCTTGAACTGACTTCCCTTGCTCTTACTGTGTCTGTTTTGAAGTCTAAGTTTAATCTAACTAGGGACAGAATTATTCCTGTTGTACATGAAGTCTGTATCCCCTCCTCAGTATACATTTGCCATCAGGGACAATCCCTCAAATCCATTCTTGGTGGGCACTGCTGACAGTTCTCCTCCTGGGTCTTAGGAAGCATGAATGACAACACTGGAGTGGCATCATTGCCAAGTTTGTCCGGGACCTTTTCTGTAGAGCAGCCTGGACCACGTGTTTTCCTCACTTCTCAGTGAGGCTCTTGCTGTGCCTTTGCCTAGTGTGTTTCTCAGCAGAGCCTACTTTTGCTTTCCGTGCTGCAGCAGCCATGTAAATTTGTCCTGCAATGGGATCTAAGAGGTGATATAAGCCCACAAGCCTCAGAGATCCAAGAATCCTTTCCCAGGCAGCAATACAGATTTGAAATGGAGATTTTGCGTGGACAAGTGGGCTAGGAAATGGGCTTTGCAGAAAAGAGTGATGGCTCTGGTGTCTGGGTTCCTGGTAGGAATGTTGGCAGAGTTCTAGCAGGCAACTGAAATAGATACTACCTCAGGAACAAAGACACTGTGGGATAGTTGCTGGAGGATTGTTCTTACCAGGACCAGTCATGTAGCATCTATGCTGGCAATCTACCGTCAAAGAGTACTTAGTTTCTGCTGTCTTATTTTAGTAACACAGTCTAGACTTTGTTACCAGGAATCATGTTTGGGCCTGTTAGCAAAGGTAATTTGGACTGGCAAAGATTTATAGCATGCTTCTTTCTTGAGAACTGTAGGAAGGATAGAAGGAATGGCATTGGATTTGTCCCTACCTTATTGCCTGAAAAAACCCATGCTGGTGGTGCTGAGTCCCCTGCTTTTCATCCTGTGAGCTTGGTGTTCTTGAGGAATCTACATTTGACAGGCATCTTGTGTCAGCGGCATGCAGGTGACACACAGGTCTCTCTCACCAAAGCCAAAAAGCGTGGACTTGCCTTACTAGAACCAGGGAGAAAGTGGGCTCAAGGTTAGGACATCTGTCTGAAGACAGAGTGGAAGAGCCACTGTCTGCGGTCTTTAGTCAGTATGACAGTGAAAGCACAATCCCTCCTCTCTTTTATAGCGCGGCCTTCTGGCTTGGTCACTCTGCTGCTCCTGAAGACACACCTGCAGCTGTGAGTGGCTGGAGTGGCTTTTCACCATGGAACCTTACTTCTTTCTGCTGAGCCTCACAATAATCTGTGTTTCCCTCCTTCAGACTAGACTATGGAACTGCAGGCATAGTGATCATGCATAATGGCTAGTTTGTTTAGTAGTGTCCAACCCAGCAGTAACACAAGTGCTCTTTACCTCACATCACAACCTTTTTTTTTTTTTTTTTTTTTTTTTTTTCCCCCTGTGTATCAGTCATAGTAATGGCAATAGCAACAGGTACCACCACTGGAAGTATTGCTATGGATACATGTATCACATAGTCTGGGAATGGCTGCTCTGTTGGATCTAGAATACGTCATTTTTATTGCCTTGTGTCTCCAGCTGAAATTTTTGTTCTGTATTTGTAGAGTATCTAGCACAGACATAGCCAGTGCCTCAAAGAATACAGTCACAGAAACAAGTCTTGCAAATGGGCAGGGTAAGTAAACAAGAGGGATATTTTTTATCTATGTCTATAGGAAGTTGTCACTGCAGGTCAGCAATTTCACCTGTGTTAAGTGCCGTGAGATTGGAAGGGGAAGAATAAGAGAGCTCAGGGGATGCTTACAGAGAACTTCGGCTAACTGTGAGAAGCTGCAAGAGGAAAGTGCAGGGGTCTGGTTTGAAAATCTAATGGAGGGGACAGAAGAGTCTGATGTGATGGGAAACCAGAGATGAGAATAAAGGTGCGGTATTACAGCAAATGTAGCTGAACTACTGGGGGCTGCCTTGGTCCTTTCTCCCTCGAGGGCTGAGCCAGCCAAAAATTAATCCTTTTTTTTAGGATTGGTTTTCAGCTGGCTCACTCCCTGAGCAATTGCAGAAGCAGCAGAGAGGTAAATGGTAGCGTGCAGGAGAGCAGGACTGCAGCAGCCCAGATTCAGATTAAATTATACAGCCATGGGACCACATGCCAGCCTTCTGACACTGAGTGAAACATAAGAGGTGCAAGTGAAGGAGACTCACTAGTTATGAGTTGATTTTTCCTTACTGCCATAAGCTTGGCAAACAGCTAATATGATCTCGCTCTCAGTGACTAGGTTTGAAGAGAGCATTTCAGTGGTAGAAATAAATTGTGGGACATACTCCCTTGTCTTGAGCAATGTGCAAAACTTGAAACTCGGTAGTAGCAATAAGCACTAGGATTGTAACTTTTCTCTAGCTAAGACATCTTAAGAGGGCAGTGATATAATAAAACACTTGAGGTATTTTGGGTATAGCTTCTCACAGGGGAAAATCTTTTCCCTATAGTAGCCAGAGGGAATCTATAGTAGCTAGACACGTTCAATTACTTTTACTTCTGCTCTGAGACACAGCGGAATTTATCATCTCTGTCACAAAGCTGTCTTCTTTTGATGGAACCATTTTTATCTACTCTGAGACTTCTCCAAAAATCCTGTTGGCAAAAGAATTTTACTTTAACTAAAAACTGAGAAAAGGGAAAGCCAGATGTACTCTTGAAAGCTAATATTTCTGGCTCTAGAAGGAATTGTTTTCTAAATAACATAAGTCCTTGCAGTCTGTTCCTGCTAGTGCCAGAGTTCTTTGGGGAGTTATTCTAAACCCTAGTCCTCAGCAAAGTAAGCTTTCCTCCAGCCAAGTATTAGAGTTAACCTCCAAGCTTTATTTTTATCTACAGTTTTCTTGGCAAATTATGAAGCTTATGTTTGACATTTTATTTCCCCCTACAATCTTCTATCTATGGTTTGTATTACACTTTGCAGAGCTTAGAGTTTATACAGGGTTTTGGGTTGGTGATACAAATTCTAATAAGTTTCTGTATAACCTAATTTAGAAGCTTAAAGCAAGCTATATCCTGTATTGGAAGATATGTGCAGAGCTTTGCTGAACTGATGCTAGTGTTGAATGAACAACTATTTTCAGTAGTGTTTTGGTTTTCTTTCAAGTGAAACTGTAATGGAGAAGTTGGAGAGCAAATTTCTTACTGAAAACAACTGTGCTGTTACAACAGTAACACTTAAATATCTTGGAGGATCTGAGACTAGAGGCCAAACGAGAGGCCCTAACATTGTCATTATTATGTATATTTTCTTTGAGAAATCAAATCTTAGCAACAAAACCACTGGTTTTACTAAGTCAGAACTGAATGTGTAAACCTGATTTTTGTATCTGCTGGTGTAAGTGGATGTTTTACTCACAGCTTAAGCAGGACTGATTATCAATGAAATTGCCAAAAGTGCTCCAAACCACACCACACTGCTGAAAATAAAAAAGAGTTGTCTGTCTATGTTTTTACTTTGACAGAACAGTATAAATAAAAGCTTAAGACAAATACTGATGGGGAGATAAGGTGGAATGCCAAACCATTGATAGTGCCTGTTGCATTCAAAGTTCAGCAGGGGGGTGGCAGTTTTAAACTGGGAAGTCTCAGATGGGTGTGTTAAACAGACTTCTAGTACTGGTTTAGATCCAGAAATTGGGAAGGAATAAAATAAGAACTATTTCTTGGCTATAAATGGCAACTCCCATAAAAGGCAAAGGAGGTCATAGAATGTCAGCAACTGTCCGAGGGTCTGTCTATATGGGCTATTTCTCACCAGGGTGATTAGCCCCAGCAGAGTGCCATGCTAATGTGCCAACTAGATTCTCAATTCAGAATGGCCTCATCTCTGGTGAGCTTTTTTTCCCCCTGTCTCTCCCTGCACACTTTGAGATGATGTACTGCTATTACCTAGGCTGTACATGGACTGCTTGACATGGATGAAGTCAAGCCAGGGTAGCCAAAATGATTTACAAAAGCTGCAAATCTTTAATAAGGGAGACTTTTGCTCAGAGTGTATCTTGTCCAGGGAAGCATGAAACAGCAGAGACTGTACTTGGCTTTTTCTACCCCTTCTATATCCAGGCCAAGATGTTCTTGTTTTAGACATATTTAGTATGGGTCTTTATATTCAAATAGTGTTGGAGTATTAGAACTATAAATGGGGGTGGGGGCGGGAGGGGGTGGGGAAAATACTTTCTAAGCTCAAATAAAACAGATAAACAGACTGCAGGAGAGTTAAGTGCTGTAAATGGCATCTTGAAAGTGGGTATATGTTAATTATAAGTGCAAACTTACATTTAGATCACTAATAGAAATCATCAAAGTAAACATCCTAAAAATCAGCTTAGCCTAGGAAGTTTTAGGTCCTGCTGCTGTTGTCTTATGATACTTTGTACTTGTGGCAACATTCTTCCTTCAGTGCCATAAGAACTTCCATTCTCCTGGAAATGGTGATAACACTTGTTTCAAAAATCCTTTTATAGCCATTGATAAAATGCTTAAACCAGGATAGTGAACATTTTTTTTTTTTTTTTTTTAAAGAAGAAAGAATCTGAAAAATTGTATCAAAGCTAGAGGTGAATGGAAATTCTCTGCAACTCTTCACAAAGACTACTGAGTCTGATGTGTCTCAGAGCCACTGCTTTTAGTTAGTATTACTTCTAGGGAAATAACACTTATGTCACTGTGGATAATCCTGTGAAAAAGTGAGCTCAATGTTCAGTGGTGGGCAAACTAACCAGCAGAATATTAGAAATTGTTAGGAAGGGAATGGCAAAAAAAAAAAAAAAAGAAGATACTCTTACTTTAGTATTAGAAACCTGTAGTTTCAATCCTGTACACAGCTGTGCCTCAGAATACAGCAGGGGAGACAGGGGTTCAGTGGTACAAACTGACTTTTATGCAAAGGAGGGACCATAGTGACCTCGTCTCATTGGTCACCCCTGTCCTCAGGAAAAGATAGCCTCTTCCTCAGAGACATAGAATGACAGAATTTTACAAAATTGCATGCGATACGGGGAAAAATGGCAAGAAATGGATATTGACTATTTCTTGTAACTTAACTGGGAACTCCAACTTCTTCAGTTACAAAGCAGTTTAAACACAAAAGGCAGTTGTTTGATCAGCAAAAGTATAAATTCATTCAAATACATGTTGGAGAAAATCATGGCGAATTTGTCTATTGGTAGCTCTTGAACATGGTGATCTGGAGAAAGCTTTCAGACTACAAGATCCCTACACTGGTTGCTGAGAACTGGGAGGACGTACCAGGGGAAAAAAATCGTACTAAAATTGGTGGGTTTATTTTTTTGTTTGTTTGTTTTTTGCTAAGCCTCTGCTACAGGGCAGTGTCAGAAGCAGAATATGGAACATAAAGAGCTATGATTTGATCCAGTATAGCGGTTTTTACCAGCTTACGTTTCTTCTTGCAGGTACCTGGAACAGTGAGGCTAAATGAAGTGTGTGTCCTACATAATACCATGCCTGAGGGAGTAACACAGGGATCCTTGCTTTGTTTTGTAATTTAGACTGGGAATACAGTTAGCGCATGCAACAGTCACCAAAGTAAGCAAGAGTTTTGTAACTGGGACCTGACTTAAAATAAGAGTCATGACTTAGGTTCAAGATTTATGCCTGTTTTCTTAATTTTTTTTCCAGGTTTGGCTATTTCAAGTTTAAATTGCTACATGTGCACTAAGTGAAGAGCCTAGATCTTCTTAAATTTTAGAGTAACCCTTGTAACCAGTTTGGCACATGTGGCGATCTAGTCACCAATACAGACATCTGGTTAAAGATGTACAGCATTTCAGGTTAAGTAGCCCAGTTTAAAAGATGTAATTTTTTTTGTGTCATGTAAATCTCCTTCCCAAGTAATCAATTTCCATATTCTGTTTCCAGGTATTTTCTCTTTCCTCATTACGTAAACTTAATTTCTCCAGCTATTGGTTCTACTTTAAGGCTTTAAAAGAGGAAATCTAACATACCAAATGACATTTTCAGATAGAAAGTTGCCAGAAAAATAGTAAATAGTACTCAATAAATAGGAATTCCAATATATTTCATAAATTATCTAATATCTGATTTTACTAAAGTTACTTTGGATGAATTCCTGAGTGAATGTTGTGTGTGAAACTTTCTGCTATGCTAGGTAAGCTGCATGATCACAAAGAGAAAAGTGTTGTCCTTCAAGAAATCTGACTTTTCTGTTATCAGACAGGAATTTGAGACTGTCTGACTATGGCGCACCTTTAAAATAGACCATAGTAAAGAACTAACACCGTGAAGAGTATAAAGAGCATTTTAGCAGCACAAAGGTAGTATGGTCTATCCCATGTACTTGTAAAGCTGTGCAGAACAAATTTTTGCAATAAGAAATAAACAAGAAATGAAACTCATGGTACAAAGGAATTTTGAAGGCATCTGCATGGAATCTGAACGTGTCAGTACAGCCAGATGATTTTTGAAGATGGGATAAAATTTTAATTTTGCAATTTTGGAGGAAGAAAATCCAAGAAACTCTTTATCTTTTCTGTCTGAATTTTGATGTGGATAGACTCCAACTTGCCTTCTCAGCTCTTCCCCCCATTAATATCAATCAATCAATCAAAAACAAAGACACTTTTGAGATAAAATAATTACATTTTACTAAAACTGAAAATCCATGTGGTCTGGCTATAGGCATTCTAATCCTTTGCTAGACAAATGCAAATAGATTAGCAAACTTTTACTGAACTTCTGTAATTTTTTTTTTTTTTTTCTGAGATTGGCCTGTAACTTTACAGGCAAATTGTTTTGCAATAGCTGCTGAATTAAGGTGAAGTCCATAATTCAGATCTGAAACTCTCAAATGCAACTTCTCCATAATTGGAAATTCAGTGCCTAGATGTCTGTCAGGGACACAGCTATTTGCATCTTGCCAAAAACAACTTAGTGGTTTGCAATCACAAGGGAAAACTTAGCTTCCCAGCTGGCTGATGGGATGTAATCTGACTCCCACTCAGTTACCAGAGTGCCGCAGAAACATGCGTTCCATTTGTTGACAGAACAATTGTCTTGGATAGTATTTACTTACAATTTGGTACTTTCGTAAATACGATAAGAACTTAACGTCATATAGTACAGAAAGTGCAGGTAGCAGTTTGCATTGTCACTGTGATGGCCTGGGGCCATCACTTCTAAGCACACTGCCAGCTCACTCAGTAAATCCTCTAGACTGTAGTACAGGCAATTTAGGAATTGAGACAGATCATGCTGTACCTTGCTTTCCTTAGCTGGCCATTCTCATTTCTGGCTGCTTGCTTCTTGCTCTAACCCTCATAGCTTCTTTGCCCAAAATTGCCTAATGGGTGGGATTTGTGCCATGGCGATTTCCAGACTGGAAATAGAGTAAGTCATTAGAATAGAAAGCACATGCGTGGAGGAGTCCTGAATGACAAGAACAAGAGTGCACTTCGACAGTAGCTCAGGAAAATATTCAACTGTGATCTGATTTTTCTAGACTCTTTCGTGGTCATCCCACCTCTTAGGGAAATCTGATGAATGCTTCTTCATTAAGAAAAAGATACAAGAATAGATCACATCACAAGGACCTGGAAAGTATTACTTTGTTTTGTCTTATCTATTGGTGATTTGCTAGGAGTCATCTTTGCTGAGAAAAATATTTGGAGGGACAGTAATCTCTGGATTTGTGCTGTAATCGCTTTATCTCCTGAACAATGCAGCTAAATTTGCCATTGATTCTTTTTCCTTTCAGTTGAGAATCTTCATGTAGGACATTGTTATGGTATTTATTCTTTAGAAGTCTCAGACAGGAGACTTGAACTTTCTAGAAGTCACATTTACACGAGGGACTTCAACAACAGTCCCCTCATGAGGTGGTTATAACGTCAGTAATTCCTAATCTGATTTGCATTAGGGAATACATACAGCTCATTAGCACAACCCACCACAGCAGCTCTGTTGTCTTAAAGTTAATTACAGCTTAACAAAATGTGGGACATGAATTTGACTTGTAAATAAATGTTCCTTATATCCATTCTCCTCTATCAGTGCCAGAAAACCAGAGATAGTGGGGATGATCTATGCAGTAAATATTTCTCTGTAAGTGAGGGAGGAAGCAAAGTAGGCTGCCCACTTCCTCCCCCAAAAATTCATGAAGTGGTGCCTGGTGGGATGTGTAACCTCATTTACATCAGCCATGTCCTTCATCAACAAACATATTTTTCATTATTCTTTCCATGCTCTGTTAAAAACAACATTCAAATCTATTCTCTCTCAGGAGGCCAGGAGTGAAAGAGGTTTTCCTCCCTGTCTTACCAGTATATTCTTGCCAACTCCAATCTTCATGCTTAATTCCGCTTTTAAAGTAAAGGTTTGCTAACTCTTGTGGAGAAAACAGAAATATATAGGGTTATGCTTGAATGTCAGAGTTGAAAAATGCAATATTTAATAAATTTGATAATATTCAGTAAGGCACTTAATTTGCAATCTGTAATTAGATAATATTTTATTCTAATTTGATTTATTATAATGATTTATTTAATATCAAAGGACTATGACTTTGTTATATTGCTGTTTTCTGTCCCTAAGTACCTTACTTCTCAAGACCTGAAACTTCTCGAATATAGAAGAAACGTATCTGAAGTTAGACATGCTTTTTGGGTAGGTTCTTGATCAGAAAGCAAAGACCACAACAGCAAATTGAAAGCTTAGTACATAGTAAAGATACTTAATTTGGAAAGGTAGCGATTTCATAAATATAGTGTCTATTTTTGTTATATTTTTTATCCCAGTTACATAGTTTCATTAACAAAAAATAAGCTACTGATAGCATACTGAGTAAAGAATGGTTCTTCTGATAAAAAGTTAAAAAACTCCACCACTGTTATGTTTAAACTGATTCTTGAAAGAAAGGAAAATTACGTTAATGCAGATGATGTTACAACTGTTTTTAAAGGTATAGTCACGAGATTCTGGGTGAAGACCTTGTGGTATGACATTGTGAAATAGAAATGCCAACTCTAAAGGCATTTTGTATGTAGGTAACTGGCATGTACTTAATTGGCCGTTTTGGAACTGAGTCCAGAGGGTGTCCAAACTCATTTAGAAGTTGGCTTTTCATCACAACAGGTATGATTAAACTCCCCGGGGTGATGGAAGAGAAATTGTGTGGGAAGAATATGATCATCTAAAGAGCCTTATGGGAAAAGAGATCTGATGTCCCATATTGCACAATTTGCCTCAGCTACCTGGAACCCAGGATACATGAATATCTTCAGTGTTTATCTGCTGTCTTCCTTCTGTGCATATGAAAATTTTTTACAGAAGTTGACTAGCCTTTAATATTCTTCCTTGGCTGAGGAACAGGTTAAAGGCTAAACTTGGGACTTTAGGCTAAGTGATGCTGTAATAAAGGGTGCTGACTGTTTTGATGCTCTGAAGACCAGCATATGTGAGGTTAAAATGTTACACCAAGAGCCTATATAGATAACAAGGAACAAGTGCAGATGTGAAATGGGTGAGACCAGCATTGGAAAGAACTTCTTGGAAGCTTTGCTTGGAAGAGTTGTCTCCTACTGCAGGCATTTACATGCTTAAATCCTTAATGACTACTTCAAGGTTTATCTTACACTAAGCAGTTTCTTGCTTTCTCAAGGTTGCCCCAGACCTGTTTTTAAAGGGTTCCTTAGACCTTCATTCTTCTGGTGTCTAGAAACTTTTTCCAGCCTAAATTGTGCCAATGCTGTCTTTTAAGTTAAACAACTCTTCCTTTCTTTGTCCTAGGGAAAAAGTAAATATGATGTCTACCATAGAGCTAAACAACGTGAAGGTGGAATGTCAGGAAGGCCTCTTGTAGTAAGCCAGCCGTGGTGATGCTGAGTTGGTGCCCTGATCCAGTAAGCATTAAACATACGATTAAGTCTGAGGACGGATTTCACTGCTTTTCTACACAAGTGGCTGAAATTTCTTACATTTTAGATATTACACACAAGCTGGATGGGAGAAGAAATACAAATCTGTGTTAAAAATCAGCTGCATGTATTTGCACATGTATAGAAATTTAACTGAAACTTTCTTTGAAGTCTGCTGCTGCTACTGTTGATTGTCAAATGCCTTATTTGAGTTACTATACTCAGACAAGGTAAGTACCGTGTAGGAGTGAAGTTGGTACTAAAGAGGGGTAAATAGCAATAGACAGACACACAATCAAGACATTTGGTAGTTTGTTAGAGACCTTTCATACTATCTGACCATGCCTTCTAAAATGTCCAGGTTCTATACACTGAAGCTAGTAAATATTTTCCTTCAGTCAGAGGTTTGTACTGATTTTAGTATTGTCACATACCAGAAAATGATTAAGCAGTAGATTTTTCTTTTCTTTTTTTCAAAGACAAACTGAAGCAAATTTCCCTAGACTAAAAACTCTTTTTGAACTATGTAACATCTCAAACACCCATTTTGAAATCTGTATTTTTCTTTCTCTTTATGTGGAAGAAAAAAGAAACATAAAGACAATTGATCTTCTAAAAGACAGGAGAATTGAGGAGAGAAAATGAAGTGGAAGTGATTTTATTTATAAGTAACCTGTCTTGACTTGCTATATACCTTTGAAATCTACTTTACTCATCTGAACCTGTACTCATTCAAGCTAGTGACTGCAATGATGGTGACATCACTGTTTTGTTTACATTGAAATCTCTTTTGAGGGCATCACAACAGAGGTGGTTTTAGGACAGGTATTGATTACGCCTCAACTTTGGAATTTGGTAATTTTGGTATACCTCAAACATGCTGCACTTGTCCTATAGTCTGTTTTTTTTCTTAGCTTTAGATTATGAACTCCTCAGGCCTGTGATTATTTCTTCATAAGCATTTAAAAACCACATAGCACAATAAATCTGGAGAGAAGAATATCTTTGACCCCTGACTGCATTAATATATAACAAATATTTAGTCACAATTTTGCTTTTAATATTACACCCACAAACTGTGTGGAGACAAGCACTCAACACTTGTAAATCTTAATTTAGGATCTGTCAGAACGCAGGTTGCTATTAATTTTTATTTGACCCTGCTGTTCATGTGCCTTATGAGGTGGTCTTCTTTTACACAGTTGCTTCAGGTTTTTTGGTTTTTACAAGACCCTTCTTACTGCATTCAGCACACAAAAAATGACAGCATTCACTTAATGAACAACTTCTCAGTGTTTTATCTTAGTTCTGCAGACTTCAGATGTATTTATTACTTTATTATTTACTATTTATTTTTATAGTGAAATTACTATTTTTCTTTTGTGCTTTTTACTAGTGTTCAGCTGTATATGTCTGTATTTGGCTGTTGTTTTATAAGCATTGACTTTCATGACAGCTTTCACAAGTAAGGGAAGGGGTATTTATCCTCATGCAAATGGCTAGCTAAACAATGTCAAGAGCTTTAACTAATCTTCAGTATCCAATTTTAGACACCTGCAACTGGTAATTTTTTTAAGTGTTAAGTATTGTATGACATCTTCAAACAACCTCTGGCTTTATTTGCAAATGTCTTTGGCTTTTTTGCAGTCTGAACCTGGCAAGCAGGTACCTAGAATGTAAAGAATGCAGACTGTAGTTGACCATGTAGGAGAAAGTTTCATTTTTTAAATTGTGATGTAGAAAGCACCTTGGCAGGGGTCCTGAGACTCTTCAGTTTTTCTGCTATAGTCTGCCTCCTAGCAGAGAACTCTTCTCTCCCTAGATCCTTTTCTTTGTTTTTCAGAGCGTTAGGCCACAACACCTCTTTCTCCTTTTGCAGCTCTAGTTTGTGTGTTTCTTTTCTCCTTCCTCCCACCCCCCTTTAACATCTGATACTTACCTATGCGATCCCCAAGAGATCAGCATCTTTCTCGCCAAGCTTACTCCACTTCTTTGCTTGGAGCTAGCTTTCTCACCCTACCCAGGTGAGAAAGCCTGTTTCCTTCTGTACCTGTGATTGTTTGCCCTAGTAGTTGTGCCTCTGCCATTATCCCTTTTGTTTGACTTTTGTTACTTATATTTAAATGTTCTTTGTCTCATTGCAGCTATAGGAATCGGTTGTTTGCATATTGCATCCCTCTCCTCCTCACACAGTGATTTCATTTCTTGAATTTCTCTTTGCTTCTGCCAGCATCAGATGCTCTAATGAGAAAGAAGAGCCTGTTCCCTTATATTCTTTCCCCCTCAGCCCCTCTGTCCTTTTCTCTTTCCATTGGTGGTTCCTCAGTCTGAGACTCTGTCCTAGTCATGGAAATGATTTCTTCTTTCTCTGGGGAGAAAAGGTAACAAGGACTATGGAATGCTGACTGCTAGCATTTTCTTCCTTCACCATTCTTAGGGCTCTTCTTAGGGCAAAATAATCTCCTCTTGTGATTACCTGCACCAGGTACTCCCCACCATTAAAGCTGCCAATGTTTTCATTAATGATGATGTGTCAGCCTGTAAGAACAGCCAGTATTAACAGACAAAAGAAAGAGCCTACTTAGGTAGAGGTAATGGCTGCTGCAGTTATCCCATCAAACACTGTTTTTTCATCCTGTTCATGAGGTCTGTGGTAACTTCCTGCCAGAGGTCATACATGCCAGAGCAGCTGATGACTGGAGTGGATCGGATGCTGGTGTCAGGCTGGATGGAAGGTGCTTTTATCAGCGCCTAACTTCCTTCCTTTGAGCCCTGTAAGTGCCTGATAGTTGGCAAGAAATTAATCAGCAGGAGAGTGAAGTGTAAAGCTGACACTGATGCCTCTGCCTTAGGGAGATAGGCAATTTCCTAATCAGAGATCTGGCTTATCCAACAATTTCTGCCTCTTCCATCCATGTCCAAGAATGTGGGGGGAAGGAAAGGGAGGAAGAAGACTGGAGGAAAAGCACCATCAGGCCATTCTTGGTGGACCTGGTACATTATCTTCTTAAAAATACTGATGATCCACTTCAGTGCCACACGAGCCCTATCCATCTCCTTTCATATGTCATCTGGTGTGTCAGTGACAGTTGCACTTGTACTCATATGGACAAAGCTGGCCTGTTTCTATAACCATAACGGCTTTTGGAAAAGGTAGGTTTTGAACATTATGAAGTTCTGGTCAACTTGATGTGAACAGAGGCATCACTTTCTTTTCACTCAGGCAGCATGGCATGTAGGAGCTAGGCTGGCCTTTTCTGCTATAGTTATACATACGGTGACCAGATGGAATGCAGTGAGCAAACAAGTTTTTCAGCTCAGCAAATGACTGGGTGTTCACCTGGAGATATTGTTCTCAGTACAGTGTGCCAAAGGAAGTACGATGAGCGAATGCTGGGCCCTACTGCCCTACTGCGCCTTGGTCTGTGTATTGGGTCTTCTCTGATGCCAGGGAAAAACAGTGCTAGAGCATCACATCAGAGATCCCTCTTCAGAGGTCAGGAGGCTAATGGAAAAGTAACATCCTTTAACGCCAAAACCTAACTGACATTCGTGTCAGCAGGCTCCTTTGTGATGGACTAACATTCTTCTCACTCCGGCTGTTTTTAGAAACACTCTGTCTGCTGTCCCCTGAGGAACCTCACCAAATATTGTAGTTTACTGCACATTATGGGAAGTCCTTACTTTAGATATTACTGTTCTCTGGGCTGAGTCCCCAGAGAATGGAGAGAGAAGTTCTGCATTTGTGAAGATGGGTTGTGTTCATCCCACTATCGAAGGAGGACCTCTGTGATCTAACTCCCAAGACACCTATTTAGCACTAATTATGTGGGATCTGAAGTTACAATCCATCCCCATTATACCCACACCGTCTAGTGCAAGATCATTTTCAATGGTTTATCTGAGTTGAAACTCTTCCAGAACTGTTCCTGGAAGAGGAAAGGACAAAACAGGTCACAGTTATTCTGCAGGTGTATGAAGGCGCTTTATATCAAGGTTGTGCACAGTGCTTTATTTGTGTCTATTATCCGTTCAAACTCAGCTGAGACCTGATCCAGGTCATAATCTTTGAAGACTGTGTTAAGATTGCTCCCTGTTCAATCAGTTCCACACAGCTTGCCCTACTTTGTCTCCTCAGTACAACTAGGCAGGTGTAGCTTAGGCTAATGATATGTTCCTCAAAGTACAGGTTATAGTGACCTGGTGTAGGCCCATGCTAAGCCATTCATTTGAACGCTTCCTCTAAGTTGTATGGGTCAGGAGCTCTGGCCTCATGGCCAGAATTGCGTCTGTGCCCTGTGCCATCCAACAGCGTGTGCACCTGCTGTTCTTTCCAGGACATCTGCTTCTGTTCAGAGAATCAGTGAACTATTTTAATCTGCACACTGATCTGTGTCTGCCAGTGCCTTTCCTGAAAAGCATAGAGAGGACTACTGGTCACCAACCAGCTCTTCTTGCCCAGGGAAAGGTTCGGAGCCTTTTGCTCTCCTGTGGCCAGCCTCCACAGCAGACGTCTCTGCAGCTGTGCTAAGCCTCCTGCTGGTAGGCTGGAGGAGAGGCCTGGTTCGCCTCCACAGCCAGGTTTACATTTTTGTCTGCGGGCTCTGCGGAGCCTCCTTTTATAGTGTTCTTAGTCCGGCATGGGGTTTGCTGATGCACACATTCCTTTCATTTGCTGCTTCTAAAGCTACCGATAAGACCAGCAGTTCTCTTATCTCCCTCTCAGAGGGCTTGTTTGAGACCCAGTCTAATTCTGATCCCCTTGCCATTCTCTTGACTTCGTTATACCTGTGTCAGTCAGCCTGCCTTCTCTTTTACAGTGCATGTCCTGTGATCCCAGTCTGATCCTGAAATCTCCATGCCCCTCTTTAAGCGACCCAGACGGACTTTGAAGACAAGCTGGGCCTGGGCCTGCAGTGAGGTCACTGGTTGTTTTCTTCCTGATGCTTCCAAGCCCTTCCGAGTTCACATGCTGCATGTATGTAACAAATAAGCACTAAGCCCAAAGCATCCTGAAAGTGGTCCAAGGACACGTTGTGGCATCTCTGTCCCACTGGTGCACATCAACTCGTTGCCTTTATGGTATTGGAGCTCCATTGACAGCTCAGTCCAGAAGTCCTGGGCAAATAAAGGCTGTCTTCTAGTCTGTCCAGGCAGGGGTTCAGGGTGGAAAAGGGGCCATAGCACACAGCTCCCCCCAAACCACAGTGGGTGCAGGCAGAAGCCCCAGCACGTCACCAAGCACAGGGAGCGCGAGGGGACGGTTCATCTGCCGTGTATGTGCATGTTCAGTCCCATCCGTGTTGGGAATGTGGCCAAGGAGGCTGCAGTCTTCACAGAGGCAGGCAAGGCAAAAGTTATCTCTGCTAGACAAGTGCAAACAGCTGGCGCTTTCTAAAAACTTTTACTGGAGCGAAGCTTTACAGAGGCAGCCAAAAGTACAACCTTGACGCTACTTCCCCCCNTTAAATAAAGAATTGTTGGAATATTTATACAAGGGCAAATAATACTATTTTTGGAAATGACTGAATTATTTTGCCTACTTTTTTTCCAAAAAAATCAGCCTGAGGCAGGCACCTGGCATGGAAAATTTCAGCTTGCGTGGTAAAAGCTTGGCAGCAGTTACCAGCGAGCGAGAAGGGGTGCTGTGCGAGGCGAGCGTCAAACAGCCGTAGTCAACGGGCAGCGCTGCCGCTCTCCGTCCGGCGGAGCCGGGCAGCGCCCGCAGATCTCTGCTCTCCCGCCGCGGGGCGCCGGCCCCGCACCCCCAGGGCTTGAGGCTTTCCGCCAGGCGCGGCTCGGCCGCC